>CM051496.1:11397213-11465878 GCA_028031935.1 Paedocypris micromegethes
AAAAAAAAAAAAAAAAAAAAAAAAAAAAAAAAAAGGATCACCTCAGGTTCAGCGTAGTTAAACCAGAGACTACTATGACTGGAGAATCACTCACCGGTTTGGCATCATGCTCACCCTTGCACTTATTTTGCCGTTTCTTTAAAAACAAAAGCAAAAGGAGATTCCCCATTGGCCACTGTGCTGAAATTTTTTTTTTTTTTTTAAACCCCCGTAGGATTTGTTTGGATGCATGTTTAGGATGCCATTTCAGCATCTGTGACCATTTTATTGTGCAATTAAAAAGTCAAGAAAACTACCTTTATATAAAAACAAAAACATTTGAGGTAATACTTCATATCAAAAAACATTCATAGTGTAAAAAAAAAAACAAAAAAAAACATTCTTGATAATTGGAGTCATTTTGAGGAGATTAAGATTTGAAGATTGATCGATTTACCGCTTTAGGGTCAACTACAGGTCGTTTTGCAGTGTCTGGATTTTTGGGAATCAATCCCGCTGCTCCCTTCCACGGCTTCTGGATAACAGGCTGAGGGACAGCAGAAAGATTGGTAAACTCCATTTCCCAGGAGTCTGGAGGCTCTCTCTCTTTCAGTACTGTAAAGTCTTCCTTCCAATTACACGGCGATAAATTTCCATTCGGGTTACAGTGAGCAAGGCCAGATTTTTTAAGGCTGTTGAGAAACTGACGTTCCGAAATTAAAATCTTCAGTTTCTGCATTGACTTTGCAAAACATTGCTGTTAATTTCACATCACTTTTACCTCTTTTGATGCAACTTCTTTCGGACTCATCTTAGTCAGTGCTAAAAATTGCAGAATATTTAAAATAAACTGGTGGAAAAAAAATGAAATTGGGAAAACTTCAGAAAATCGTGCTCACAGGTGGTGTCATGTGGTCTGGACGGTGTATCAGTTTTCTCAAGATCGTCCTTTTGAGGAAGGGGAACATGATCGAAGAAACCACAGTCAACAAGCTGCAGCAGCTTTTCTTTCATGAGTTTATCTGTGAAACAAAATTGCAAATTTTCCATGTTTATCAAGCATAAGTGGAACAAAAAACTGAAACAAAGACAAAAAAAAAAAATTTACATTATTAAAACTATTAATTGTCTAATATAAATAAAACATTTGATTAAACACCTTCCAGAAACTCACAAGTTGATCCAGCAACTGGTTTTTCGTTCCCTTCCATCAGCTCCCAGTAAACCAAAGCAGCCTGTTCCATTTGTTCCTCCAGACTACAACGAACAAAAACAGTAATCCAACAAAACCATAATCCCACAAAACCCTCCTGCTTGAGCGCTTCCAAAAAACCTCATGCTATGGTCGCGTTTGCATCCTAGCAATGTTGCCAGATCCAGTAAACTCTCCATTTCCTGTGTGGACAGGCAACAAGATTGTTGTCTTGCGTTGCAGAAGTTTCTCCGGACGTCTTCTCTCTGCAGGCTGTGCAGGACGTACTGGACCTGAAGCATCATGCTCAGACGAGTCCGCTCAGATTCAAACCTCATAACCTTCTCTTGACGGACTGCTTTCCTCTGAGCTTTCAATAACTACACAGAGGGCCAAGAACTGAAATCAACCACCAGCGAACCATATGTCAATGGGTAGGAGACTTACATCCTGGGTGAGGGCACTGATAGTCTTTTGAAGCTCTTTGGCAAATTTTAGATTGTGGACCACTTCTTCATACTTCCCCACAGCTTCCTACATGAACAGGACGTTAACTCAGGCTTCATCACGAGATTTTACAATGAAGGCCTTACCAGTTGATCGGGATTCAATTTGTCCCCATTCTTCAGCCTGTCACTGTAACTTTCCAGCTTGAGCTGTTTGGGGACATCTCAACAAGTGTTAAATGACTTTCAACGTCTCCTGATAACAACAGACGTACCTTCTTTTTTTCAATATTCCGGATTTTGTGCTTCAGGCAGATGAGGCCGTTCTCTATGTATTTCTCATAGCCATGGTAGGTAGTGGAGCAAGGGTTGAGTGCCAGCTGGAAGGCCGTAAGCCTTTGAGGAGAGTCAGGTTTAGGGCTTCCGTGTAGGTCCTCCTTCTCTGGTGGAGTCAAACTCTCCGGAGTCTGTGATGGTGATAGCTGAACCATGATTTTGGGCTCTCTGGAAGGGAATGGGAGAGGTTCACGCAATTTTCTGACTTGAACTTGATCTGCTCCTCAAGCACATGGCCCAAACACTTTACTGTTTGGGCGGTCAAACGCAGAAAATAAAGTTCTATATGGTTCTAACAGTTTAAGAATACTCGAGTGTGCAGTGCAGCGCATGCATACTGATTCAATTCATCAATGAACTCATTAAAAATGCATCATGCTTGGAAGATTTGCCATGTTGTGATTTAGCCAAGTATCCCCATTACTCAGAAGCGGTTACCAAAATTGATATACACTGAATTAGTTTATAATAATAATTAGTTGCATTTTTTTTATTATACATGATCAACTAGTTAAACGTTACCGTACTTTATTCACAGCCTTTTGGTCTACAATTTGAACGTCTTGCGTTCCTTCTCTAGGAACCGTCACAGAAACAGATTTCATTATGTCAGAAGAATTTGGGAGTTTACAAACAAAACAATACATTGCAATTAACAAGGCTTTGCTTATCTTGGCACTTAAATTGACTGAAACCCAATTAAAATGTGCTAGGACAGAAAAACTTTAGAAAGGCTACATTATTGCCGGGATCGAAGTTTTTAAAAAAAAAAACCGCACACCGACGCTTGCATAGACAAGACGAACTGGCGTTCAGTGGGCAAACTTCCTGAGCTTCTAATAGGTTTTATATTCCATATATTTAATAGAAAACTGAGTAGTCTGAGTATCTGTAACTGAAAAGGACAACAGAAGCATCTGCAGAATCTTTACCAACCTCGTGCGTCTCTGCCGGCGACTGCTGTGCCGTTTCGAAACGTCAGCGTCACTTGGCGGGAAAGGCCTGTCACTTCGAATCAAAAGCAGTGAAAAGGCCTTCGGGCAAGCTGTTGAAAAGACGCTGTAAAGCGGTGGATAAACAGAGAAGGCAGACCGCAGCCGACTCTCACCTTTTTATGTCCTAATGGGAAAGAAACCCATCAGCTGGAGGAGCAATCATGACGTCACAGCCAAACACGGGATGGATGGATGCGTGTATAGATAAATGGATGTATGAATAGACAGATACAGCTATATAAAACTCGATTACTGGTGAGTGGATGGATGAAATGATGTATGGATGGTTTAAATGACAACTAGGAAAATTCATAATGGGCTAAATTAAATAGTGAATTTTATTGTGTGGAAAATTTAATGATGGAAAGACAGAGACAATCAGGTAGAAAGGTGTACAATTAGACGCTAAATACATAAATCAAAGACAAAAAAACATGGCCACAGCTGTAACCATCACAAGAATTTATTAAGGGACAAGTAAAAAGTACAATATGTAAAAAAATACAAAACCTGGTTCATATATCTCTAATATTGTGAATACAAAGTGCATAGCTACGATACATGCCAGTAGCACTACATCTAAAGGGCTAACCGAGAAGAGGCATCACACTAGTACAAGAAGTATAAAAATAATACAAACAAAACAATTGTGTTTACAGTCGTCCAGTCCTGAAGTTCTCAATGACATTTAGTGAGTTTTGGTCTGTGTATAAGTATTTTCAGTCCGTATTGCAGTGTGTTTCAACACATCAGTTTGAAGGAAAAAAAATTGGATGAGGCTTGAAAAGAAACAAAACATCAAATAAATATAAAATAAATAAGACAAATGAGTCGTACACACATCTTCGATTATTTACAATTAGCTTGCCATCACAGAATGGACACGACTGGACAGATGTTTACCGTCATCGTACACGTCTTTCTGTGAAACAACAGACGATACAAGCTGCCACCAACAATTTTTCATTCACACCAAAATTATTTATACCCATGAAGTTAAAAATAAATGTGCAATTGAGTTTTTCACGAAACGGCTGAATAGCGCCACCTCCTGGTTGGAACAGAACTACTCTAAACAGCCAATCTATACAATCAAAAACCACTCAGATAACGTGTGATATGAAACCATCGCTGCTTATGTTTGAAAGCCTGCAAGTTTTGAATAAAATGTACAAACTGACACTGGTTGCAATTTAGATAAAATAACAAATCGTTTTCCCTGAAGAAAAAAAAAAACAATCTGTTTTAGTGACATGAAAACTGAAGTAGTATTTGTCATTTAGAGTGCAGAGTATTTACAAAAGTCAGAGCGTGAAAGAACACTTATGAAAATATATACAGTAATAAATAGTGACAAAAATACTCGGGCTTTTTGGTCAAGAAGCGACAATGAAAATAACCAATTGGCATTTCCGCAACGTATTCCCTGTATTCACGCTTGTCAGATTACATTTTTGTCGTTTTTTAGCATTTATCTACAAAAATATATTTACTGGGACAGTCTCAAAGTTGGCCCAAATAACAAACATTGGGAAATTGCTTCGCAATAAAACCGGATTAAAAACATGTGAATTTTCCAGAAGGCCATGCAAACTCATGCGAACTCCTATCAGGACCACAGTCTCCTTAAAGTTCATGCTTGACACTGATCTCCAAAATTAACCGCTTCATTACTATTTACACTAGCTCATGAAACACAGACTTCAATGATCAAGCAATTTTATATTTGGTTGATGGTGCCTGCTCAGTCTGACAAACTGTAAAACAACGGTCCAGAAAATGAATTTTAAGATATAACAATGGGTGACTACAAGGGACACTGGAAATATCAATACTTCTTGTCCCTTCGACCACAACATTGAATAAAGGTGCTTGTTAAAGTCCTGAATATTTTAATATAAAAAGTGAATTGCAAAACATTTTAAACCTTTGGTGAACCAGTAACTGTTTCATGAAAAACCCAAAGAATTAATTTGTTCATTCAAAAGTGACAAAGAAAATTACTGTCTGAGGTTGAAGCAGCCAGCCTCCATTTCATTTAAGGAAAAAAAAGCATGATTTACTTCAATCTTTCTTTTTAGACACAAAAAAAGTCTTCACAAGATGGAATGAAACTAGTGAATAAATAATATTCTTTTTCAGGTGAGAGTCCCTTTAAATTGAAAGCAAAAAAGAAAATGGACTTAACAATACAAAACAATGCAAGTAATAACACAAATATCATAGGTTCGATGATACATCTACATCCCAGAAAACTAGTTCCTGATTTAGCTTAAACTATAGTTAGCTATAGCTACCAACCCAAAAAGCTAAGCTAAATACTAAACCCTAGCCAAAGAGAAAGGGCACAATGGTGTCAATAGCGCCACAATGAGGGTCTGACACGACGTCGGTTCTCTGCATGATGCATGTAGACCCAGCATTCTATACAGAAAATGGAAAATGGGTTTTCTCCCCACACAAAAAAAAAAAAAAAAAACACAAAATGACATTTTGAAAAAACTGAATTGGAATAGTGTGGTACCAGGATAAGGAAAACAAGAACATCTGAACTAAAAGAGCTGATTTGACTGCAAAAGAAATGACCAAGACGAACAAAGATCCAGCTGCTCTTGAATAGAAGGCAATCCGAGAGAATTTCTAGGAGAGCTCCAGGGGGGCGGCAATCTGGCCCGGACTCTCGAAGGCTTCCTAGGAATGCCAGAAAGTCAGAACCCTGGGAATGAAGGTGACATCACCACTCTTCATCCACTTCCTGCTCCATTTTTATTTGGGATGGAGGTGGAGAGGCAGGCGAGTGCGGCTGCAACGACATCATTTCTTGGCTAGTTTGCACCTCCTCCTTTTCAAGGTCGGCATCATCCTCGTCTTCCTCCTCCTCTTCCTCGTGCTCTTGCTTTTTCTGACAGCAGGGCTTGTAAAGATGCGGGTCAATCAGAACTTCCCCAAAGCGACCTTTATAGATGATGCCACAGCACACACGCTGCCTAAAGAGATTTGTACCAATCAGCTTGTTTCTTAATGCACTTGTCTGATTTTAATAAATCATATTGAATGCATGGAATACCTCTTCCAGTATGTAAGGTCCAGGAAGGAGAAGACTGGGGAACGGCTGGAACCAGGAGTCAACTCAGAATCAGAACCGTCGTCTGATTGGTTGCTGTAAGTGGGTGACTGGGCGGGGCTTGCGCTGGAGGTGGTGCTGTGAGCGTCAGAATCTGGTGATGACACAACAGGGTTGCAGAAAATAAATATAGAAATTCAGACTTAACTACATGAATAAAACATTGGTCACTTACTGTGCCTCTTTAGTTCCTTCTGAACTCTTGTGATCTGGCTTGGCCTGACTCGTCTAGACAGGGATTTAACTTTCTTTGCCTTCATGGTGGTTTTCAGACTGGGTCCCCCTCGAGCATCCACCACCTTGAGACCAAACAATTGTCAGATTAGTCAAAGAATTGTCACACTTAACATAATTTTGATGTTGAGCAATATACTATATGAAATGATTGAAAAAATTGGATAAACTTTAATCAGTATTATGTGTCGCACAGAGTCAATTGCGCATCATTTAAATGTAGGAAAACAAGACATATGTGTGTGCTTTTACTGGTAATACTCAATGTACATATTGCATAATATGTAAACATTATATGGTGGATTTCTATCAACATCCCCGAACAATCAAATGGATTTAGTTCTTACATGATTCCAATTTTTCTTGGAACCAACCGGCAGCTTCTTCCAACGTTTGACCAGCAGGACACAAGCATTGCAGATTTCACCAGAGCGAGTCTCACTCAACCTGTAGGGGCATCACATTCAATTCAACTCCAAAGTACTGCAGAAATACCTACCATTTGTGAGGAATTCATATAAAAAAAAAAAAAAGGAACTCTACTATGTCACTGTAATGGAGCAAGGGTCTCACCCGAAGCAGCTCTGGAAGTCCCTTTCGTAGCGCCTGCTGTCCGTGAAGCGAGAGCTGGAAGACTTTGCCCTGCAGATGCAGCATCCATCAAGGCTGCGGTACATTTTCGGCTTGTGAAAGCCAAACATCTGTGACGGAATTGATAAAATTAGAATGAGAATTTCCCAATTTAAACGTATATACAAAAAATAGATTTTGTTGTTGTTGGTGATTTAATGGGTCATTTGTGTGTCAGTCAGGTACCCACGGACACATAAATTGTGACGAAAACTTTTTACTACAAAATCCCTAATCCTGACAAAGTGCTTTTGAAATGTTTTCTTTTTTAATTTTATATATGTATACACATGCATTAGACCATAAATGTATGGTTTTGAGCAAAAAGACCCAGAATCCTTATTGTAATTGTAAATTATAATTATTATTATTATTATTATTATTATTATTATTATTATTATTATTATTAGGTAAAGTCATGTTTATAGGCAAAATGTAAAAGTAGAAAATAACGGGCTAAAAACATTCTAAACTGTTTACATAATTGAATAGTATCAAGATAAAACTTTTCCCAGATAATTTATTTCTATAAAATGCTTAAAATCCAACTTCTTGTCTGTGATTTTACATCCAATCAATACAAAAAGTGTCAACTATGAAAAAAAAAAATTTTCTTTTAAATCACTGACTTCATCATGTATACTGGAAAAGTGTCATTATCAATGACACAATGGTTACAATAATTGATGTGGAATGATGTTTCTTGGTATCATAGCATTTAAAACCATCTAAACCACATTAATTTAGAACAAAATCCAAAATGTATCCACTGGAGAGCATTTATGGCAGGATCTATGATTTAAGAAGGAGTGTACCTGTTGTCTGAGAAGAACACACAGGTCGAATCCATAGATATTACGCTCTGTGATATTACGAATCGTAAACAGCAGTGCGTAGCCATAATCAGTGCACTGGGAGCAGTTCAGAGTCTTGCTTATAAAGACCAAAATGACTGTGTCCTAACGTGACCCACAACTAATGTAGTGTGCAATTTAACTTCACATTGCTTGTACATTTTGTATTATAATTACTCGATTTTTTTTCATGCATATGCAGAAGTGTGTTTGTGTAGGAATTACGATCAGGGTTAAAATTTTCTGTTTGTCTTTGTTTTATATTATTCATGCACAACATATTACACAATTGTATTTTTTTATTGCTGCTTGCATCTTTATTCATGCATTAGTCTACAAGACTGTGGTCATATTACATGCAGACCAGCTGAAGACCATTAAAAGTCCTTTAGCCTACACAGGTTTATCTGTCTGGCACTGTGCTGTGCCGGCTGGATGACAGGATGGATTGGAAAAAACAGAAATAAATGTAGACAAAGATGAAGAATCAGACAGAAATATAGGGATAGATAGCAAGGATAAATTGAAGTAGATTTTTTTAGACGTTTTAGAAGTGATTTTCATAGTCACTGCTTCGTGTTGGTATACTTTTTGCAAGCAAAACATAGCATTATATGGCTATAAAGACAGTTGTAGGTTTCAGTCATTGCGTCAATGGGATAAACGCTCTAGTTGAGTGTTTAGAGTTATATAACCGCGGTGAAGGAGGCACCAGTGGCATCAGATTCAGATCACAGATCAGTGACAGCAGCGGCTGTACGGGCGTCATCACAACTGGGTCGTAAAACGGAACGCTTTTAGCACATTTTCGTCGTCACGGTCAATTATAAAACCGTTTCAACATTTTCTTTTGCCTGTGCATTACGCGATCCACACTAGCTCAGTATTTAAACCCAGTGAAGCGGCTCCCGCTTGTATAATTCCCTCTATGACGCAATTCAAACATGGCAACGCGTTCGCGAAGAGAGGCGGGGCCCAAAACGGGGACAAGAACGTAACGCGATGCCTTTTGGAAAAAAAATCTAAAAAGTGTAGACAACGCGCCTAAATGCGTTTTTCTAAAGTAAAACAACTGGTCCCATGTATACGATTATTTGTTACTTTATCATAAATGCCCGACCGCGCGCATACTGCGGCGTAATGGTGTGTCCCTCTCTGTTCACCGCCCACTAGCTCGCGCGGAAGCATGGCACGCCACACGGCATCTTTAAACACACACGTTCAGCACATTTCAGCGCAATTCGGTCAAATTAACCCGAAATGTTTCGCGAAATTACCAGTTAATGTAGAGACTCAGTCATGTTACCATTATCGAGTACATTTTTATGATTTCGATTAAAAGTAGCGGAGTCGCTCGCGCGAAGCCCTTTGTTTTCCGCGCGACTCTGCGTCAGTAGCTCGTGCGACTCCATGCTTCGCGCTCGAGACTGTAAACACACGCCGATCGTGCAACAACTTCTTGTTCTTGCTCTAGCGTTTCGTGAAACAAAACACACGTATCAAATGTCTAATTTAAATGTCTATTCGACCGACCTTAAAGGCAAGTTTGAACACTATTATTAAACATCGATTTTTATTAGACCAACGCTTTTCGTGCGTCAGTGACGCCGCCTCCGTCTGAAGCGAAATGCTGGTTTAGCAGTAAGGACGCTCAAAATCGAGGCTTTAATTGTTGTTGTTTTACGAGAACGTGCTAAATAAAAACCGACGCATGTGAGCTTGTGAAAATGAGGGTTTGTTTTGAATCACACCCACTTAGAGCGCGAGACCACACGCAGCCAGACGGACAATTCACTAGCGTTGACCAGAAGTTAACCAGAAGTCCACAAGTTCATAAAAACGGAACCGAAAATTCGCTTAAGCGGACTCATCGAAAGATGAACAACATTTCTATTCAGAGTTCTGCGCAATGTATCTTATTGCGAACATGAGGCAAACTCTATTTAGGTTGTTTCCATGCACGCGCACGTTTTTAAACCACAGAAAGCTCGAGTCTCATTAGATTTCTAAATATAGATTAAAAAGGCCGTGCTATCGGACACCTTGCTAACATCAAAACGGTGAGTACTCTAGTAAGTCTTAAAAACGCGTTTTGGGTTATAATTCGGACGAATGCGACAGCTTTCACCCGGGCATCGCACTGTCACACAACTTCTTAAAGGGGCCCTTCAAAACGTACCCTTCTTAAGTTAGTTTAAAGAAACGCCATGTTCTTACCTTTACTCAAATTCGGTTAAATTCCAATAACACGGTGTCGGGAAAGAGTTCCAGGCGTTACACATTAAACAATGCGCCACTCGTTACCGTCTCACTTTCTGTCTGACTGTAGTAAATGTTTACGCATGCGCAGAAGTCCAGCCTCCATTTTCTGAATTTCTTCAATCAAACTCATTTAAATACAGGGCTGACGTTGGAGTGCGTCTGCATTCTGTTGCCCAAATAAGGAAGAGAAAATTACGCGGGAAACATGGGCGTGTCGTGTTGCTGGGGCAGCAGCAACTGTGCGGCGTTTCTGTGGGCGGAGCTACGAGCCACTACTACGACGACAGCAGATGTTGGAACAAACGCGCGGGGCTGTGGCAGCGGTTTATATTTTCAACTATTAAATTGTAAAAATGTTCAATCAAAAACAAAATTATATTTTAAATATGTTCTATTGTTCCAAATCATAACCACGTTAACTTAAATTATCTTTATCGGTCCATTCAAATTTATACTACTGTATAAATAAAACTGTATACTGTTTATAATGTATGTATTGGGGTTTCTAGTGGGCTTGAACCATTTTGTTATATAGGTATAATATTGTCTTATTTAGTTTAGATAATTATTATTAACAATGAAGTTATTACATTTTTGAAGTGCATGTGCAGTATAGCTTTCTATTTGATATATTTTGGTATTTAACTGTATACTATATATACTGTATTTGTTTGTTTTGCTTGAAAACTGTATTTTTATCACATTACAAATGACTACGCGTTTTTTGACGTCACATTCTTTATGCTACATGATTTTATCATGTTAGCAAAACATGAATATAAAGTAATTCATGTAGAATAAACAGATGTTTTAAAATCATGATTATAAATGATTATAGTCGCTTTGGATAAAAGCGTCTGCCAAATGACTGTAAAGTAAAGTAAACGGTTACATTTTCACTAGACAACATTAGACAATGTTTGCTGTTCAATGCAAATGTTTTCAAATAAAACCTGTTGAGTTGAGACTGGAGATCCAAAGCATCACAATCTAAAAATAATTCAAACAATACCTCTTGGTAAAGGAATGTAATCTTGAAATAGCATGCATGCTTTCCATGTCACGAAATTAATTCAGTGCATCGCATTTACAAGAACAAAACACAGAGGACTCAATCCTGTACATACAGAGCAAATTTAATGAGTTTCTCCACAAATATAACCACGATGAGGTTAAACACTGGAACTTGTCATGTCATAAAGAGGAAGATTTATACAAGGAGATGAAGATGATGATCTAGATTGGAACCGATCTAAAAGAGGAAAGTTGCTGGTCCATGATCTCATGCTTTCTATGTCAGCACAGACATGGAGATTCTGTAGTTTCATCAAAATGGAGCCGACAAAACAGAAAAATAAAATAAATAAACAACAATAGATTACAACAGAATTTAAAGCTCATCCAAAATCACTCAGTGTAACATTAAAGTTAGGAAAATAATAAATATGGATCCTTTGTAAAACCTAAAACTTTCAAGTTGGGCACATACAGCTCTATAAAAGCTCATTTAAAGTAACACTATATGAAACAGTAACAAGTCGTAATAAACTCTCGTCTTGTTTTCTCAAAGCACAGATTTAAAACCAACCACATTCGCAGAACATTTTAGTGGTAATGGTGGGATTCAGGTGTACTTTAAACTCGGCCCCCCCACAAGTACTTGCAAATTTGAACTGACTCAAACTATTCTTCTGTATATCCAAACTGCATGTGAACTGATTCTTTTATTGCTGCGCCTTTCACTGCACCAATTTCCAGTGTTTTTGATTGAAAAATACTTCATGGCAAAATAAATGCTTTCCAGACACACACACACACAAAATACTGTCAGACGCATGAACACGCATGTAGTAATATACAGCAAATCTCCATTTTCTCTGCAATTTCATCTAACGCTTTCCACAAACGATGGATATGTGAGTCATTCAGCGCATGTACGTTCAGGTCAAGTGCAGACCTCTTCACTCACAGAATTCCTCCAACAGCTCATCATCACCATAAAACGGTTGAATTTGGTGGTTCAGGGTTCCTCATCTCAAGTATAGGACAGCAAAAAATCCACATGAGCAGTACATCTCAGAAGATGCGCCTTGATCAGCTTGTAAAAGTGCAACTGCAAACACTGCTACAAAAGTTCTTGGTTCTTTGGGGATGTGAGATGGCGGCAAGCTTCCGTGTGTGTCCAGAGCTTCAGGAACAAGGTGAAGCTAAAGTTCGACACTCTTTGTAAGAGACGTCTCCAGTGTGATGGGGAAATCATGGAGGGTTTGTAAAACAGCAACAAGAGAACTGACAGTGAGCTTGTCTCGCAGTAACGCAGTCTCCTCGTACATGCGTGTGACCACAGAGGATTCTGCCAGTAGGGGGATCCACTGAGGTAATAATCGGTCCCTGTGAAAATCGAATAATGGATTTTTCTGCAAGGCTTTAGGCTATAGAAAGAAGATTCAAATAAGCGTCTCCTTACCTTGCACCAAGGCACACCAGCAGCTGGAATTTCCCATCCTTGCCAATGTTTCGTGGCATATTGTTAATGGCGGTGATGTAGTGACGGAGGGATTCAAGGTTCGGATCTAGTGGCCTTTCTTGATGTTCTCCAATATGATCTCCATCCATAATTGCTACAACTCGCTCTGTAAAGAAATTAATAAATCTCTCTCTCTCTCTCTCTCTCTCTCTCTCTCTCTCTCTCTCTCTTCTCTTCTACTTACCGTAGAAATCCCACACAAAAACATTTTTCTGAAAGAGTCTTGCCGTGCGGAATCCGTGATGGAAGAACTGCTCCAGAGCCCAAACCAGACCTCCTTCCCCACACAGCAGCACAGTCAGACTTCCCCTCTAAAAAAAAAAAAAAAAAAAAAACAACAACAACAACATGACAGAAAAAAAAACAGATTCACAAATCAAACGCTTGCCTTTAAGTCTATATAATTTACGTATTGTTAACGATTCTGTTACTATTATTATTACCTCTTTCTCAGGTTTGTGAAAATGCTTTATAATGTTGTTCACAGCCTCGCCGATGGACTCTTGGATCTGGACCGTCGTTGGTTCTGGAGAGAAAATAAATACGTAATTAAAAGCAATTCAGATAAGAAAGTTAGAATGTAAAAGGGTCGCTACCCGTTATTACATATTATTAATAAATGGCCCATCAATTTATTTGTTATACATATTAATTTATGTAAATTAGCATGAAAAGGCCTTTTAACATTTAACAACACAAAATAAAATCATGTTTATCCAAAACAACACATGTACGTATACGTCTAGTCTCAGAACTCACTGTTCCCTCGGCCAGTGAGAGAAGTAATGCTGATTCGTCGAATCTGTGACGGCGAGCGCTGAAGGGGTGGAGTCTTGGACCCTCGACCACTTTCGTCCTCACCGCATGGAACCACCAACTCACCGATGAGGACGCGTTCAAGACTGCCATCATCCACACCTTTGCCAAGCCATCGTCCACAAGGAAACCTGGAAAGTTGAACAAAATTAATTGTTGATTAATCGTATAACATTTGTAAAAAGAAAACAACAAGTAGCCAGCAAATGAGTCGCATGTACTTGTAAGTGTGTCCAGAGATCTCGTTCCGGACCATGACGCAATCCACCAGCCACTTGGCCAGCAAGCCAGAATTATCATGACCCAACTGCACCGTTGTGAGTTTCCCGAGGTTCTGGCACTATAACACAGACACACGAACATTTTTTCAGACCTAAAGAACAAAATTGAGGCATTTTATACAAAGAAACAACTTTTCTATATATTGGAGGCATAACTAATGCTATTAGGTTTGTGCATTGGCTGTTGCAAACATATAGAGAATGCTCTTAGGCTGCCCACTGCTCCGGATTTCAGTGTGTTCACTTCACTGGATGGGTTAAAAGCAGAGCAGATTTTTGATATGGTTTGCCATATTAACAATCTCACTCACTTTACTTTACTTTAAATGTCAACTGCATCATGGATGAGTCAATACTGGAGGTGTGCCTTCGAAGGGTAATGACATCACTCACAATGGACAATAACCAATAGAAACACAATCTTTGCGGAAATCTAAAAAATGCAAACAAATGCAAACTGAAACGGATTGCAACTGAGTTATAGTACAATAAATGTATGCAACCACATATGAAAAAGTACTAGTTATTGTTATCACCATGTGTATGTTATACCGATAAGACGACGTACAAGTCAACTGCACTAGTACGGAAAGAGCACAGAGAAGATTAAACAGAAGTAAAGCAGAAGCTTTAATATTTCTGGAACCATCTATGATGCCAGTGGATTAAGAGAGGCTGACCTTAACACTTGGCATGGCATGAGTTAACTTGATGTGAATGAAAACATTGCATAGGGATTTTTTTTTTATCTTTAAGTTTAATCGTTACCTGTAATTGTTATTTTTTAATTGTTTTTTATAATTGTCGTAAATGAAGACAAAGACAAAATTTGTATCAACTATAACTAGCCTTGTAATCACAATATCACAATAATAACACACTAAACTCAACTCATTTGTATTATTTGGCAGCAACAATGCTTTACAATTTACCAAATGTAATGACAACTCATTCTCTGGTTAAATGTCAATTACGCTCTCGAGGAGAAAAATGCAGTAAACCTAAGGTCAGATCCAGCACAATATTCTCTTTTTCTCATGTGGTCACCCAGAAAAAAATGCCTATCCCTGCTCCAGACAAACTCAACAACAGACCTACATTAAAAAGCGATATTTAAAGCTGCAGGCGACAGATAAAGGCTTCAGAAAGAGTGTGGTAATGAAGATAAATATACTTTTGGAGATGGATGAATAAATGCAGAAAGAGGAAGGAATGAAATGGAGGGACGTGAACCTAACCTTGTAGGTGATGGAGATGTGCGTGTGAGGCCTGAAGGCAGACTGGGAGAGGAACAGAATGAGTTAGAACATGATGGGTGATTGACAGCAGCACAAATGGCAGTGATTGGCTCTTCTCATTGTGGGTGGTGATTAGGAGTCACTGTTTTTAGAGTCACTGTATTACGTATATAACAGGAATCGATAAATAACCTTTTGTTTGTGTGTGTGTGTGTGTGTGTGTGCGTGCGTGCATGCATGCGTGCGTGTGTGCGTGCGTGTGTGCTTGCGTGCGTTTGTGTGTGTGCATATAACAATCACCAAGAAATAAAAATGTTAAATTAGAGCTCAAACGAATTATAAAATGATTCTGGGGAAAATGAAAAACATGATTATCTAAAGAACATATCTTTCCCATAATTATGAAAAAAATAACTCAATATAACTCATATAAAATTTGACTTTTGTGTAAATATTTAAATTATTATTTTACTCAAATGTCCTTAAATGTGATTTGGTTGTAAGTAAAATGTCACATTGTCCCACAAGTGTTTCTTGATCTCATTACAATGCACAGATTTTCAAAGCATCTCCACATTCGGAAGAATCAGGGAATCTGAAGCAAATCAAAGCAAGGAGCCTCCACACCCGGAAGAATCAGGGAATCATCTCACAGGAAGTGACAAATAAAAAAAAAGACCCTGCAGCTTCAGTCGATGTGCATTATAAAAAAACGGCGCAACACTCACGTCAAACGTCATCTCCAAAACGTTCTTGGTAATCTGCAGGATGCCAGAGTCGCCCAGCTCCCCGGACACACACAGCCAGGGGTTCGACGTCGTCATCGTGTTACTCAGCTTCTTGATGGGGATAATAACAGCCCGGTATGGAATCACTTAAAGGGGCAGACACAATGAAAGCTGTGAATGCATCCTTACTATAAAAATAACAAAAACACTAAATTAAATGTTTGCTAGTTTCATCTTTGTTTCAGTGCGAAGTGTTTAAATAACCAAACACAGACCTGGATATTAGAGCAACTTGACTCATTTTAGCTCTGTGAGAATTAATTAATTAATTTGCAAGCAGCTGTGAAACAAAGACTTTGAGAATTCCAGAAGGATCTACTATATAGAGCATACTGTTTTTCATAAATACTCCATGGTCTCATAAACACTGTTATCTGTCGTTAGTGTATCACATTTCAGATTGGATAAAAGACGTTTGCAGGTGTCAGACAGTTTTCAGCACGTTTTCTCTGACATACTTATGGTGGTGAAGACGCTGGTAAAGCAGAAGTAGTCCACGGTATTCAGACTCAGAAGATGAAAGAGAAACTGCTCTTTCTCCTCTTCGCAACGCAAGAAGGCGTAGCGCTTGTAGAGCTTCCTGTGGGAACATCACATCCTTAATAACAGGTGTGACTTCTGCGTGTGTGCTGCCCTGTAGATGCGACAGCTTCACTACATACTTGGTTAAGGCCTGGTTAGACAGCAGCTGTTTGAGATGCTGAGAAAGAAGTTTTTTCTCTAGAGACAGACGGATCCAGGCACGTGCTCGACCTACATCTGTCTTAATCTCCGCCATGTTCTGGATGTGCCTGAGCGGTTTAAATAGAGAGAGAGAGAAAAAGAGAGAGGATGGAAACAAACAAAAGCAACGGTTTAGACACTTTTAGGGCGGAGAGATCAAAAGCAAAACAATCAATGTCCAGCTGCCGACGTCAAACAAATGTTTTGTATTGACACTCAAAAAAAATAATATAATTAGTCCCAATATGGAACTCTTGTGGGCTCACCTCATGTCCTGTATTACTGATACACGTAAAGCTGGAAGACCCATGCTAGACTCAGACTTGCGCCTCTCAGGCCCGTTAGAGACTGAAAAGTCGAAAAATATACAATCATTTACTCTGTGTATCTGTAAAAAAGTGGAGGAAAAAGTCTGGCATTAGGAGTATAGTTGAACTTACCTGGTGACTCCGAATGAAGTTGACTTTTCTCCTCTCTGGCCTGGTAGTGTAATAAATGTGACCAGAGAGCAGACTTACCCTAAAAACAGAGATACCATCAGTTTGTGTGTGGTAAGGCCGTGAAAAACAGCCTAATATTCAGTTCTTCTCACCTGCTTGACCTGCAGACCGTGGCTCCAGATTCTCTCCAGCAGGTCACACAGACTGGCGATCAGTGTGTTTTCTTCCAGGCCTGTGATGTTCACCTCTCCATGACCCAGCTCAACAGCCTCTCTCCCCATCTTCTCCACCAGCATACGCTTGGTCTGAACCATTAAAGAAACATGCCAGACGTTTCAAATCTAATGCTCGTGAACTGAACCTCATTTGGTCTGGATGTAGCAGACATGTCCAGCATTCTTTAAATAATCCCAGGTGTTTCTGTACCCAATGTACTTAAACTCCAATCTATTTATCCACCTTAACAGAGACTTAACAGAAACTGACCACTTTGAATTTAGTTGAGCCACTTTAGGATTATATAAATACTGTTTATTTTATCAATACCATAATGGTAAGCCATTAAAAATGACGAATACTGGAAGATGTTTTATCTCCAGATGTTAAACTCGCTCTGACCTTCATCTTGCATTCTTTCAGCAAACCCTCCACAAACTTCCAGTTGGTTTGAGCGATCACCGCAGGAGAGAGGTCTGAGAGTTTGGGTTGTCTCAGATTTTTTCCCAGGTGACGGGCTTCCTGCATGTATTTCTTTAACAAAAACACATACAGCAGTTATTTAGGAAACCAAACATAGAAACATAGAAGAATGAACATTTTTATTCATTTTTATGCTGTTTAAGCATACAGTAGACCCCCACTTATTCACCATAATTATGAACTTGGGAATTCACAAATGTGTGATTATTTATGTGCAAATAAACAAAAATATTTCTTCCATTTCTGATTCTACAATTTCTAGCATTTATTTCTAATGTTTTGTTTTTGCTCAAAGATTGTCACCAGCGCTGCAGAGAGCCACCAAGACACTATCTGATCTCCACTAACTAATTCAATTATTTTATGTCTAATTGGTTTAACCTAACAACTTCAAGCCTTACCTCATATTTGAACCCACAACCGGTGGGGTTCCAAACTGCAGCTATACTAGCCGCCCAAAAATGCCGAAATAATCGCTTAATAAGGGGTCAAGTATTTTTAGATTTTATTCATTTTCAGACGCTGTAAAACCTAAACCTTCATGAATATAGAGGGTCTACTGTGTTTTCTGCAAATGAGGAATAGGATGTCTTTGGGTAAAAAGGAACTAAAAGCCACATTATTGGTCCTTTCAAGTAACTGTGCTCATTCTATGGGGTTTGTGATGATAGCGTGTCTGATTTGAGAACATTCTGGAGAAGGACTGAGTGCAGCAGAGTTTAAAGGTCACAGTGTCTGAGGATATTTGAGGAATGTGTACATCAGGGTGGAGTTTGTTAGGGCAATGTCAGAGACTGGGGTCTGGGGTTTAATGGCAGCCCTCCACATACCAGACAGCAGGCTGAGAAGGATTTTTTTGGTGGTTTAACAGGAGGGGGTGACGCCTTATCCCACTCCCAAAAAGCCATAGAGTTCTGCAGAAGCAAACACCCCTCTACCTGCCGAGAGGTGGTACGGCCCACACCATCCAAACGAACACAAAAGATGAAGAAATGGGAAAAATGGAAATAAAAGAGGCAGCATGCACATGAATGTGATGCAGTCAGACAAGAAAAACAACATGACACTTTAAAGACAACTTAAAAGCACAAACAACGAAAAAGACATAAAAAAGAAACATAAATTCACAGAAGGCGAGAGGGTTTGGCTTTTAAGTCAAATGTGATATAAATGACTATAGCTCTTAAGATTATCCAGATATTTAGACAGGAGAAATAAAGCATGAACAGATAATTACTCATTACCACCACAACAGTCGTTGAGAAAGAAAAAAAAAAAAAATAATAATAAAATTTTATATATATATGCCCTTATACTTATTTGTTCAGTGAATCTGCTCACGAACACAAGACATTTAAGAAATAAGACCTTCTTAAAATGAAGGCTAATTGGAGGATTCACACAAGAAAGGATGAAAAGAACAAAGGGAGAGCAGAGGAAGAAGAGCAAGAACAGATGAAGGCTCACATCTTTAAGCTCATTGTCCAGCACAAGGTGTTCGGTCTGAGCTCGGTGTCGATCCACTCTCCTCTGAGTCGAGCATGTGCGATTGCTCCACCTGCTCAAAACATTATATATTGTATATACTATGCATACAAACTTAAAGACACAATATATTCAACAATGGCTACCTAAGACTAAAGGCTAGAATTTTTTCTTTTATTTATTAATGCACATTATACATTATTATTATAATTATTATGATTTATCATATTTATATGTGTTTGTCCATCTTGTTCTATATTTAACAATGTATTCATTTATTTTAAAATTATTTTAAATTAATATGAAAATTAACTATTTTATACAATTTAATATTTCAATGTAAGCAGACAACCCAGAATCCTCTGGCAGGGAATTTAGAATTTTACTCTTTTAAAATAATAAAGGGAAATTTTGAGAAAGTATATAAAGCCTTCAAATATGTTACAAAAACAACCACGATCTAATAGTCAAATAATAATTATAGAAGTCAGATAATAATTGGAAGCATCTGCAAATAGTATTATTCAGCAAAAAATAACACTAACTTAAATATTATTATATTCACTGACTACATTTTAATTTAAGAATACAAACCAGTGTATTCAGTACCTTTAAATAGAAGCAAATACAGCAAATCAACAAGTGAGGAACAGACTGACAAAGTCTCCAGATGACATGATCAGCTGTTTGAGAAAAACTGACTCACTTGTTGCTAGTGGGACCCGAGGCCAGAACTTCAGCCTGCAGTTTTGGAAAGAACCCCTGCTGATATTTCCCTTGACCGATCTTCATGTCCAGTAGATGAGGATGGATGGCTGTGTGGTCGATCTTCCTCAGGCGCTGTTCTATGGCCTGGGCTGGAGAAAGAGATGGAGTGAGTTTGTATAGTCACCACTGAGATGTCTATCTCATATTCTCTTCAGAATTCTCACCAGAGTCTTTAAGGAAAGTGCATTTTTGGTAGACAGACGAGCGTAAGCTTGGAGCGCGGACGTTGTAGAGACGAGCTTTCTCAATTCGTCCGTCAAACACTCGCAGGAGAGGCTCTTTTTCTTCCCACTGAGACATAATTTTGTTGTCAATGAATGTTGCGAACATCTGCGTTTCGATGAAATGGGACAAAAAGGGCAAGTACGGCTCAGGCTGGTCCGAAAGAAATGAGGCCTGCAAAAAAAATAAAAAATAAAAAATAAAAAAAATTAAAACGGATGTAAATACAAACAATGTATGACTTCTAGTTCAGGTTAGCTTTTTATTATTTTAAATATTGCTAATCATTTTACAAAAAAAACAAATAGTTTATTGAATTAATCGTGATTAATATTTAATTGGCTTTTTTAAATTATATACAGATTCACGTAGGCACGCTTGCGTGTGTGTGTGTGTGTGTGTGTATTCAGATACTTTTTAAAAAGACAATCACATATTATTTTCGCTAAAAATTTATTAATCTTTTTCAAATCAATTAAAAGAAAACGTACCTTGTCAAAGTTGTGCATTTGCTCTCTGTTTGTGAGCCAAGACTCCAAATCAGGTGAATTCTGAATCACAAAAGACTCATAATCTGCAAACATTGTGGCGAACCGGGCAGCGAAGACCTCCCTCAGCTGAACATTCAGTTTAGCGCTCCTCAGCTCCTCTTCCTCCGCAGGCGATCTTCCTCCCACAGCCTCCTCGCCCAAAGCCTTCTGCCCAGCTGCCAATGTCTCCAGACGGGCCACTTTCACCCCTGTCCTTCTGGCCAGAGCCTGCAATCGCTCGAGTGTCGGGTTGCCCTGAAGAAGTTCCAACACATCCAGCGCTTCTCCACCAAGATTTCCGTTCTTCTTGTCATCAACTAGTTCACTGAGTGATGCTCCCTTGATCTCCATTTCCAGAGTCGGGGTCCGGGTGCTGATGGTGGGTCTGGCAGAGGGATTGCCACTTTCCGGAGACAGGTCGAAGCTTAGTAACACCTCGCTAAGCTCCTGGATGAACTCTGCCTTGTTGGGAAACTGCGGGAAGTCTTCAGGCAGCTCGATGCAGTGGTTGTCAATGTCAACGAAACAAAGATTTGCCTGAAAAAAAGTAAACACATGCTATTAGCAATGTTTTCTGATGCAGATTTCCATCACAATGGTGACAGAGTTTTCTGTGCACAATGGGTTTCCTGCGTCTTAATCAGTAGAACATGTGTTCGGAAAATCAAGTGCAATGGGTTCCATACCGAGGACAACTTTTAATGCACCTATTTGATTTCATCTCAAAACGAGCTCTGCTTTAAGTCAAACACCACAAGAGAGAACAGTCTGTCCCTTGTTTCACACTGTGATCAAACAAACTTTATTCCTAAACTGCAGACATTTTAGTCGCGATGTGACAATGCTTTACCTCGTGACTTTTATTGTGGAAACAAGCTCATGTCAATCTGCAGTTAAGTTGAGAGAATTTTTATTCACTGTAAGATTTAACCCAACATAATAAAAAAATTGCTTTAAAAATGTTGCTTCAGACATTTGCAGGTCACTGACACGTACCAAGCAGAGGCAGAGATGAGCGCAGAACCGACCAAAGCCAATAAGTGAAATTAGGTTAAATCAATCCAGCGCATCATTAAAACCCACCGTGTGTGTGACACACTGCTGTTCAGTCACATGCAGCTTGAAATGCCCTCAAGTGAGTGTGACCTCGCTGCTGTAAAAATAACCCAGTCAAGCAGAGCCGAGATGTGACAGTCGAAAAGGGCCAGTGCCAGCAGAGGAAAAAAGCTCCCAGGTCAAAGCTGCTTCAAGCTTAACATTCTATGCTGCTGAAACAATACTTACAAAGACATTTTTTAATAAAAGATTATGTTTATTATCTAAATATTTATCAGTTTGTTCATATGAATGATATTTATTTTAAATTAGGTGTTTGCAAGTGTTTGAAATGAAAAGACGACATTTCAAATGAAAACATGAATGAATGGTTGAATGAATGAAAATAGGTGTTTGCAAGTGTTTGAAACAAGCCTTGATCTAAAATTTCAAGAAAAAAAGTAATGTTCCTCCTAAACTTGTTTCTTTGACTAAAGTTACTTTGTGTCTTAGATTTTTGAAAATGTAATTACTGTTAAGTTATTTAATTGATTTCCGAATTGTTTTACATTTCATTTCATAAAATGAAGCAAACACATCTTTAGAAACTTGTTAATCAGAATAATAGTGTTACATTATAAACAATTACCATATTCAAGCCCTGAGAAAATAAGATAAATTCCAAAATAATCAATTCGCTGATGGATGTTCACCATGTAATTCACACTAGATGACGTTGTAGTATAAATATTTATTCTTTTAAAAATATAACAAATTATAATATTATATAATTATAATATATACAATATTATATTTAAAAATATAGGAAATAAAACTGGAGCGTGAAACAATGAAACAGAAAATGTGTACTCAATAAAGTGTAATGAAGCTTCCCTTCTATCTGCCTTTTTTGAGGCCAGTGTCAAAGAAGCAGAAAATAACAGATGCTGCATTACAAAAAAAAAAAAAGAAAAAGTTAAAATGGATTTAGCTATAAGGATGTGGAATGCCCTCAGGAAGAGTTCTGCAGTCATTTAACTCACTTCCTCTTATATCTGATTTGAGGATATAAGAGGATATAAGAGGAATTTGTGAGTTGATTTGGAAATTGCAAAATAAACACTTTAAGAATACTTTAAGAACTAAAACTGAACTAAAACCATATTGGTTTAACACTGAAATAGTATATATATATATATATATATGTGTATATAATGTATTTAATGTATCGTATAATGATGCAGTATCTATATTAATTACATAATTTAATTGCTATTTATTGCTTTTTATAAACAAATTAATATTATGCAACCTTGAGTGCAGTTTGTTTCGGACCCCCCCTCTACAGTATAATATTTTTCCCATGTGACCTCCAGGAAAAAATAAATGCCCGCCCTTGTCTTAGACCTAAAAAGTGAAATCCAACGACGAAACAGGAAGCTAAGCTGCTAGTACAGTAGAGGGCTTTTACTGCATTCTTCTCGGCTCCGAGTTTGAAACAAATGGGATTCTAATAGAGGACAAAGACAGCTATTTTCAGCCACTGATCTTCTATGTCCGTCATCACGAGTCAATCCCGCACCACGGCCACAACAACAGGCCACTTGATGACGCTTCTAAGCAGCATGTGGCAATACAGCGATAACATGCCAGTGTGCGGGTGTATTACCTCTTGAGGCAGTTCAAGTTTGGAGCGGTCAGTGCCTTCTTTAGACTGCAGCCCCATGAGATACGGCACAGGGGCATCCAGGAAGTGCAAAAGCGAAGCGGGAAGGATGGGCACATAGACATGCTGCCACTGGAATGGGAACAGCAGGGTCACGATTCCCTCGGCAACCGCCATCAGTCTCTGATAGTCTAAAAATACCAAAAAAACCATTAGCCAGATATCACAACAAAACAAATCACCATCTTTACCCCCCCCCCAAGCTCTATATAGGCAAGCTATGATATTCAGAAAATGGCCGGATGGATTTACATGAGCTTTTACATGAGATTATGAATCGATGGGTTTTAGAGAATCACTCGGTTTATTTCGAGGAGTATGTGGACCTCATTAGCATCGAGACCAGCCCGTGTTTGCTGGAAAGCATATGTATCAGACTAGGATGATGAATTATTCAATAGTTCCTTCATTAAAGGATCTGAAACCTTGCAGTTGGTAGCATGAGAAAAACAGTAAAACACAGCATGGGAAGGAAATCTGAGGATATCAGTTAGAGAATTGGAAAAATAATGACAGAGCTGTGTGTGTGTGTGTGTGTGTGTGTGTGTGCGTGTGTGCGTGTGTGTGAGAACGTACTGGAGGATGCATTCATATACAGCTGAACGGATGGACAGGTGCATGGATGAGGGATGGAGGGTGGATGTACTGATGGAATAGTTGATAAATGATGGATGGGAATAACAAATTCATAATGTATGGATGAATGGGTTAATGGATGCATGATGCTAATGGACAGACAGATAGTTGAAAGGATTAACAGATGAATATACAAACAGATAAGTAGAGGGATGTATGATTGATGAATAAATATGGTGATGGATAATGGATGAATCAATGGCCAAGAATAATAAATGGGTGAGCAACAGGATCAATGGATGCTTGATGGATGCTGCATATATACATAAATGGGATGAGACATAAACAGAAGGACACAATAGACAGGCAGGCATTGACGTTTAATAACACGTCCTTACCCTGTGAGTAAAGGAGTATCTGCATCTCTAGCAGGACACACGTGAAAAGTTGCACCAAGTTTTCCACACCCAACAACCGGAAGGCCTCGCCCAGTGGGTAATCAGCCAATGGTAGCTCTCCGACTCCAGGTCTCTGGCACAGGATTGGTTCATAGACTCCGTGGAATTTTAAAGAGCGTCCAGGTGGAGGCAAAGGGACTTCATATAGGATGTTGTATATATAGCTTTCTAAAGGCAAGGGGGGCGGCTGACTCGAGATGACGGCACGGTGGATCTGAGATAAGAAGCGTTTACAGGCGTGCATGAAAGGCATGGGAGTAATGAGACACAAAGCCTTGGACACATAGAGCGTGTCACGAACAGCGTCATAGCCTTCACCGGAACATCCACAGCTCCTGCCACCTCCTTGTAGAGCGGAAGTAGAAGAAGGAGAGTCTACTTCATCCAGACTGCTGGCCAAAGAGTCCATACTGGATGAGGAGGATGAGGATGCTGAAGAAGGACAGTTATGGGCTGATGCATTGTGCTCCGCTTGGTGCATCTGATGTAGCGTCTGCATGGCGGAGCAAATCTGAGGACTTGTCACCTCCTCGTAAAAGGTGTGAACAAAACCATAAGTGCGAGATCCGTCTTCTCTAGTGATGAGGAACGAGTGGAACTGTGGACTGCGACTGTCACGTTGCGTTCGGAATGAAAGACCTTTGGGCAAGCAGAGCTAAAGAGAGGAAAGAGAGAGATTTGACATTTAAATCCACATTATTTGTGTACATTTATACACACACACACACACACACACATGCAAAAACTATATCTACAATATATATAATAAAAAATATATATACATTTCTAAATGTATTATTTTAAGTTCAGCCAAAACGGGTTCAGAGATGGGATGAAAAAGCAAGAAGAAAAGGAAGAGAACAAAAGAGTGGGAGAGTGAAAAGAAGATTAGACAGGACTGGAATTGAAAAGCGAAAGTAATTCACTGAGGGAATTTGGTCCAGACCTTGGAGGGATGAGCACAGAAATGAAGTTCAGTGATTGCAAGCCGCCATTCAGATGGTCATCTGACGGTTTTTTATATATAAGAATGTGTTTAAAAAAAAGGTCTAGCCATGTGGGGTAATTCAATCTTCAATAACGTCCTTCTATATATTTTTCTATATATTTTTTATTAAATGTTCTGATTGCCTCGTTCAGTTCAGATGCTCTTTTTATTTTTCATCCACTGTTTCCATGCCGACGTAAGCAGAGAGCTTGGGTTGAATAATTGATGCGCGTGTCACTACAGCCAAGCTTCCGTTTACGTTGCTGATGGAAAAACGACCTTGCGGCTTCAGAGTGATGGGTCAGAGGTTTCCCTTACCTCTGCAAGGCCTGACACAGTAACACGAGAACTTTAGCTGGTCGCTGCATGCGAGAATGTGTCATAGCTCGCTGTATCAATAGCGATGATTACTACCAGGTTCCCACATGAGTATTATAAGATTGTGAATGGAGATGGAAATACAACTGGTGCCTTTGAGTGGAACATGGGATTTTCTTATAAAGCTTCCAGTTATTCAAGACTAGGCATGCAGCAGCAATTATGCAACCGAAGAAGAATGGAATTCTGCGTATCTGGTGTTAAAGATGGTTGAAACCAGCGGTGGACATTTATCTTTTAGGCTGGGCCACATGAGAAAATATTGTGGAGGGCCGAACCAAAAGACTAAACTCAATCCAATATATATATATATATATTAAAAAAATCTTCTCAAAAATCAATAAATAAAACGACTATAAAATAAATAAGAAAAAACGTTTAATAAAAAAACAATGCGGTGTTAGCAAATGCATAAGGTTACAATATTTATTTTGTTTAATTTTTTTATTTAGAACATATTCCAAAATCCAAAAAATGCCAAGTTCTTACAAATGAAGCACTTACCATATTAACAGCATCCTGGTCAAACGGGTTGAACTCGATATTTTCAGGAAAGTGGGCCAGAACTTTAGATTTGAAGGTCCGTTTGAGAGGACTCTGATCCAAGTTTTCCCCTAAAATTAATAACAGACATAGATGAGATCAAAATTTATTTTTTTGTTTCTTAATAACACATTCACCATTTATAGTGAAAATACTGTATTTATATATACACTTTACAAACAGTAATTATACTTTCTTGGATAATACATTTCTTACTCCCATTTCTGTATATATTTTTATTGTTATTTTTTAGCTTTATGTTTGTATATACTCTATAATATATTGTTTTATGTAGTTTTCTCAAAATGACTGTGACTACAATTTCTGAAATGTCAAATAAAATAAGGTTTAATCCTGACAATGCATTTAAGGTATATTTCTGATATAAAACTCTACAATATTTTTACGTGACAATTGATTATAGCTACAATAGGCCGAGTGCACACTTGTGTGAGCGTGCAAGCATGGTTTGTAAGAATTTCTAAGGTGTGATGGACATTAATCCTCTAATATTTTCCAGAAGCAACATCTGTCTCACTGTGTATCCCAGCAGACACCTCACTAATCTTAATCCTGACACCCACATCCATGTTAGTGTGAGCAGGTTAGCATGCATGCTAGGTAAAGTGTTAATTATACTGATAAAAACACAATAATTGTTCAATGGATTTATAAACCTTTATTTAAATGGATATGAAAAGGTTTTTGGTTAGGTCTACTTTTGCAATAAACTACATATTATATGCATACAATTAACATTAGGCAGTAATGGGCAGGTATGGCCTAGTAGTAGGAAGACGAAAGATTCGATATTTGAGTACCAAATCTTTTCTCACCAAGATACTAAACTTCCCTTCTAAAAACTAAATAAATCTTTTAAGATAATTTAAAACCGTAACAATCTGAACATATTGTTTTAGGCATATGACATACGGTAGATCAAAACATGTCATAAATCCAAGATTTAAAATTTCACTGAATACATAAAAACTAAATTAAAAAAAGAAATGTCCACAGATATATGAAAGGATTTGAATCAGAAACAGGGGAAGGATTTCACATCAGAATCATGTGAAATAAACGTAGAGTTGGAAAATAGTGCTGGCATTTGCGGCTTTAATATGAAACAAACACTTTGGAAAATACTGAAGGGTGTAATGAGGTAAATCAGACACCGTCTAAAAACAGTGTGGTCCAAATCAATTTGATATTCCAGGGTATGAAGATTATCTATGGCCTGGGTCGGTGAACTGGCTGAGATTTGACAGGAATGCTGGGTGATGGCACAAGGTATTAACTAACAGGAAGGAACAGCGAGGAGGAGAAATTCACTAAGCCCTTTATAACAGAGTTTAATGCCCTAGGCATACACGTGAGCCAGTGATGTGGTGTGTGTGTGTGTGTGTGTGTGAGTGAGAGAGAGAGAGAGAGAGAGAGAGAGAGAGAGAGAGAGAGAGAGAGGGATAATAAGGAGAATGTGCATCTATGTGAGCAGTAAACACCTTTTAAAAGAAGAGCAGATCAGCAAAAAAGCACACCCTGCTGAATCATGTGTGAGAGAGACAGGGAGAAAGAAAGACAGATTGTAAGGGTGTGGAGGAGTAAAAGCAAGAGAGAAAGAGAGATATAGAAATAACAAAAGACTAAAGCAAAGAAAACATGTGCAGTGATTACAAAAAAGAAAATCATGTGTGTGTGTGTGTGTGTGAGAGAGAGAGAGAGAGAGGGAGAGAAAAAAGAGAGAGAGAGACCAAGTCTTGAAAAAAAACAAAGATAAAAAGGGGACTGAACACAAAATAATAGCAGTGTGCGTGTGAGACAGCTAGGGAAAGGGTTAAAGAGAGAGAACGAGAGAGTGATTGTGCGTGTGTGTGTGTGTGTGTGTGTGTGTGTGTGTGTGTGTGTGTGTGTGTTTGAGGGAAACAGGAACTGATTTAAAATAACAAGCGGAGGCAAATGACCCACATTTGACTGACTGAGGCGCTGCATCAGCATGAAGGAGAGGAAACGACAGGAGGAAAAGACAAGGGAGAAAGAAAGAACAGAAAGCAAAACAGGAGCTGAAACCCAGTTACAACTCATAACTGTAGAAAAAGCAACACATCAGTAGAAGCGTTCAGGTATTCCCCCTGTCAGATAAAGCAGTGACATACAGATGAAGTGCGTGATGTGCTGAACTGAAATCTGTGGGCTGAGATCATATCAATCTGTGATTGTTTGCAGCGATGGAAGTGATGTTTACCTGCAGCCACAGCCTCTGGGTCCTTGCCCTGTCGATCGGCCTCTAGCCATTGGTACAAAGCTGAGATGGCAAACAAAAACACACAAACAAGAAAGCAAAATGTCAAACCAAACAGAAATGGTGAAGCAAATCAAATGAACTGATGCGTGCAAAGAGCAATGACTGTGCAGACGCACACTTGTGTGTGTGTGTGTGGTTTTTTTTTTTTAAATCGCAGACTGTGCAATGATAAAGAAGAAGCGAGACACTCTCGCATCCTCGGCTTTGGAATAAACAGCTTGGCTGAAGGACGCAATCTCATGCCAAGACGTCACGCTGTGTCAGGCTTAACCGGGTGATAGAGAACGTGGCTGATTTA
This sequence comes from Paedocypris micromegethes, assembly GCA_028031935.1. Lineage (NCBI taxonomy): Eukaryota > Metazoa > Chordata > Actinopteri > Cypriniformes > Paedocypris > Paedocypris micromegethes. The sequence continues at coordinate 11,426,087 of CM051496.1, forward strand.
GAAATAAAGGCTAACTAGTGCACTAGTGGGGTAACCATACACTCTGAGGGAAAAAACATTGTGATTTTAAAAATACGGCAGACAGTGAACACACACACAATGGGTTTGTGAGTTAGTACGGCGCTGGCAAAAGAGCTTAGTTGTCATAACGGTGGTCCCAGTGATTCTAACTGGGATGGGTAAGTTGTTCAACCAGAGAGAATGTTCTTGTAAGAGATTTGATCCGTGTTAAAGCTTTTAACTTGGTCTAAGCAGCAACTGGTAGCCAGTGTATAGAGACAAAGCATTCAAAACTCATGGCAGAGACTGTGTTGTGGCGGCATATACAGTGGGGAATGTTTGGACAACGTTGTAAATTTTCCTGATTTTTCTGGAAAAATTGTTAGTTGTTACAATAGAACATTTGAGTTTATATCATTTGAGAAGTGAAACAAAGGTTATAGTATTTACAGAAAGAGTGCAATAATTTTGTAAACAATATTAGGCAGGTGCATACATTTGGGCACTGTTATAATTTAGCTGATTCAAAAACCTTTAGAACAAATTATTGGCCCTCATGTTGGCTTCGTAAGCTCAGGGAACCATGACCTTCATACATAGGTAAAAATAATTAGGAGATAGTTTTTAATGGTTGGCAATTGTAAGTTTCCCTTCTCTTTGAACATTGTCTGAAGAGCATCAACATGTGGGTCTCAAAACAACTCTCAAATGACCTGAAAACAAAGATTGTTCACACATTTTGAGGACAGGGTAGACCAAGGGCACAGTCCAAGTCCAAGAAGGCTCAATGTGGCAGACCAAGAAAAATCTCAGATAAACAGAAGCGACGACTGGTGAGAACAGTCACAGTCAACCCACAGACCAGCACCAAAGACCTACAGCATAATTTAGCTGCAGACTGTCCATCAATCAACTATTGGGCACATTTTACACAAGGAGATGCTGATTGCGAGAGTGATGCGAGGGAAGCTTTTCTCCGGTCACAGCAGAAGCAGTCGCTTGAGGTATGTTAAAGCACATTTGGAAAAGCCAGCATCATTGTGGAATAAGGTGCTGGCAACTGATGAAACTAAAATTGAGTTATTTGGATGTTAAAAAGAACACAGCATTCCAAGAAAAACGCCTGCTACCTACAGTAAAATATGGTGGTGGTTACATCATGCTGTGGGACTGTGTTCCCAGTGCAGGGACTAGGAATCTTGTGAAAGTTGAGGGATGCATGATTCCAATCAATATCAGCTGATTCTGAAGACCAATGTCCAAGATACAGTGACAAAGCTGAATCTGTGCTGGGGCTGGATCTTCTAATAAGACAACTATCATAATCACTGCTCAAAATAAACTAAGGCATTCTTACCAAGAGCAAGTACAGCGTTCTGGAATGGCCATCCCATTTCCCAGACCTGAATATGATTGAAAATATGTGGTGTGAGTTAAGGAGAGCTGTCCATGCTTCGAAGCCATCACACCTGAGATGTTTTGTAGAAAAAAAATTGAGATTATTTGTTTTTTGTGGTGCCCAAATGTATGCACCTGCCTAATTTGGTACATTGGCTCTCCCTGTGCACTAGTCGGTGTGCACCTCGTCTCGTCAGTCTGTCCTGTCTTCGTGTCCTGTTCTGTTGTTGCACTGTTGTACCCCTATTTATTTTGCATTGCCCCTCCCCTTGTTGTACAGGTCTCTCTGTTCTGCATGGACTGTGTTCTGTTCTGTGTAGCACCAGGGTCCTGAAGAAACGTCTCATTTCACTGTGTATCGCACACCTATATGTAGTTGAAAAAGCTTCTTTGACTTTGACTTTGAATTTGGTTAAACAATTATTGCACACTTTTCGTAAATATTATAACCGTTGTTTCACTTCTCAAATATCTCTCTGTGTATCTCTTAATGATATATTTAACTGAAATTTTGAATCCATTTTTACCAAAATTTACAACGTTGCCTAAGCTTTCGCACCCCGCATATTGTATAAAATTATGAAAATTGAATTTATATAATTTACACATTTCTTCACAGTTAATTAATTGATTGATTATTTTGTTTTATTGCCATTTCAGCTTCAGAGGCCATTTCATGGCATATACAATTTCAAATTATGTACAAAAAACATACAAGATTGTATCGTGCCAAGTTAAAATTCATATAAAACATTTCCGTAAAAATATACATAAAATATTCAAAGAAACTTGACAATATATATCTTTGACAAAAGCTCAACGATCTTTGATGGATAAACATTTAGAAACAAGTCTTTCATTGTCTCTTGATTTAAAAAAGTCTGTCTCATGGTTTTATAAACAGGGCAGGAATATGTGCTTGACATTTAAAGCCACTTCGCAATTCTGGCCCTATTGAATGTACATTTCTGACATTATCCAGATTTAAAATTTTTTTTTCAATGTTACAGAGTTGTGATAACACTCCTTCGCATGAATCCCACTTACTGTTGCTGCTCGATGACTCAACATGACCGGTCTAAACGTTGATGATGTCTGAAAGAACCAATACAATCTTTGAACTCCATATCTGCCTTTGGCATCTGATAACACCTGAATTACCCTGAGCATTACACAAGGATATGAACCCTTGGCCCGTCTCATTCATAAATATGACGGATTGAAGAAGTTTATTAAATACATTTCCACGTTTCTTCCACGTTCAGATTTTAAAAGGATTCATACAAAGGATAACAGAGATAGGACACACTGTCTTCTGGAGGCCCTTTGTTCATCCTCAACAGTTACGTAAGCGAGCTCGTGCAACACAAGCTGTATGCGTGCATGTGTGTGTGTGTGTGTGAGCGCTGAGCGAGCACATTGAAAACACCAAACATTGGGATCTCTTTCCTTTTCGCAGTGTTTGAGCCATCAGCACAACCTGATGAAGCATCAACAAGCCGCGGCCTAGCTAAACCCCCACGCTATAATCTGCCAGCACTACTGTACATCACATTTATCTAAATAGTTTGGATTTAAAACAGCGTTTTCTGGGAGCACTGTGGTAGTCAGTGATATTAAATCTAAATCCCATTGACAGTTCCAGTCAAACCTGTTGTTATCCACGATAAAATAAATGTTAATGAAAAAGATCAGTTGAAATTATAGAGAATGTTTCAATACAATGCAATACTGGATAATCTGTAAATTAATTTTCAAATAATTTTTCTCACAAATTTTAATTTTTGTTATTAATGATTGGTCCAAAACCGCAAGACACAAAAATAGAGTAGTTGTCTGAATAAGTGATAATCCAAATTAACAATAATTAATCCTATTAAAGAATAAAACTATCTAGCAAAAGTAATTAATGTAAGTAATGCATGACAGTCAATTAAAAATGTACCAAAATCTGATTTACTATATAAAGTAAATTTGTGAAATAAATACATCTGCTAGAACAAATAGTTGTGGAAAGCCGTCAGGAGTTGTTTGCCAGGTCTTATCCGAGGACACGAGCTATTGATGAGTTGGAAGCAAGCAAATGGACAAAGTCGTCGTGAGTCGTGACTGATTCACAGTATCATTATGCAATATAGGCTTGAAACAAGTCATATCCATAAGAACCAGTGAAGATCATTGTTACTCAATGCATGTCCTTTGTCACCATGTTTCTTTCAAACCAAGGAAGCATGCCAGTAGTCTGTTTTGTGGGATGTACACAACGACATTATCTTGGATTTTTCAATTTACTAGATAACATCCAGAAGTTGTGAGAATGTAATTCAACTGGAGTATTACACTATAATTAAATGCAGTGCATTAAGAGAAATCGTGCCAATTCTGCATCCACGTAGATTTTACCAGATTTTACCAACAATGATTATATTTATTACAGTAATTTACTGTGATCTCAATGTCATTGATACTTGTGATTTTAAACACAATAGCTGATCTTTACTGTTGGAAAACAATAGACACAGTCATTAACCAGCAACAAACACAAACTCAAGGACGCGCCTGTCTGACCGAATATTTTACTTCCAAAGCAGCAAGCAATAATCCTTTCCCTTTCATGTAATAACCGCTTATCTGGAATGGCTTTTCACTGAGAGGTGGAATTCGGACACATGGATTTGCTTCCATTGAGATAAACCACTGAGATCCCAAGAACATTGGGTTACAGTCCATCATAATAGTTTTGCAAATAAAAGACTGCAAAAGCCTTTCTGGAATTTCTCTTGATCAGTCAAGTTTGACTACTTGCATGAATCTAAACATAAATGCAAGTTTCATTGTTTCTCTCATCCTGCAATAAACTGGCAACTTGTTTGGGTGGAAAATCACGACAATATCCTCAACGATATTGCGGCATCAGGCAAGGCGTCTCTTGAGATCTCAAGAAGTGCTTTATTGTTAAACTAAACATGAATAGATTATAATATTGACTTGTGAACCTTTTTAGACAAAACCCATCTAAACTAGTCTGTAACTCTGAGGCAAGTAACCAAGGAACAAACAATCAATATTTTCTTTAAACATTCGACACAATTCCCAGATAGTTGTCAATCTACAAGAATAAATGCTGTTGTGTTATAAACGCTCACTCTACAGTGCTACTGACTTGTCATCTGACCTGGGAGTCTCACACTTTAGGGTCATTAGAGGGAAAAGAAATCAATGGGATGCTGAAATTAACATATCCATTGTCCCCGGCTTGCAGACAGATGGCTCAGGAACGGCTTTGGGCCTTTACCTCTCTTCCGAAAACAAAGAGTCAGAATCATTAAGAAACAATGAGTGGAGACATGACATTGAGTCGTGCCACAATGCACGTTTGACGCACAGGTCTGGAATAATTCCAGGAGTGGAAGACATCTATGTTAGGAGACACACTGAACGTTCAACAGGTGTGTGACTTCCGACATCACAATGACATTAACCGTCTTAACTTTTATAAGCAATTCTACATTTTACTTTTACTTTTACATATTACATTATAATCCAATAGCGTCCGGACTAAATTTAAAGTATTACTATGTACTATAGCGGGGAGTTGTGGTCCAGTGGTAGGGGACATGGACTTGTGTCCGAAAGGTTGCAGGTTTGAATCCCCCCCTACTACGGGTTCTGCAACTAAGTGTCCTTGGGCAAGACACTGAACCCCACATGCCCCCCGGGCGCCACGGCACGGCTGCCCACTGCTCCAGGTTTGTGTGTGTTCACTTCACTGTGTGTATGTGCACTTTCACGGATGGGTTAAATGCAGAGCACAAATTCAGTATGGTCCCTAGTGGCCATATTGCCGTCACCTCACTTTCCTTTCCTTTCCTAAAAAATGAAAATTTATTGGGCAAGTAGGAATGCAACTGCATTCTTTAGTTAATTTCCTCCCAGTTATATTCTACGTCAGTTTCACTCAATCTTCTTTTCCAGACACAACCGCATCTTGCAAAAGTGGCTGTGCTGTTAGCAAGTCACTCCTCCTCAACTCTCAGACGTGCTACAGTTAAACAATCTAATCTGTTGAATTGTAGTATCAACAAAACAAGGAATTTTAGAGACAGTTTTTTTTTTGCCAAGGCTTTGGAACCTAGAGAAGTCTACTGTGCACCTCGTGGTAGCTTGTCTAGCCAAGCACTTGTTAGAAGTCATTTAGAGACCACTATAAAAGTCACATGAAGCTGGTTCAAGGCTTCAAACACAACTAAGCACTGTTAATGACCAATAAGTGTTGCATCCTCTGGAGATGACGGTGATTTGAGATACAGATCTCAGCGTGTGAAAGAAGAAGACAATGTAGAAAACCAAACATTTGACGACAGAAAAGCCAAAGTAACATCTCTTCAGTAAAATCCAGGTGCATCGCATAATATGGAACTGAAACGCTAAAGATATGGAGCACTGAGGCGTCTAGATTCCATTTGTTTATGACCTTCATGCAAACAGTTTCCAACGTTTCATTTTCTAATCTCGCTACAGTTTGTAACCACTGAGATGTTTGCAGAAGCCATTTCTTGCAAGCGGAAAATCAGCTTTCGGAGAGGGTAAAGAAGGTACCGACAATCTGACCATCAGTATGTGGTGGTTAGATGAGTTTGCAGACCACACGGTCAGGTGACTTAATTTTTAGCACAAGACCAGATCAGCGACGTGCTTTATCGACAATAGATTTAAATTCAACGGCAAGTCATTTTTTATCAATATCACATGAGAATTTAAAACATTTAATTTTTAAAAGAGCACACAAAACGTATCCATAAAACAATCACACTTTAAACAAAAACGAGCAAATTGTTAAATGTAATACCCTAATTGTAATAACACTTATTGTTTTGTGGAGATTGGGCAATTGCACAAAATCTTAGTGAATGCAAATACCGGTACTATGCATTTGCATGACATCAGGGAGAAAGACGAACATCAGTCGGGGTCTCAGCCGGTCTCATATTAATTCAAATTTCTAATAACCTTGACCCAGTCAAAACAGCCTTTTTAAAAAGACAACGGCGCATAACACGAAGCAGATTGCAGATGGCTAACTTGGCAGCCAGCGGTGATTATTATTATTATGCTGAACATTCCTGGTGGGTGAGTAGGGGGTCTGCAAAAGGGCCTTTCTAGTACTGGACAGCATGTGCATTCACTCATGCAGAAACATGTCAAGAGAGCCAGCAGGAAATTTGAGTTTCTGCCTTCAACAATGGAACTAAGGAAACCCGTCTGAATATAAATCGGGGAAACCATCTCTTTCTCTTTCTATTTTAAAGTGGGTTGAATTACAATGGGAAATTCGCATCTTCTTGCAGGAGGCACGAGCACTGGTGACCTTCACAAACTGGGCCAGCAGAGAATGCAGGTGAACTTCTAAAACTCACTAAATGAATGAAACAAGAACAGAGGGATACTCCTCAACAAAGGTCACGTTTTACATGCACATCTCAAATGAAACATCCCACACTGCAGCCTCCTGTGGCTTATCCCTCAGCAGGCCTGATAAAATCCAAGCCCTCTGTGACATTGGACACACACAGCGGGAAATTAACCAAGCTCAAACTGCTTAATCACGATGAACTTTATCTGAGAAACCAAACTCACAGTGGGGACAAGCCACTGAACTAGATATGGTGATGTAAAAAAAAGCCCTAACATTTCACATATTTACTTGTTAAAGAAATTAAAAATCACGAGGATTATTCAAATTCATTTGAATGAACAATTTCATAAAAATGAGAACTGATGTTACATTAAAGATTTGATGGTGTTAATTGACCTTAATTTCCTATTCAGGCTAAACAGCTTCTAATCCAAAAAAGCATCAAGAGTAGCAAACACATCACCAACAGTCAACTGAACTGTACCAGGTCTTGAAAAGATCATTATAATATTTAAATACATGTAAATACTCTTCCACAGAGAGTGGTGCTAGAAATTACTTCCAAACACTGGATTTGAGCATCAGAGTAGAATAACAAGAACCATGTATCTAACACATGGCTGGCAACTGACTTATTTTGTTTTAGTAAATCATAATCGATTTATATATTAACATTCTAACCGAATGCTTACTTGTGTTGCACTGTGTTTTCCATGAGAAAAAGGACACTATACTTGTTCTTATTCTTGCCTCTCTAGACCGTCAAATTACGCAATTACAAAAAAATGTAAATTATATATTTTACAAGATGATATTCTTTGTATAATAATTTGCTTTAAAAGTGAAAAAGTGAGCGAGTTTGTCCATATGGCCACTGGGGACAAAAATAAAATAACTGCATCATCTTTACCCATCATCAATGAAGTCTCTCACACACACACACACACACACACACACACACACACACACACACACACACACACACACACACACACACACACACACACACACACACACACACAGAGCAGTGGTCAGCCTTAAGTCATGATGCCTAGCACATGGGTCAGTGTCTTGTTCAAGGACACTTAGTTATGGACCAGGATTCGAGGTCCAACTCCGATAACTCCAATAATAATACAATTTACAAATATCTCAAGACATCTTATAAAAGTAGTACATAGATTTCAATAACGATGAAGATCAGTGCAAACGAGCTTTTCTGTGAAAAACTACGAGAACATCTAAATTGATTCAATGGCAATTTAGGTAACAAGATATTGATTATCATTAAAAGCCATCGATAAAGAAGCCAAGATGAAGTATCTTTCTCATATAAACGCCTACGTGTAAAATCTCAGCATTACATTTCCCATATGTCAAAACTCAGAATTCCTTTTCCGATCAAAAAACAACATCTACAATGTTTTATCTAATCTATAAAAAGAGAAAATTGTATCCGAGCATCGGGGGCATGGAGAGAGAGCGCTCCAAATCAATGCACGACGGTTAGTGTTTATGTTTCTTGCTATGTGTTTTCAATCAGAAGTAGTGATGAAGAAGAATTTACTGATGCATACCTGCTAAAGCGTCTGGTTCCAGGCCGGTTTCGTTGTCAATCCCGCATATAACAAAGTAATGTGCGAAGCGGCACGGCGCCGAACCGGAGCCGCTCACGGTCGCGCTCATTTCGGCTCGGGATGATCCGCTTTGTCCCAATGTGTTATACTGATCCAGTCATCTTCATTTGTTGCGGCTCAAGTCGAAGGAAACCGACGGGTAGCGAGGTTAGACGGCCGCGGGTTGCTAGGAATTTTCGCACGAGCGTTCTGGAGGAAATGTTTGGCGATTTCATTCGTCTAGAAGAGCGTTTGATCGCCGTAGCGACAGATTGTTACGGATTTCGCGAGCGCATTGGACTCCAGCTCCAGGTGACGTAGTTCTTCAGCTGATCACGCCCAGCCAATCAAATGATTTTTAGCGTTTCGCGCTGAGATTTTCACCAAAGCGACCTATTGTTCATTACAAACGAAATAAAAACAAATACATATGCATTATTATTCAAATTGTTACTGTTTAAAATGTACGTCTTGCTTAACACAATTCGTTTTAATATAACGACAAGCGCATTCGTCCAATGCTCGACTATCGAAAACTACAGGTCGCCCCCTGTTGACCCTTTTGATATATAACAGTTACCTGACCAATACATCTAAAAAAATTCAACGTGAACTTAAATTACTAAAACACACACACACACACACACACACACACACACACACACACACACACACACACACACACACACACACACACACACAAACACACACACAAACACAAAATACAACACTGACGTGCTCTAGCAAAAACATGCTACATGTTTTTAATAAGCTTGTCAACGGCCAGTGTTTTGTTAAGATTAGTCATTTAATTTATTTATAAATATGAAGGTAGTTGCTACACAAATATATAAACAGCTGTAAGAGCAATCTCGAGAAAAAAAAAGATTGTTCATAGATGTCTGACGGTGCATTATGAGAAATGACAATGGTTGCATCCGTACCATATTTGGTTAATCAGTCACTTGTTGTGTTATTGAAGTGGGTTGCTGTGTTACAGTACCTGTATAAACTTTTGTGCATTGCGTCACCTTTTATGGGCGGGACCGTCAAACTGCTCCCCTGAGCCTAGAAAGGTCACCAGGCGTCGCTAAAAACGCCCCTTTCACACAGCAATAATCTCCTCCTAATTAAACGTCATTTAATTTATCGTCAATCGTAGGTTCTATTTCCACATGGGCAATCCACGTCCGCTGCAGCTTTATGCCTTGTGCAGGTGCTGATATGAAAAGCTGATCCGCGATCGGCGTAGGTGGCCCCTGTTTTAACCACACCCTGAGCACGAAGAACAACCCTACCGCTTTCGCGATCGGTAGAGAGTCATCCACCTGACGCTACACATCCATGGAGGGCGACTTCATGCGGTCCGTGTTGCCCGTCCACGGCTTTCATTCGGAAGACTCTTCGTTGGCTTTACCGCACGCGGACAAACTTACGTACGTGGACGCGCACAGACTGAATAGGCTTCAGCAACAAGTGCAACTGACACTCTCCCGGAAAAGAAAGAAACTAAGAGAAACAGGTATGTGAAGTGAAACTCGTCAGAGATGAATGGTGCAAACAGATGCAAAGATAAGAGTCTCTGTCTGGAATATGTATAGTTTTGTAAAATGCATAATGCTGTGGTCAGTTTGAAAGGAATCGCCTCTTTGTCTTCTCTCTCTCTCCTCCTCTCTCTCTTCTCTCTCTCTCTCTCTCTCTCCTCTCTGTCTCTCTCTCTCTCTTTCTCTCTCTCTCTCCTCTCTCTCTCTCTCTCTCTCTCTCTCTCTCTCTCTCTCTCTCTCTCTCTCTCTCTCTCTCTCTCTCTCTCTCTCTCTCTCTCCTCTCTCTTCTCTCTCTCCCTCTCTCTCTCTCTCTCTCTCTGGCACTCAGTGTGTGTGTGTGTGTGTGTGTGTGTGTGCGCGAGTCAGTCAGTGTGTACACAGTTGTGTTTTCACACAAGAGTGAAAGAGGCACACACTATTCTCTAAGCACAATAGCTCAGCATTCACTTGCCTTTAGTGATTATCATTCATTTCATTTGTTGGCTTTGTATTTTGAGGGTGTTTTTTGAAGCACACACTGCACTAACATCGGATGTTTTTGTTTATTAACCCTCAAATATGCTGTTTGTCGAAACTCTTAATTCATTCTTGTTTAATGGTGAGCGAAACAGGGTAGTTATAGTGTATTGTGTTTGCTATTATTCCAGATTCGTCACTCTCAAGAAGTTTATCCAGTTGTCACATTTCGTCTTTAGGAAGTATGCATGTGAAGGTAACGTAAATTATTTTGAAAGTAACACCAAAGACGTTTAATGATTAAATAAATTATATATACACATACATATACTGTACATGTATGTATATCCATGCATTCATCCACTTTCTACTGCTTGTTTCTTTTCTGGGTCACAAAGATACTGTATGTTAGAGATGAGAATGTTTTTGCTTTTCAAACATTGTCTTGGAATTAATCTAGAGTAATCTAAATTGACCTCTAAATTAATTTCTAATCATTCTTGTTAAATGCTTTTTAAAATATATTTTCCCTGAGCAACCCTGACGGCTATTAAGCACGTCACGTTTGTGCTAACATGGTTGCATTTTGCCATGGAAGATTTTAATATTTGAATAATGAGCTCATTTATATGGAAGGCCATTAGAATTTATAGTTATTAAGGCATTAAAAGTCAGAAATCTGACATTCACAATTCTGACTTGCTAACTCACAATTCTAAGAAAAAAGGATGCAATACATTTGAATTATCACCTGCAATGTTTTTGCTCTGCGCAGGACTTTTTGTTTCCATTTGCTTTATTTCCTTTTAATAAAAGCGACATCTAAAATTTATATATACATCTAAATACATGCATACTGTACATTTGTACTTCATATACTTTTTATACTAATCGAATTTCTGCTCCAAATTACTGGTCTTAATACAATTTCATGATTGTGATTTTGCAAATTGAAAACTAAAAAAGCACACTTTGTTTTACAGCGGATGGTCTCAGTCCACCATTCCTCTGAGAGAAGTTTACCTGCCACTGGTTTGTCTGAGCAGAATCGGCTTCCAAGAAGTTTCGGAAGCTTTGGATCTTCAAGAGCAGGTTTATGCTGGGGGTCCAGTTCTTTTACTCTTCCTACAGTTCCAGCATCAAATCATTTCCCCCGCAAACAGCCCCTGCGCTACACCCGCTCTGAGGTTCTACCGAGCACAAGATCGTACATCACGGGCCAGTCAGTGTTCACACAGCCACTGGTTAACCCTGTCCTCAAGTACGACACAGACAAGGACGTGTTTTTTCCCAGCACCCCACATAATGTTTCTGCAAAACACAACAGGATGGATTTAGAGAAGCACACCCTTCACCGGACCCTCAGCAGGCCCAGGGAAGGGGGGTTTGGAGCTTACGGACAATCAGAGAACGTGTCCTGGCAGGGCCATGTACGGAAGCCCAGCTTGGAGTTTGTTGCAGGAAGACGACCCTCCCAGTCCAGCTTGTTGATTAGCCTGGAGGAAACTTCAGGAAGTTTACAGACAATCCAAAAGTCAGTAGATGAACATGCGTTTACAGTATCCACAAGGTCAGTTAATGGATTTTTAATATTTATTCATATAGGTTGTGGTATGATTCAAGCAAACTAAAAGTCTAAAAAGTTATTTTAGAAATAAGTCATACATTTATATACCTATATACAGTATAGCACCCCCCCACACACACACACACATATGTGTGTGTTTAGTTACGTTGCTGTTAAATAATGAATGCAAGTTATTTTGCTCCTAGTATTATTGCTCCGAATTTGTGTCTGATTGGATGGGTCAAATGCAGAGAAAAGAAATTCCCCACTGAGGGACTAATAAAGGTTCAATCATCATCATCATCATTATCGTCATCATCAGCAGCAGCAGCAGCAGCATTTTCTTTTTGCTTTCAGATGCTAAATTTTGTGCTGATTATAACTACTTTAATTGTAAAAACTTTAAAGCAATTGGTACGTAACGTACAAAGAGTAAAAGTTTTTTTTTTTTTTTTTTTGCCTTTTTTTGAACCTAAACATTTTACATTTTTAAAATAAAACCTTATATATTTAATTTAAACCTATGTATTTAATATTTTATGTAACTTCATTACATTTTTGCAGAGAACGAGAAACAAATGCTCTTGATAGAACTGAGTGTTTAATGTATTAATGTTTAACAGGAAGTCCAGGCATGGCGAAGTACCTGCAGAGATGACTCTAAAAGAAGCAGTAAATCTCTTAACCCAAGAAAACACAGAAGCTCAAATCACGGCGGTGAACTTCATTCAGAACCAGTGCTACTCCAGTCTTGAAGCCAAGCGAAAGGTAAACAACACTGTTTTCTGAAATGGGAGATGTTCAACTCCATCACACCAGTCCTGTTGAAAACAAAAGCCTCAGGCGTAAAGAAAGAATGAGTCACAGCACTAGAGAGATGTGGATTTACCTTGACTGAAGAAAACCATCTTGATCTTAACATGAAAATGGAATGACTGTTGGTGGTTTGGTGTATTAATGCAGTAAATTAATGCAGTGAAATGTTTTTAATAACGAAAGAGATTGTTTGTGTTATTTTAGTTTTAAACAAACCAACATTCAACAGCAATACAATAGAAATGTTCAGAAAATTATTTCCTGATACACAAACAAAATGCACGAAAATAGTTTTATGGCCTTTTTATGGAGTATTTAAGGCTTATCCATTCATATAATTTATGGATATTTATGATATTTGTTAAGTGGCGCTTTACTGTAGAAAATAAAATTGAGTAAGTATTCATATATTGCAGTTACATATAAATCAAAGTTTGTAACAGACATGCTAATAACTAATTTTCTGTTTTCTAAATGAAGGAAATAATGGGCAAATACAAACCTGACTGTGTTATGACACAATTTCACCGTATTTTTTTTTATTAGTTCTCTTATATGTTGTGACCTCAGGTACTGTATCTACAAGGCATCCCAAAGCTGGTGAACCTTCTGCAGAACGGGAATGAGGAACTTCAGCGAGCCGCTGTCAGTGCTCTGCGAAATATTGCTTTTGAGAACAATGAAAACAAAATGGAAGTCAGAGACTGTGAAGGACTTAAAGTGATCATCAACCAACTGAAAACCAATAGAGACATTGAGACCCGGCGACAGCTTGCAGGTTTGGGCTTGATTTGTTAGGATTTATCCATTAAGTGAAAACGGAACTTGAAAATATGACCTTTATTCTCCAACTGATCAATCTATGAATCTTCTTTCTTAAGGACTGCTGTGGAATCTGTCTTCCCATGATCTCCTGAAAGAGCAGCTTGCTAAACAAGCAGTCAGGCCTCTCACAGACAGTGTTCTGGTGCCATGTTCTGGGATTTCTGAAGGCGAAGATCCAAAGTTGGAGCTTCTGTCTGATCCAGACGTTTTCTATAATGCTACTGGCTGCTTAAGGTAATAAAGAACATGGAACAATTTTGGATAGCCTCAAGAGTTTGTGAATTGTGTTGTGTTGTCTACCACAGTACACACATGGTGGGCCACGGCCACTGAACGGCCAATGCATTTTGGCCCAAACAAGGCTGTTTGACAAGATCAATTTCTGTCTAGAGTTTGACTAATACTGACTGTACTCATAGCAATGGATATTTTTAATCATCTCGACATTAAAAGTTCCTCTACAAATTGTTTTTGTCAGATCTCAGATTGTAGTAGATTAAATTGTAGTGCATCTTATTGTCTGGTTCTATGCTAGGACACATGACCTGAAAAATTCAAACAGGAGTTCTCAAATGTTATCTGTTTTTACGCATTCCAGCAAATGCAAAATTTGCCCGCACAAAACATTAACATCAAACACAACTGCAAAAACAATTTGGCAAACTTTTGAATTTGGTAAGGAATATTGTTGTATACTGTTCAGTCAAACTAATGAAGTTTCCTAAATGCAGTAAATTCCTGTTATAATGAACTGCATCAATGGATCTGAAAAAGAATGCGTTGGTTTCATTGTTTATAGAGTCGAGAGAGAAGCTAATTGTCATTTTGCTCTGCACATCATCATTATGGCATTAAATCAAATGAAAGAAACTTTTTTTTCCCGTGGGGCATTTAAATAGAACAAAAACCGGCACATTCGTTGAATATCCACAGTTGAATAACAACCAGTAAGTTAAGTAATTACATTTTATAATTATAAAAACATGAAAGGGGGATAAAATGGTTATAGAAAAAAGAGATTGTGGTAATAGTAAGAGAAAACAGCAAGATGATCAGTAAACATAAAAAAAAAAATGTTGATGTCTTGTGAACTTGATAAGTATATTCTGCTGTCATATGTAATAATTTGACACTGTAAAACAGTTTAAAAAAAACAAATCACAAAATCACTTTTTTCTCTGTTACAGCAAAAAAACTAAAGAAAAGCCTCCTTAGGATATAAACATTTTCTCGATATTGACAATGTTTTGTTAAGATGTTTCAAAATTCTAAGAAATGAAGTCAGTTACCGTATATCAGTTTCAGCAGTTCACTTGATATAAACAAGGCCATTATAACAAGATTGTACTGTAGTTATATTTCTCTTATTGTTACATAGGGATTTTTATGTAAAAATTTGGGATTTCTTTCTTTTCTAATTTCTCTGACAGAAATCTGAGTTCTTCAGGTCCCGATGGAAGAAAAGCCATGCGTGACTGTGAAGGTCTTATCGAATGCGTTATCTTTTATGTCCGCAGTGCCATCGCAGACTACAAACCAGATGATAAGGTAAAGATCTACATCTGATAACCACCATGATGCATCAAAAAAACAACTTAATACAGTTGTTATTCTAATAATAGAAAAATGATTATTCTATTATGTTTGAATTATATATTTTTAATCTTCTTCCTAGGCAACAGAAAATTGTGTGTGCATCCTCCACAATCTCTCTTTTCGGATCGGTTGTGAGATTCCTCCAGTGGAACATCAGCCCAGAAAGAATCACATAGAAGATGCGAGTAATCCTGGATGTTTTATTCTCAGAAGTCCTAAGATCTTACCAGAGGTCAGTGTCAGTGTCCCAGGCCATAGTTGCAGCCTTGACTCTCCTGTGGCTTATTCTGTAGTTAAAGTTCAAGTGTTTGCAACACTAAAGGTCACGTGTTGAATTCTCAGGCAAAGCATGTAGTTGTTACATTGTAAAACTATAAGTCACGTTTGATAAAAGTGTGATCTTTTAAGAAACCCTTTAATGTAATGTTGTTTTTTTAATCAAAAGCTAAACCTGAAACCGTGTGTGTGTGTGTATGTATGTGTGTGTGTGTGTGTGTGTGTGTGTGTGTGTGTGTGTGTGTGTGTGTGTGTGTGTGTGTGTGTGTGAGTACCATACTTATTGCTACTTTATGCGCATGAATAAAAAAGTTTTTTTTCAAAGACGATTTATACATAATATATGCATAAAGTACTTAAAATGTACCTTTTGTATTTTGCAATTAACGTTACTGGGCTTGGTAAACCAAGTCAACCAAAGTGCACACGGTTCTTTTTAAAAATCACTTGGGCCCTCTAGTGGCCATGTGGGCTCTTTACAGCCGCTTGGTTTGATTATACCTAAAGTAAGTGAGTTTGTCAATATGGCCACTAGGCTCGGCATTTAACCTATCCAGTGAAGTGCACAGGTCCCTAGTGATCAGATTGACAATCTCACTCTTTTACCTTTTCCTCAGGAGGAGAATCCAGACTTCTCTCTTCTGGAAGAGAACGGCGACCCTCATGGTGTCAAGTGGCTCTGGAGTGCGATCACAGTACGTATGTATCTCTCGCTTATTGCCGTCTGCACAAACCAGAACACCAAAGAAGCATCTGTCGGAGCACTGCAGAACCTCACAGCTCTCCCCGGAGAGGTACAATCAGTATTATTAAGAAATTAAGTTGCTTGCAGTGTGTTTATTGATGTTTTGTTGCAACCTATAGATATCCCAGGCCATCGCTCACTTCATAGTTAAAAAGGAAGATGGCCTGTTTCAGGTCAAGAGGATGCTGCAGGAAGGAAATAAAGAGGAGACCAGAATATCTGTGTCATTGCTCAAAAATCTTTCCCGCTATAAAGAACTACACACAGATATGGGTGAGATGCTTTTCTACATTTTGGGACTACATGGAACTTTGGGGTGGCACGGTGGCGTAGTGAGTAGCGCTGTTGCCTCACAGCATGGAGACTAGAGGTTTGAAGTGAAGTTTGAACATACTAATCCGTGCTTGCATGGGTTTCCTCTGGGTTTCCGGTTTCCTCATATAGTCTTCTCGAGAATTCAGGATAGAATTCAGGAGTCTTCTCACCAATTTAGTGTGGGATTGGAATTGGCTCCAGGTCTTCGTGACCCCGAAATGGATAAAGCATTGGAGCAAATAGCTGAGACTGACCACATGAATATTACATTTTTTAAGACCATTTAAATTTTTTCTCCAGTTAAACAGGTATTTCCAGAACTGGTGGTGATGCTGCCAAAGTCGGACCGAAGCTCTGAGCAGCCGGTTGAGGTGACAGTGGCGATTTGCCACATCCTGATCAATTTGAGCCATCCGTCTGCACAGAATGCCTCCGCCATCATTAGCCACGGAGCTTTGTCAAAAATTATCAGCATCAGCACTAAAGACAATGGGTACTTGTGTTGGAAACAAATTTCAAATAATACTATGTTATATACTAAATATCTTTTTGTAATAAAGGTATGGGCCCACTCGAGCAGGACACGCAGCCTGTGTTTTACTTCATGGCCTGTGGAAGCATTCAGAGCTGCATAGTAGTTTTAAGAAGGTGAGGATTTGCACAAATTATACAATTCAGTTACAGAAAAAAATCTGTGATTTTGAGTAGAGTAAATGAGTAAATCTGTGATGTACTCTTTTTTTTGTTTTAGTTTTTTTTAAAGTTCTGTACTGGTTTAATTAATTCTGTTTCAGTTTTTTGTTTTTTTTTTTCTTAGAAGCTCTCATAAGAAAAAATAATGTGTAACAACTGCAATGGCTTATGTAAATACACAAATTACTGGTAGCAATTCTTTGTCTTTTTTTGATCTTTGGCAGGCTGGGTACAAGAAATCTGACTTCATCAACAACCGAACGATGAAGGCTGTGAATTCTTTGCGTGACTAATGCAATAAAAAGGCTTTTCAGCAGCTTACATTTTTAATTTGCTAAAATGGTGCCAAGTAAAATAAGTCTGTGTGTGTACACATACAGTACAGTAATTTTTGTCTACTGTAAAGATATTATTTATTTAAAAAAATTTTCATTTTCACATGTTTCAATGTAGAAAGTGTTTTAAAATAATTTTAGTCACAGCAGATTTCTTTTCTGACCCAACTTCAGTTGTTAAACAATGAATAAAAAGGTCCTTTCACCAAGGAGCTAATGTTTTGTCTGTTTGTTTTGTTACCATGGTTTTTTTTTCAGTTTGTGTGTCACCTGAGAGTTTCAGGAAGTGTGTTCGAATCTTTGAATAAAAACATTTTAGAATCCTCAGTGGGAGGGATTAAGCGAAACGGATATATCGCGTTACCATTTTGTCATGTTCAATAAAGTATTTGAATAGTCGTGAATACTATTTTATAATGAAATGTTGTGGTTTTACAGTAATTTCTGTTCGACATCGAAGTGATTTTAAACAAAAGAATGTTACTGTACGCCTACGTCACATCCGTAAATAAAGTAGCTCATGCAAGATGGAATAAACCATTATGTTACTAAGGGGCGCGCGTCGGTCTTCATTTAGAAACATTTTAAGATTACTTTTATTTGCGTTACACAATACGAACTTTCAAAATTAATAAATTGACATTCTAAATATATGAAAAAAATGTTAAACCTACTTTCTTAATCTTACCTGAATTTTTACCTGGAACAAATTGTTCGTCTTCCCTCACCGTAAAATTATTAGATTCTTCCGCTCCACAAAAACACTACAGTCGAGTGGTATTTTAAAGAGCCCTTTAAAGTCTTACTATACTAGCGAAAGTGTTTTCGCCTATCGTTTCCTGCAAAGCACGAATAAGTCGTTTTCGTTTTGGTTTGCCGAGTCTCCTCAGTCGGGGACTTGATTCAGGTAATGTTTTTTATGACAGCTGGTAATTTTTGTTTACAGTTTGTATGAGTGTTTTGATGAGCACAAACCAGGGTCACGTTTAAAGCGATTTACACAGCAACATGACAAATACTAAGCATCAAACGGACCGCGAAAGTCTTTGAATTACACGTGTAAACGACGCAGAATGCACCGTCTTTATGTTTCTCATATGACATGTAAAGTCGGGGTATGATGTTTTAATGTCGAGTGGGCTCATCTTGCGGACCGGGATTGTTTGCATGATCCGGTAAGTCCAGTTCGGTCGCTCTGCTGCTTTGACAGTTTGCTGGTGTTTTGTCCTTGTTTGTGTGCTTGAGATAAGGTCACGTGTGCATCTCCGACGAGCTGTGTGTGTGTGTGTGTTCGCGTTCGCGTTCGAGCTCGAGCTGTAACAACCTCCTTTTAGGGCCCAGTACCTCACGATCCCTATCCGGGGCCAGCGGCGCTGTCATCGGCTCCTCTTAATTTAACCCTGACGAGGATGTGAGTGACAACTCAGCAGCTCGTGGGGTTTCTGCTCTCTTGAGAACTACGCTCTGGTCTATTTACGACGTGTCCCTTTAAGCTTAAAATAGACTCTGTCTTGGGAATGGCAAGAATTGAAATGTTTAAATATGTTATGTTATTTGGTTAGTTGGTTGTGACATGAAATTTCACAAATGTAATATATTACATTACTTCTGTATTACTTTTAAGTTACTTTCACCAAAATAACTACAGAACTAGTATAAAGAGACTAGTAGAAAATAACTACTTCTACTAGTTCTACACTAGTAGAAATGAACAAAATGTACAAAATAAAATAACAAAATGTACGTTTTACTTGTACAGTAAGGTATATGTATTACATGTGTATGCAGGTTCGCAACCCGGGCTTTAAATTATTTCAGAACGGAATATTTGAGAATGAAGTTGCGCAGCTCGTTTTGAAACAATACCGGACGACTTTTCAATTTTTTAAAACACTGTTCAAATTCAAACATTATTAATTATTTAGAAAAGTCTGACTAAAGTTGTTGTAAAAAAGTAAAATATTATATACAAAAAGTAATATATACAGTTGTAATATGTTACTTTTGTAACACGTTACTCCCAACACTGTATATTAGTATATAAATAAATATCTGAATGACAATATTACTGATTTTTGTAAAGACAGATATTATGCAGGACTGAGTTTTTAGATAAAGCCACAACTGCAGTTTTCTGGCAAACAACATAATTGAGCCTTTTGTTTTTTCATACAAAAAAATAGAAAGCAAGCGTCATTCTAGCTTGTTTCCACAGAACAATGACTTGTTCTTTCAATGTCTACAATATGAGTGCTGGTTTGATGTTGTTTGTTATAATGTCTACATTTTTATACAAAATGTATTTCTTCCCATAAAGAAGAAAACTTACACCTCAAATAGAATGAATAGTACTGTTTTTAATTTTGTGTATTGTTAATCTTATTAGATTAGGTTTAGTAAATTAGCCAATTGTAGAAGCTGTTTAATTTTTTATTATCATTTTTGTGTTCTTGTGTCTAATCATGACTCGACTGAATAAACTGAAAAGGTCGTCTCTGTTACAGAAGCAAACAGGTGTGCAGTGGACACACAAAGTCAGTGATATCAGATCGTTTCATCACCCTCACATTTAAAGCACACTGCCCTATTGTGACCCTTTGTTGGTCGGCAGAAGGTTGTGAAGCATAAGCATGTTCTGGCGACATTCATTGTCATTAGTGTGGTGTGCGTTTCATCTTTACTTTACCTTATTTGACAGAAGCTGCTCATCATGCCACTGAACGATGAGCGCCCAACCTCCACTTCTACGGTGGCCAGCGAAGACCAGGACCGTAGCACAGAGTCGTCGGAGAGGTGCAACAGCGTGACTTCCTCCAGTGGCGTGGACTGTTCTCGTCAAAGCTTCACCAGCGACTCTTCCAGCAAACACAACTCTCCTTCCAGTAGGTGTCTTCTCACATTTTTGAGGTTTTGAGGATTCAAATATCAAATAATAATAATGTTTTATTTATGAAAATTATATGATCCCTTTATGACAGACTTATAAAAAGCATTTCAAAACCATTCGGCAATGTGATCAAATCAACAACTGGGGTTTTTATTTTTATGCTTCCAAAGCTACAATTTCCCATTTTGAGCCAAGTTTTTTTTTTTTTTTTGATTTACAGTTATATTGTTCAATATGACTTGTGTCCATGAACGCGTGTCCATTATATCTGAAAGAAATTACCGGAGGAAGTACTTCGGAGGAAACGGCAATTTGTCACACTATATGTCAAACAAAATAATTTTATATGCAAATCCATTATGTCTTTTTACTCTTGCATTTTGCACATTTTTAATAGCCTTTGTCCATGTTCCATTATGAGCTAAACATAAGTTCGCTATAACAGGATTCTGATGTACACAGTAGTTATGTGTAAGTAAGTAAGTAAGTATAAGGTGATATTTTAACTCTTATTGCCAATTTGTAACCAGGCAGCCCACCAAAATCCCTGACCCTTGATGAGGTCATGGCTTCAGCCCGGGACCTGTCTAACCTGAGCCTGGCACACGAGATTGTAGTCAATCGTGACTTCCACCTAAAGCCTCCTGAACTACCTCAAAACAGGTATTCAACAAATTGTGGAGTCGAACAACTCTACCTTTTAAGAGTATGGAGTCAGTGTCATGATTGTTGGTTCAACTCCCAGGAAACAGATAGTTTGAGCTTATAACGGCAATGCACTGTGCATAAAAAGCCTCTGCTAAATGATGTACAATTTTCAAGACAGAGTTGGACTTAAAACTAAAGTGTCCTTGAGCTAGACACTGAATCTGATCTGCTTCCTCAGCACTTGGTGTGTGTGTGCACGTGCGTTTCAAAATGACAATTTTCATGATTTCAACAAGACCCGGACTTTGTTCTTCTTTTTTTGAATCTTGTATTTGAAATTTGGAAAGCATGAACTTTTTCTTTACCTTCAGCTTAGCAAAGATTGTAAAAGATATGGTGCACAAAGCCTTCTGGGACTGTCTTGAGTCTGAACTGAACAGCGATCCTCCTGAGTACGAGTACGCCATCAACCTTCTTGAAGAAATCAGAGATGTAGGTGCAATTCAGAAAAGAACACTTTTACTGATCTAACAATGTGACTTTTTTTCCTGTTGATTTATTCGTCTGCTTGTGTCATCCAGATCTTGTTGTCCTTCCTTAATCCGGGAACTAACCGGCTTCGCACCCAGATCATGGAGGTTCTGGACATGGACCTGATCCGTCAGCAGGCCGACAATAATGCCGTTGATATCCAGGGCCTTGTGTCTTACATCATTAATACCATAGGCAAGTTTTGTGCTCCGGTTCGAGATGATGAAATCAAGAAACTTAAAGAGTTCTCTGGCGACCTGGTGACACTGTTCAAGTATGTGGACAATATTGAGATATAACTTAAGTCGGAATACTTGATACAGAAGGTGCAGTGTATTTAAACCTAACCACTCACAGGGAGATCTTTCGGGTTCTGGACCTAATGAAAATGGACATGGTGAATTATACCATCCAAAGTCTCCGGCCAGAGCTGCAGAAACAGTCGGGGGAGTATGAGAGGGCAAAATTTCAGAGCATCCTGGAGAGAACACCTAGTGAGTCCAGGGATGGGAACAGAAAATATCACAATGCTTTTGCTGGTTCCTTTTCGTTCAGAGATTTTAACCAGAAATGTTGCTATTTATTTCCTCAGATGCTTTGGATCACACAACAGAGTGGATCAGAGTATCAGTAGATGAGGCCACTCGACTATTGCCACCACCAGATAAAACCAGCGATTCTGGAAAGACCGTGCCAGGACCCATGCTAGTTCTAAATACTGCATATATCAAACTGCTCACAGGCAACATGGACAAGTGTCCTCTGCCTGAGGTAGCAGCAGAATTCATCAGATGGAATATAATGTCTATTGTGGGTATTAGTCTTCAAAGCTCTCTTGTGTTTTCAGACTTTGATGACAGATGAAGTGAGGCTGGTGGAGATTCAGAGGTGTCTTCAGTTGTATCAGGCTGTGGCTTCGGTTCTGCTGATCATCTGCAGCTCAATCGGAGGAGCCATCTCAGGCCTGCCCGCTCTGGTCGAGCGACTCAAGAAGATGTCTGCAGTTCTCCTGGAGGGCTTGCATAGCCCGTACGGCACACTCTCTGCACGCTTATTTCACTGTGAATGTCAGAAAAGATCAAATCAACTTCCTTTCAATCAGATATTGAATAAATGATGAACCTGCTAAATAGGCCGTTGAGACAAAACTGTAATTTGATTTAAGCTATTTTGAGTTGTTACATTGAATGATATTATTTGCCTGGGTGGATTAGACCGACATAGCAACACAAAAGTGCTAAAATTTGATTGGACAAAAATAAAATACTGCAAGCACCGAGACTAGTTTAATAAAATGTAATTGAATATATTTTTGAATTTATATTTGATTTAGATCAGAGAATGTATTAGTAACCCTACTTGCTTACCACTGTTGACATTTCAGAACTCTCAAACCTAATATACGTCGCTGTTTCTGTTGGTTTGCAGTGAATTTAACCTTCCTGAAGCTCTTGGTAATGTCAGTGCTCAGATCTGCAGTGAAGTCAACAAGTCCCTGGTTGAAAGAAACTTTCCAGCTCTTCCAGCAGAACTCCAAGCCACACTGAAAGGACAAATATGTGATATCACACAGGAAAACAACCCGATACACACTCTTGTTGGTATGTCAAGGGTCTTCTAAACCTGTGATTGCCCTGTTGTTTAACCCATCTATACTGTCTTACAGAAGAGAGAGTGCAGCAGTACTTCCACGCTGTGCTGGCCTCCACCAGCTCTCACAGGACCCCACTTCCTGTGCCCCCCGGCCTGGGTCTGATTCAGCCCGAACTCATGGGGCTTGGGGTCAGTTTTGTCAATCTTGTAAACTACAACAAAATGGTCTATGGTCCTTTCTATGCAAGTATCCTGAAGAATCTACTCTTCACCGACACACAAGAACCTTCGCCAAATGGTACAGCCACACAGAGGTCGCCCACCAGCCCACTGAAGTCCAAGTAGACACGGAAGCATCTCTGCCATTCATAGCTACACTATTGAAGTCACAGTAGACAAGGAACAATAATGTCATGTGGTGCTAAAGCATTTAATGTATTTGAGGGAAATGTTTAGTTGTGCCAATTATTATGAATTATCAATAATTATTTTGCCAATAACATTTAAAGCATCTCTGACTCTTTGAGGCAGTGTTACTTGTATTGAAATGCAGTCTTAACGAACAGTATACAATAACATTCAGACGCAGTTATACATTAAAGCCAGAGTATGAGAGCATTTACACAGACTATTTGGATCATTTACAGACGCACCAATGTCTGTATAAGTTTATTTCCATCACATATATCTTTACTAAGTAAATATTTATCCATTTCATCTTTCATATTGGTCTTTAATGAATCTTTATTGTTAGAATTTATCTGAAAAAGTGATAATTTACTGGCAGCATTTGAGAGAGAGAGGTATTCCAGCTGTCAGCCGTGTTGTTTATACTTGAAAAGATGGATTATTTGTGCTTATTATTTTCAAAATGTAAGCATATTGAAACAGCTATAAGAGGGAGTTACCAGATCTTTGGGGAAATGAAAATTGAACGTTGTTGCGTTTGTCTTTGGTTTGTTTAGTGTCATTTTATAATGGTATGACTGCATGATTCTATTTTCTTTTTTTTTTTTTTTTTTATAAATAATTTGGATTTAGTTTTACAATGGTGTTTTTGTCTTCTTGTATTGGCTTGTTGTTTTGTTACAAAAAGCAATGGATTGTGTTTTTTCCTCATTTTGTGCTTTTATGTAGAATTTGGTTATTGTCAAACTCTATTGGTCCTCTTGCATTTTACTGTTGTGTTTTTTCCCCAGGAATAACGTGAGCTTTGTAAGGACGTGTGTAAACGAAAACTTACTATGTCGTGTTTGCTTTTCCAATAATGTTGCAAATTCAAGTGTGACTGCACTAAAAAAATAAAGCTTGAAAACATCCTGTGTGGATGTAAAATAAAAGCAAAAGAGGCATTGGTGTTTTAATTATGTTATCGGAGACGTTTAAAAAGACATGTTCACTGACAAAGCTTTTTGTATTTTTTTACCATTACATACTGGTCGGGTTCTAATATGTAGATATTTAAAAAAAAATTGGAACAGCGATTCGAGACTTTTGTTGTGCAAACAAATACATTGAGCTTCCGGTTGTTTTCGACGTCAGACTTGTCACGCTAGCTAGCAGTAGCAATTCTCTCAGCGTTTTATCCACATTTTAGAGCGTAATCATGATGCAGTTTATTGTAAGTAACACGGCAACGCCGTTTAACTGTTTAAACATGTTTAACAAGTAGTTTGCCAATTTGCATAACTGTTTTGCACATATCCTTCACAACAGTTAAATGTAGTAGTTTTGCTATTGTTTCTCTTGTTTTACAGCTTGGTTTCACTCTGGGGAACGTGGTTGGCATGTATCTAGCCCAGAACTACGAGGTATAATGTCTAAATAAATGTTCCAACTAAAAGTAGTCCGGAACCGCACCGCAGTAAAACACGTATATAAATATTTTAATTATGATTTACCATATGAACATAATCATAAATCTGAGTCTGTGAAAATCCCAAGTGAGTAATTATAAACTTGATATATACGCCATAACCATAATAATTAAAGTTCCTGAGATTTATTTTTCCGTTGGTGAATATAACATGCTGCCGGAACTTAACAACAACATTCAGTCTGATCTGTCAAAAACGATTGACACAAGGTTAATGAACATAACTCTCTTGTGTTTACGTGTTTTAAAGGTTCCGAATATCTCAAAGAAAATCGAGGATTTTAAGAGGGACGTGGAAGCCAAGAAGAAACCCCCTGCAGAGTGACGTGAAAAAATGAGTGGACACATTCATACGAAACCTACTATAAAGGCTGGCGGAAATATAATGTGCCTAACATTCTTCTACTTTGGGTTTCTCTTCTACACACGCTGATACTTGTATCACAGCGTCGGGTTTGATCCTGTACAACTAAAGGAACCCAAAATGGAAATGGCACCTAGGTGTTTTAATAAAAGAGGTCAAGCATATTGCACTTTAATCTGAGAAACAAATGAACAATAAAGTGTAATCATATTTAGTGACTTAAAATTACCAAAATAAAGTGCTTTTTCAGTATTTATCACCGTTATATTATTTCTGAGTTTGTGTGTGTGTAATGACCATCGACATCGCGAGAGGGTGCTAAAAGTCGGAAAGTCATAATCGAGTTGCAAAATTACCGTCTGTAAAATATGAATTCGTTTTTCCTGTATGTTTTCCTTATCAATTCTCACTTTTCACGTGACGTAAAATAAAATGTTCAGACTGAATTGCAAACTAAAATTAAGATGTCTGCAATCACTAGGGCTTTAATAATGTAGTTAATGAGTTCGATCTTACATAAAAATAAAGAAAAGTAAAATAACAACGATTCTTAGTATTCAAACCGTCTTGTTGACAGTTTCTCAAATTAGATGTTTGTATGTGTTAAATAGCTAAACAAAAGAATGATCTAAATTACGATTTTAAACCCGCTTGTTTATATGTCTAAAATTCTAAAGTCACAGATAAACATTTTTTAAAAAGTTTGGAGGAAAAAAAGAAGTCCCGGAAGTTAAAGGCTTTTGTTTCCGGAAGACGTGGCCGCTCCCGTGTCAGCTGCTGCAGAGACGAGTCAACATGATTTCCCTCACCGACTCCCAAAGTAAGAGATTCGAAACATACTTATCTTTATCACAACTGAAGCACAAAACACACAAATGCCCAACATCTAGTGTGTTATTCCACATTTTGTTTAGTTTAAAATTCCGGTTGACGTGACGTGACTGTAAAAGCGACAATGCGTTGCATCTATCTTCAAAGTGAATTAAACTTTCTGCTTCGTGAAGACACTTGTAAAAACATCAGTCAATCCTAAACTTACAACCATCATTAGTCTCATATGGACCAAATGTAAGAAATAAAATGAGTCGACAAAGAACTGAAGAGGAAAAAAGAGTGAGAGATGGATGGATTCACTTGTTAGTCAAGTCTAGTAAGAGCAGAAAGAAAGAATGTTCACTCTCTTTTTGTGCTTGTTTAACAGAGATCGGAATGGGTCTGACAGGATTCGGAGTGTTTTTCCTGTTTTTTGGAATGATCCTGTTCTTCGATAAAGCTCTTCTCGCCATTGGGAACGTGAGTGAGTTTGTCAGTCTTTAGTTGTGGATTTAGTTCCTCGATGGTCATAGCCATCACACATGTGAATATTTGTGGTCATACTATGAGGATTTAATCTCTTGTTCATTTGGTTTCAGATCCTGTTTGTGGTCGGTCTGGCGTTTGTGATTGGCCTGGAAAGGACTTTCCGTTTCTTTTTCCAGAAGCACAAGGTGAAAGCCACCAGCTTCTTTCTAGGAGGCATCTTCGTGGTTCTGATCGGCTGGCCCATCGTCGGTGTGGTTCTGGAGTTTTACGGTTTCTTTCTTTTATTTAGGTAATGATGACTATATCATCACAATATATACATATCAGAATTTGCAAAAAAAGAACAAAAAATCAAGACACCTTTCAATTCAAATCAATTCCTTTTTTTTTTGCATTTAATTCCAAAGTTAAATAATGTAACATTACATGTAAAATACTTCTGATGTTTCCAGGCTCTAAATTGAAACTAAGAGATGAGCCAAAGTGTCCATCAGGTGTGTTTGTGGTGATCTGATGCTGTTGTGTTGTGGGCTTCAGGGGCTTTTTTCCAGTGGTCATCGGCTTCATCCGTAGGATTCCAGTTCTGGGATATGTGCTTAATCTTCCCTTCATCGGTGGGGTGAGTTCTACACACTCCTGTCTTATTTTTTCTCGTTTCTACATATTTTTCACTGACCCAAAAGTAGAAGAACAAGCCAAACCCGGCCCCTTCTCCCACCACCTTTGTCACGATACTCAGAAATCCTGTAAGTGAATAAGTGACTCTGCGTTAAACATCAGATATCCTGTAATTGGAATGGATTTTGTCGTCAGTTAGAAGGAATAATTTCTATATATCAGATCAATATGGTTTGATTGGGTCGCGTCGATGTGCACGCTCTTCATCTGCGTCCCACGTCTGCCGCAGTGAAACTAAAAGCCAATTGACTTGTGCAATTGATTTAAGGCTTATGCAGCAAATGATTTTCAAGCTCAAAATGCCATATTTAAAGACTGACTTAACTAAAAGTCATTTTTAAAACCGACTTTTTATTTTCTTCTAATGTGTATTATTAACACTATAGTATACGTACATAATTCCTGTCTGAAAACACCTTCCTGCTGTCATCCTGACTTTCATGTCTGTTTTTATGTTTTTAAAGCCTTCATAAGGCTGAGCGGAGCATCAGGTATCGTCTTCTCTCGCTTTTAGTCTGTACTGGTTTAATTATGCAAATTGAATATATAGGTTAATGTTCTGGTATTATTAGATAAGTAGATAGGTAGGCAAAATGCCGCCCACATCTTTCCACATTGTTTCCTGTTAAACAAAAGTGTATACAAACATGGCAGAAAGATTATGTAAAGACATGCTGTATTTTTCACACACTGTAAGGTGTATCATCAATAAACGTCTATTTTCTAATCTCTGATTAAGAAGCAAATCTAAATTGTCTGAGCTGGAGACTCATTTGCTTCACATGGGTTTGACAGTTTTGGAGAGCTCTGCATGAGATTGATCAGAACAGAGATTTGTCAAAAAGAAATATGGTAAGCCAAAACTACATCTAAAGATCTGCGGCGACTCATCATAAAACATTTTTTATGTTTTTACGTCATGGTCCGTAACAAATACACTAACAGAGGAATTTCAACTTGTAATAGTGACCAGTGTCTAGTGAGTAGTCAAAACTTGATTGGTCATGGAAGTTTAAAGGTTAATTTGGCTTGCCATACCTTCTACACAATACCTCTCTGACAGTCCCTCAAGCAGCGCAGCTTCCGATCAAAGTTGACACATTTTTTTAGCACTTCAGCATCTTTTACAAGTCTTCAATGCTCTGAATCATTCACATTTCAAATTATTATTACCAATTCGTATCTGACAATCTGTACATTACACTTCACTCGTAGGTCAAGTTAACACTGTATAGTTCAAAAATCCCTAAAACCACCATTGTGTAACTTTGCATGTGAAACTTGAATATTTTAAACGTGTATTAAATGCAAATAATTGTCTCTTTTTCAGTACGTTGACAAGATGAGTGAAAGCAACAACATGGTTTGAGACCGAGCGAGAGACGACAACAAGAGACTTTTAAACATCTTATTTATGATAAGTTTTATCCTCAAACGCCACAGGACGGACTCTGTTCCTGCGTGAGGACGAGCGAGTGTGTTACAGGAAGAACTACAGGAATCAAGTGGATCTTGAAATCCTCATCCTTCCACATCTTTACACTTGGTCAGTGACATCAAGAGGAAGTTCGCCAGTGACGCTTTCTTGATTGTGTCGGACTTCTGGAAGTCTGTTACAACTTTGGCTTGTTGCACCATTTTGGCTGGTATTAAATTGGGGTATTTTGACACAATTTATTTTATTTCTTTTTTCAATTTTGACACACATTTTGTGTGAAATGTTTTTTTTCCACTAAAAAAACATGTTTTACTTTAATGTGTTTTTAAAAGTAATCTCATCTTTCTCTGTAAATGGTTCTTCTGGTTTCAACCAGTCACAACCATGCATTTTAAATTTAAAATTGCCATATTCTGGTTTGTCAGCATTAAAACATGCAGGTGAAACATTTTGCCTTTTTTTTTTTTACATTATTCATTGTATTTAATGGGCTTGCTGGTTACCCACTCATGTTTTCTTTTTTAATTAATTTTAATATTTGAGAAAAAAAACGAATTCCCACTATGTAGTACGTAGTTAAAATGTATTTGAATACATAAAGTTCTACATACACGTTATGTATAGTGAGTCTAACAAATACTATAGGTGTTACAATAACAGCAGCTTTGAGCGATGCAAGTTGATGATATTTTTTTGATGGCAATAAACATTAAATTAACAGAAAAAAACCACTGACAGACAATTCTCAATATTGAACTTCTTTTAAAAAAAAAGAAGTATAAATCTGCTCAGCCAAATAATTTTTAGGTTTATTGGCTTTCCTCCATGACTTCATTTTTCGCATCAGGAAAGACAAGGCAAGTTGTGAAGCAGAGCGGAAGGTGTTTATATATGTGATGGTGGGGAAACCCAATCTGGTTCATTCATAAAAAACCATTAGTGGGTTTATATGTGGTGCTTCATTACTGAAGTTGTAAACATATCAATACTTTCCACCTTTTCACTTCCATTAGTTACTACGAAAAGTGCATGTGAGCAGAAACGTCCTCGCCAAGGCCTGAAATGCTTCTCCGAGCACAGAAATAATGCGAGTACGAATCTCAAACCCAGGCTGGAAACCTCCAGCTGGCAAGCTTCCCAATTTAAGATTTCTTAAGTTGAATAATTCCCAGCAAAAGGTTTAGCTGATCGCTCTGAAAGGTTTATGGTCCGGCCCTGTTGAGAATCAATGCCATTTGACCTATAGCCGAAGACTAATTCATTCGACACTCCCGGCGCTGATGATTATAAATATCAAGGAGCCAGTTCCCCATCTTCACTTTTCTGGTTTCTCCTGCAGCAGAAGAGAACGTCTGGAGCCATGAAAGTAAGTGCGTCTGTGCATGCACCCCAAAAACCCCTTTAATGACTTGTGGTGATCTTCACGGGACATTTGATCAAGAAAGAATCACAAGTAAGCGAGCAATTCCGTCTCCGCAGGGTTTGAAGACTTTTGCGGCGCACGCTCTTGCGCTTTTACTCCTGGCGACGTTTGTGTCTCATTCCTGGACTGCGCCAAAGGTGACGTGACCGTTTCAAGTCTCCTAGAAACTTGAGTGTAATTTCCTTTCTATTGAAGGCAAACTTTCAGCGAAGGAACTGGACACCGCAAGCCATGTTATATCTGAAGGGCACGCGTAAGTTATGACATTTACATTTTATTCACTCATTCTTGTTCATCTCACCTTAATCATGTCATCCATGAGTTCAGTAGTTATTTACATGTTTTTGTGTGCCACTGATTTGCCCTTGTAACAATGTAATTGTTGGACTGTTTTTGAAACAATGCAATTGTTTTTGTAATTGTGTAACACTAGTTCTCTTCTTCTTCTTCTTCGTTTTAACATCTTGTGCACGCCAGAGGGACGACGCTTTGTGTCCGATGACCGGAATGAAGGAGACTTGTTCGACACAATACGTTTGGGTATGAAGCATCTGAAAGGATTTGTCAATAACATGGACTCTACTTCATAAGATGGTCTTCCTTCCTGCTGTTTTTTTTATTAATGTAAAAATTGTTTCTCTGTATGTATATTTCTACAGAATCACGCAGCCAGAACACAGAAAACCTCAGCATCTCCAAAGCGGCGGCGTATCTGTTGAACATTCTCCAGCAGGCTGGGGACGAGGATGAGGTTTACTGAACGCAGCCGGACCACCGCGCTATCAACCACGCTGATGTTTTCTCTTTGACCTTCACTCACATTTTGCTGTAAAACTGCCATTCTTCTAGATAATTTTTTTCTTGATCAACAACTTATTAACCCTGAGAAACATACGTTTCAAATGTTCTCATCTTAGATAACTTTAGAATTTAAATTCTGTTCGGTGACATTTAAATTTGGTGTTTACATCTACAGATGTATTAAACGTCAATGTCAACTTGTGAACATTTTCTCTATTAAACGACATTTGCACTGATATCTGAATTTGCATTTTTAATGAATCTCTTAATCATTAGTCAAAACATGTTATCTAACATTTCTAGATATGGTATTTGTTTGTTTTCAACTCAACTCTACTGCATGGTAATTGCATAATGTGAATATAACACATTGTTATCAAAATGTTTTTTTTTTCCTTTTATAATACTTGAATAACGGATTTCTAAGAAAATCACATGACCAAAGTCATCTTTGCTTTTATTAAATATTTTTTTCTAAATATGCTATTAGAAAAAAAAAGTTTTAAACAATGTTATCGAGACATGAATTGTGTCACCAAATCAGTAATTTGAATTAAACCTAGCTAGAATTGCTCACAAAGCTTTGGAGGCGAGTGATGGAGAAGCAGAGGATTTCACTGTCCGTTTTCCACCAGTGACTGATTCTCACCATCGGCAGCGATACCCAGAGTGAACGGTGCCTTGATATTCTGCCGGTCCCTCTCCGCCTCCTCATCTTCATCATACGACTCCTCGTCCTCCTCCTCGTCACTGTGGTGGGGTGTGGAGTGGAGGGAGGCTGACGGGGATGGGGGGACAGAGGCTGGTCGCGGGTACCGGAAACCCTGGGTCTGTGAGAAAAACAACACAAAGTTACTGTGTGTGTGTGTGTGTGTGTCATAATCACGTCGTCAAGTAAAATGTTATTCTGTCAATTAAACTCGAGAACACAAACAACACACACTCTACGTATATCTGTAAGTTTTTTTTTTAGAACCAGAATAATAAGCTTCAAACTACAATACATATTTATACACACAACACTATTCTGATTGTGTTTGTGAGTTTCGAGCTGAACTCTTATTAACATTTTCACCTCTTCACTTAGCAAATGTTTTTACCCTCACTGCATGGGTGTATCAAACGTAAAAAAAAATGTATCATTGATGCAGACCAAAAGTTTCCAGTAAACCACTAAGCAAACAAGCTTAATGAACTCTGCTTTCTGATTGGCTGCTGCCGGCAGTGTTTTAATCTATAAAGAAAAAGGTAAGAATCTTAAAAGTAAGAATTTGAGCATGCGTTTGTCAAGCCAAAATAACGTTTAAAACTAAATAAAATCTATTGAGAATTGTGCCTATAGAGAATACATTGATACTACATGGAGATATTTTTTTTAAACACGCCTAATTCAGGTTTGATAATTTCGTGTTTAAAATCACTGAAGCACGTTCACATTCATCACACATTCATCTTATCAGAATTGTCACTAGCGCTTCGGAGTGAATTTGCACAAAAAGGCTCAAGATAACACGGTAATATAAATTAAGAACAACAACATTGTGGAAAATCCTCAGTGTTGGTTGATTTACAGTACTGTTCCAGTCTCACCGGTGGAAGGCTCAGATGATCCGTTTGGAATTTGGCTGGGAAGGATCTGCTAAGGGCCAGATGCCGGGCGTGCATGTAAAACTGAAAAAAGAAGGACACTGTTGTTAATTTAATGTTGTTTTTTTTTTATGAAACTCAATTCAATAAGAGAATTTGAAGATTTTTGTTTGTTTGTAACATACATCAGTAACGACCAAAATCACACAAAATCAAGTAATGGCGGTGAATCTGCTGTTTCCAGATGTTTTCTGTCGCATTTAAACTTGCTCATGGGATACAATACAGCACATCTGTCATCAGGAACTTTGAAACAGACAACATGAACATTCTAACACTTGATCTGCACTTGAATCAGGTAAATGTGAGATGGTTTGTAATAGCAAGAGATTTTATGTTATGTGGTATGTTTGTTTGTATTTTTGGCTGTAGTTTTTGCATGTACAGATACGAATAAACAAATTGTCAATGCAAACATAAAATTCGTACAATGTGTGCTTACAATATTTGTTAATAAGAACTTCATTTTTGTCTTTCAATAGCATTAAGAATAAAATAAAGGGTGGCATTTTGAAAGCTGGACTGGATTAGGGCATTTTTAATTATCTAGATTAAGGGCATTTCATCGATATTTTATGCTATTTCAGCTACTTTGAGTTTGTGAAAAACTGAATAGGTCATTCACCCGGCCGAGAAATCGCCAGTCCAGCAGATCGGACAGTCGTTCAGTGCGGTTGCGCTGGATTATCCGCTGTCTGCGCGACTGCTGGCAGAAGGAAAACATGAACTGAGTCAGCTGGGTGCAGGAATCTTCAGCAGAACGAAAGCGGCGGTCCACGATGTAGATGCCTGTTCCATCAAAGATTAGTGATGGGTTAAAACACATGAAAAATGTGAAAGAAAATGCTTACTTGCGTACTAACCGTATTCAGATGGATCAGAGACGTGTTCCTCCATAAAGCAGCCAAACCCGGAGAGGTTGGTGGTCACACTCGGGATGCCCATGACCGTGCATTCACCTGACACAGTCAACCCGGATTAGAAAAATGTTTCAGAATATCATATAGACTATCAGGAAATATTTAAAATGTATATTAACAAAATAAATATTTTTAGGAATTATTATTAATATTACACTATGTGTAATAATATTATTATTACACTATTATTAGACTATTTCTACACTTGGAATTGCAGAGCCACCATTATATATATATATATTTGGGAACCAATTATATAATATTTTTTATAGAGAGAAAATACATTTTAAGCATTGCGTTATTATTAAGTTCATTCAATATTTGTATCTAGTTAAATGTCATCTTGCTCATATTTATTTATTGCCCATTAATGTATAAATTATATACTTTGTAACAACTTTGGACATCTATATTCAATAATACTTCGATATTTAATTTGAAGAAAAATGTCAAATAAAAAAAAAATCTTAACAACATATGAACATTGTTACAATGTTAAAAATACTGTACATTTAATTATAGTTTTTTAATGATCTGTCATTTAACTTGAGAACCTGGTGTATAGCCCCATGGCTCATAGTACGAGGGAAAGACCCCGAGATGACAGCCCCGCACAAACTCCTCATAATCCATAGGCAGCAGAGGACTGGTGGAGGACAGGAACTCCGGATGAAACACAATCTAGTGAAAACAAAATCGTTCAGGCAAAAACTAACTGTAATGTATGAATGTGTTTAAGTATTTGAGAAGTATAAAAACTGAGGAAACAATTGAGAGACCTTCAGGTACATGTGTGTGTGTGTGTGTGTGTGTGTGTGTGTGTGTGTGTGTGTGTGTGTGTGTGTCTCCTACCTTTACTCTGTCATTGCGTGAGTTAAACATGTTGATTCTTCGCACGTTGCTCAGGATCGGGTCAGTGGAATCGTCCAGCATGTTGTGTGTAGTGACCGGCGGAAGAGAGTGTCTCTGGAATATAGGAGTTTGTGAGTGAATATAGATTTGATATATAACATATATATAAAAATATTAGAGTCAATTCACATATAAAGAATATAAAGATTCAATTCAAATCAAGCTGATCATCTAAAACAAGATATAAAATTAAGCTAATTCGTACTCTTTACTTTCACACACACACACACAGACAGACACACAAACAAAGTATATATTTACATATTTGAACTGTATGTGTTGGGGTTTAATGTAAGTCTCCACGTACACACACACACCAAAACTAATTTTTTATTACTAACAAATTTTTATTACTCATTTTACTAAAGGTAACAAACAGCAACAAAGGCTGGATCTATGGCTGTTTCACAAGCTCCAGGAAACACTGATTGACTTATAAATCTCACTGGAGTGGCTGTATATTGAACGCTTGCTCATAGCGCTGCCATTAAGTGTCTGTGGAATAAATCTCAGGAACACATTCAATCTATCGACCATCGTGAAACCGGGTTAAACGCGTCACACCAGCAGAATAATGCAAGGGACTCCGTTCCAGACTCACAGAAGAGTAGTGTGTCGATATCCAGAACCATAACCTGAATCTGACCTTTATCTCCAGTCCATTCATAAAAACACACGCACAGGGAAATGAATGAGAATGCTGTTTACTCATTAGATCCATAGCATTCCTTCTTACACACACACACACACACACACACACACACACACACACACACACACACACACACACAAACAGTGTTCAACTTAAGGCCATTATTCCTATTATCCAATTATGATTAATGTGTGTGTGCGTGTGTGTTACGCATATTGAGTGTGGTTGGGTGTGTATTTCACACTGACCTGTGTTGCATAAATGGCTCTTTTCATAATGGTAAAATCATCTCTGTCCAGAATTTTGTTGAGATCTGGAATTTCTCCCCTGTGGATGTTTTTTTTCAACGGAAGTGCAGTTTTTTTAAAAAAGCAGATGAAACACATTCAGCGAAACCTCATCACGAATCACAGAATAATTGACAATATTTCAGATCTGATTCAGATAAGTTCACCAACCTTAGCAAACCTTCGTAAAGCCTTTTGCCAAACTTCTCCTTCACTGACTGGGCCGTGTCCCTGCAAGACAGATCACACTTACAAAAAGCTCAACAATAAATTTGAACTGGTGACTGGAACTATGCTTATGACGGGCAGGTTCATTTATGGTCTGTGTTTGTTTGATTGTTTATTATGATGTGTGCAGTGCGTTATGGTGATGTTTGTTTGTTTATGTTTGATGTTTGTTTATTTGTTTATTTATTTGTTGTTGCTGTTGTGACGTGAAATTTCCCCGCTGTGGGACTAATAAAGGATTTTTCAATTCAATTCAATTTCAATTCAATTCAACAATCACTTCTCACAATGCGATGACGTATATAATGTCAGATAACAGTGAAATCTCTGTAAGCAAAGTGGATTTGATTTGTGACTAACACATTCGATCAGTTAAAACGATCCATTCATTGATGCACTGATACAGTCACAATGTTTCATTACGATGGAGAGTCTCTGCGCTCCACTAAGAATCAATTTCACATTTCCGTTGTATTAAAGATTTTTTTTTATAGCCCTCCTATGAATTTAGTTATATTTAAGGTCGACAGAATTACACAATGAAGCACAACATGTAAAGATATACTTCACATTATTTTGGCACCAACCATTACCAACTATTGAAATAACTGCAGGATCCAAATGCTGTGTATTTATTTGAGCACTGAGAATTTATTTGCCCTCGTGTGTAATGTATGGGGGCTCCAAAGAAAACAAGACGTTAAATTAGCTGCCATTAGGAAAATTATACAAAATTGTCTGTGTTCAGATTTTGGAGGCCTGAGAAGATGGAAAGATGTTCCATCCAAAACAAAGACCTTTCTTCCCACCAAACACACCCAAATCAGATGAAAACAATAGTAAATAAAACTGACTTTGTTTAGATCTCACGCACCACAGTTGTTTGCGTACAGCTTGTCCTTTGAGAGACTCCACATTGAAGTTGTTAGTCTTAGCAGGCATGATGAAGAAAGCCACTACGGTGACATCACTCTTGTGAACCTGTCCACGTACACACATTATAAAAAACGATTCCTCAAATATCTTAATTTTAAGATGAATACCCTGAGTAGATAGTTTAATCTGGACAGGGATTCCAGGAACAGGTCTGCACCCTTGTTAGAAAACTCATAGCGACCTGCGATGAAGAAGAACAGCGTCTTCTCCAGGTTGAAGTCCAGATGGCTAGTAAATAAAGACGCTGATATGAAATTACATCAATAATGTAACACTGCGATGACAGAGAGCATTCCAACCCATAAAAGTGGCCTCGGACAAATTCTTGGATCTTGGCTTTGTTAGTGGAGTGCAGGTTTTGAAACTCATGCATGGCTGAGAACTTCTTCACGTTCAGGCCATTTGGGGTAACAACATCTGCAGTGATCAGAATTAAGCATTAAACTTAAGCATGAGACTAAAATCCGTACATATATCAGATGTTTACATCATATTCATTCAACTAGTTTACTGATTCAAAACAATAAGAGCGTAGCTGAAACCTGCTTGTCTGTGAAGCATGTGATTGGCCTCCACTGCAGTGATTTGGGACACAGTTGTGAA
The DNA here is from genome assembly GCA_028031935.1 of Paedocypris micromegethes. Taxonomy (NCBI): domain Eukaryota; kingdom Metazoa; phylum Chordata; class Actinopteri; order Cypriniformes; genus Paedocypris; species Paedocypris micromegethes. The sequence goes on from CM051496.1 coordinate 11,463,411, forward strand.
GACGTGTGAGCAGTGTACAGCGGCTCTCTCCAGACAGTAGCGGTGGTAGATCTGCCTCTCGCCCGCTTCTCTGTCTATATCAAACTGCATCACAGATGAGAAGATATGGAAGAGCTCACATCAGGGTAAAACACAAGATGCTGTCAATTATCCATCGCTCAACCTTCAGGCTCCATGACCTTTATGCTCCTTCACTGGACCCAATTATCACCACAAACGTTCCACCTCAGAGAAGTTTACACAGACTCACCGAGTCATTTAATTAGAAAATGTGTGGAATATTGCTGCATTAGATGCCATTTAAAGTCAATACACTTTCTATTTAACCAGCTCAAAGAAACTGTCTTTTTATTACTCGTGGATTGACATAAAACTTTGGAAAAATCTGTGAAAAGCTCAGACGTAATCAAAAGGCAGCTTTATGAATATTTACAAAAAGCAACAATTGTAACGGACGAGATCAGGAACAGTTTATAAAAAGCATTGATATAATTGTCAGCGTTACGAATATGTAATGAAATACAGTGACTATAACAAATAAGGTCAGCTTTATGAATATAAATGGAAAACATCGGTTATAGGAGATGAGATTGGATATACGGTATATACCAAGTAGATATTTTGACGCTAGTCTCTTGTATTTAAGCAGCATTTATATTATGTTGTTTCTTTCATTAATTAATTAATTAATTAATTAATTAACTAACTAACTTATTTTTGCACTTATTTTACTGTTGTTTAATTATTAATCTGTTGTTGGTTTAATTTTACTGTTGATGTTTTATAGCCTTTTTGTACTGTTTATCATTTGTTTGCTGAAACAGAAATTCCCCCTCGCGGGATTAATAAAGTCTAATCGAATCTCATTGAATCAGATGCACTCAGAGAACACGAACTGACCTTGTCTAGGTTGTTGTAGAAGTCTGTGTTGCCCGCACACAAATACCGGCCCAGTAATGTGGCGTGTGTGGTAAAAATGGTGGCCAGAGGGATTTTACGAAACCGGCTGAGAACCAGTCCGGCTCCGGCTTGCCACTCGTGAAAATGAGCTATAACATTGGGCCTGTCCTGAAGTCGGTCCGTCAGCTGTCAATGCAAGGTCAGTACCGTTATTACAATTAGTTTGAATGCATTGCTAGCTGTAGGGTTTATTTAATGTCACACCTCCTTGAAGAACCAGGCCACTAGAGAACCAAAAATAAGCGAGTCGTTGGCCTCCCTGTCATGATAGGGGAGGCCGATGTGACAAGCGTTCCACAGATCCCCCTTCCAGCGGTCCAGGTTCCAGGCCGCTGCCCCGATGTCAAAGAGGATGACATACGGACTACCTTCAATGAGCCAACGGCCGAAATAAACCTGTAGAGAAGCAAAACACAAAACACAGCTAGTTCACAGTACTTCCGCCTACGTTTTAACCCAACGCGTTAAAGAAAGTGGTCACCAAGAAATCGATGTTAGTTCATTCCGTGATGTTGTGCTGCCACCTCGTGGTCAAAGCCATATTAAATTTACTTTTTGTAAATGTGAAACAAGTTGTTCAAGTTAATTCAAGTAAAAAGTACACAACAAAACACGCGGACAAATAATATTACAGTATGTTATAAGAAACGTACCGCATGCCACAGTTTAAAATAAATTGTTCACTATAGGTATTTTTTTTAATTAACTAAATATTATAATATTTTTTAAAGCAGGCATTTAACCTTTCTGAGTATGAAATGAAACGGTTGAATAACCTTGAATAACAAGTACCTGCATTTACTGTGGAAGGAAATTGTGTATAATTCAAAAATAAAGCCATTACAACAATTATTTAAATTGTATTGTTTACGTTTCACGTATTTATATTCACAATCATTTCAAAGCAGCTGTTTTAAACATAACCAAATTGATTGTTGTGACATAGAAATAAAAACCTCAAGAAAGAATTATAAACCTTGAGAAAACATTGAGCGTATTTTGTATGATGATGGTTATGAAATCCAAATTCCAAAACAGACCAAACTGTGTAATACCTGGCAACCATTGTTAATCAGTGAGTCCATGGCGGATCTGATGGCTTGGTTCGGAGGGTCGCATTGCTCCACCTGAGTCTGGAAATTGTGTTGGTAGTAGGGTCCCATCATGAAGTAATTCTCACCCCATTCGTCCACTGTAATCTTCGCTTTAGTCTGAATCACGGTGTATATGCCTCCAACTAGAGCAAGCATAAATCTTTCATTATGAAAAAAAAATATTACTTTGTTTAAAAAACGTTAAAAAAAAAAAAAAAGGGTATTTACTTTGAAGTTAATATTTAACCTTTCAGACTGATGCAAGTGTGGGTGATTGATGTAGATATATAAAACAATTGCTTTTATTAAACATTTTCAAAAAACGAAGGAGGTCGTTTGTACATTATTACAAAATAATGTACAATGTACATAATTACAAACACACACACACACACACACACACACACACACACA
>CM051496.1:11465891-11501384 GCA_028031935.1 Paedocypris micromegethes
ACACACACACACACACACACACACACACAGATATACAAAAACATTGTATTGTGCTATTTACTAAAAACATTGTACAATCACAGTGTAAAAAACGTCCTTGTAAAAAAATGTGTAATTTACTCACAGCAGTGGTTTCCAATAAAAGGATCCCTAAAAATGATTTTAATTTACATCTTGCTAATGTTATTCAAACAACAGCAAGATACAGTTAATTACAACACCATACTGTTTTTCAAAGAACAGATATAACTTGTGTACATTTTTTTTAATGGAGCCATATACAATTGTAAACCATATTAACCATATATTGTACATAAAAGAGAGAGCACAAATACTGAATATTACCTTTATTTGTCACTTCCCAGGCGATCTCGAACAGCAGAAGATCTTCCACAGGTAGATTGTCCTCTTCCCATAGTGAAAGTCCACTTAATGATGTTATGGACATAGATCTGGACAGCCGCCGCATCATTCAAGCTTTTAAATTTGTTTTCAGTTATTATAACTCAGGTTCTGTTGGGAAACCCAGGCCGGCTTTGTCCACAAACTCTTCTTTAACCTTTAGGGAGATTTGAACAATTTACATGTTTGCACACAGTGAGCGTGTGGCTGAAGTCCACATACAAGCGCACACACACACACACAGACACACACGCACATGCACACACACACACACGCAAAGCTCTTTGGTTGAATGGGACTTTAACCAGCCCCTTTAGGTTTAAATGGAAACTACAACATTGTACTATCTGTATATAAATACAGTGTATATATTTCCACATTTTAGTAAAGAAGATGTGCTGGATTGTGGAACCCTGAAGAATAAATGCCCACCATTGTTCTAGTGTCTCACTCTTGCATTATTCATCCTGCTCATCGCATAGTGATTGCTAACATTATGACAGCAATATTGTTCTGTTGTGATACCCAGGCCTGACATGATCTTATTACCATAAAGCAAGATAACCATGGAAGTTTACTTCCTATTCTCAGGAAGAAGCCGTGAAAATTACCGTAATTCTGCAGAATTTGGTTTACAGTGATTTCCCTGATCCCATCACCTTATTTTACTTTCATATTGTGCCTCTGGATGACAAATTCTGAAATCAATCATGTGCGTTTTCGGAGAGCGTGTGTGTCATTAGTCCACAATTTGGCTTTCTGGGGAGAAAAGCTGTGTTACGGTGTGGATGATGCTGCAGGGACGGCCTATTCGTCACAGTCAGCCATACATGTAAAATAAGGTCAGAGGATGTCACCAACCAAGCTTTATATTTCAGGAGGAGAGAGGGAAATGGGTTTTGTTCACTAAACAGAGAAGAGACTGTGCTCGGAGGTTTTTTAAAGGCAATATGAAAATCAAGGCTCTGATTCTCTTCATGTCTGCAATGGTCTGCCAGTCAACAGCTGCTGCCACTGACTTCGACGCGCTCGAGCAGGTTCTAGGTAAGAAAATAATCCGAAGAGATTAATAATCTGGCACGTGCATGGAAACATAATCTATAGAAATAAATCTCAAGGCACATTGCAGATTCCCAGCAGAAGCTTCTCTCTCTGGACCGGAGAGAGACCGACGCCTCAGACGAAGCCAGCCTATGTTTTTTCATCAAGGAAAAGGGCGAAACCAGTCCGATTTCCTGCCAACATCGATTAACTCGAAGTAAATTCAACTACAATCCGTTCGGGCTGCGTTTTGGGAAGAGGAACGAAGCGCAACCCGACGACGAACGAGCCAAACAGAGGCAGCTGTTGCGAGTCTTTCTCCTCAGAAAACAAATCGAAAGTTCGTGAAAACGCTTCACTCGGTCGGAAGGACGTTGCTTTCGGAGACTTTGGGTCTGAGGCAAGTCTCGTATGTCATGCTTTTTATTTCTATTGTCGGAACTTTATGCCAAACGTGTACATTTCGTTTTTGTGAAATAAACGTTTTATAATGTATGGTGTCGGTTTACAATGTTTGTTATATACGCCTGAAGAGCAAGTCCCGCGGTTTATTCTTACAGTATAGTAATACATTTAGGCTAGGTTCAAGTACGTAAAAAAAAAAAAAAAAAAAACCTATTAATCAAAAACCAAAAATTAGGAATATTTGCAACACTATAAATTATCCAGAGTCCAGATGGGTTTATTCATTTATTGTTGTCAGCAATGACAACCTCCACTCGTGAAAAGAACCAAGTGAATCAAGTTTGCCTTGTCACCTCTTGACTTAAAGGGTTTTAAATAAGCAGGTCATCTAAAGAACGCTCTTAATTAGATTTAGGAACAGGTGTCGAATTGTTTCTTTGCTCACTACAAGTTCAAGAGTAGTCACTTTGATCAGTTGCTGGAAATGACAAAACACATTTCAGGATCTGTCTTTATTACGGCAGGATTAATCACAAAAATAACATTCAAAGCGACTACACCACAAGGGGAGATGAGACAGACTGCAGAGAACATGTAAAGATTCTGAGGGAGTGTGAGGAGCAGTGCGCAGCGTCCCTTTGGATGATCTACAGGTCCTTCAGATCTTTCTGGATGCCCCACAGAGTGTCTGCGCTCTTCTTCAGCTGAGCGATTTCCGCATCAGTCAGGGTCATGTTGATGACGCTGCCCACACCGCTGCTGTTCAGCACACAGGGAAGACTCAGGTACACCTCATCTGAAATGCCATACATCCCCTGCAAAGCATTGACCAAAACAACTTTAATATGAAATTCTGGACAGAATAAAGTTACTTTAATGCAGACTCAAATGCAAAGACAAATCTTGTGCAAATACGCACCTTGACCAAGGTGGAGACAGGGTGGACGCGGTTCATGTTCCTCAACAGGGTCTCGGTCAGATCTGCCACACTGAGGCCAATGGCCCAGTTGGTGTAGCCCTTCAGCTTAATCACTTCATAAGCACTATGGCAACAGAATGAACAATTATACTAATAGCATTGATCAATCATGAAATAAACTCAAGATACCATGTTCTCATAACAAAATTAAAAATGACCAAACATTTGGGAAATTGCTAGAATGGAGAGATTACAATACAGATGGGAAGGGAAGAGGGAGGGGAAAAAAAAAAAAAAAAAAAAAAAAAAAAATTTCCAAAAAAAAATAACATTCCCGTTATTAAACAGTTTAGCATCCTTTACCTGTCAACAACCATCTTGTGAGTCTCCTTCCAGTTCTCACTGTCTTTGTCTGTACCAATGTCAGGGTTGAGTTTCTGCAGGCTGACTCCGGCCACATTCGCGCCACTCCATACAGGCACTGTTAGGGAAGGATGGGGGGGGGGGGTCTTTAGATTAAGACCTAGACACTGCACAGCTTTCCACTGTACGTACAATCACTCCACCAGTTCCCTTGTAGTTGGGAATTGGAGTGGAAAAGATGACCCTCACTCACCACTCGAGTCTCCATGCTCTCCCAGGATGTATCCGTTGAAGCTGCTGGAATGAATGCCCAGTTTCTCTGCCATGAGGTAGCGGAAACGAGCAGAGTCCAGGTTGGTTCCGCTGCCAATGACACGGTGCTTGGGCAGGCCACTCAGCTTCCAGGTTACATAGGTCAGAACATCCACTGTCAGGGAAGATAGATGTCAAAAGTTCTGCTGGGTTCCTCACAGAACAAAGGTCTGGGTTGGCATCACCAACCTGGATTGGACACTACGACGAGGATGCAGTCAGGACTGTATTTGACGATCTGAGGGACGATGTGCTTGAAAATGTTAACGTTCCTCTGGACCAGGTTCAACCTGCTCTCACCCTCCTGCTGACGCACTCCGGCGGTCACCACCACAATGCGAGAGTTTGCGGTTACGGCGTAATCTGAGATTAAATTAAAATGTATCCATTTAAATTAATATCAACATCGTATCCAAAGAAACAGACTTTACTTTCAACTTACCCTTGTCAGCAACAATCTTGTGAGTTTTCAGAAAGAGGCTGCCGTGCTGGAGATCCATCATCTCACCCTTCAGGCGATCCTCCACAACATCAACCAGAGCCAGTTCATCTGCAAGATCCTGCAGGACAGACGATCAGAAAGAAACAAGTTCACCTTGAGGATTTTATTAATAATAATAATAATAATAATAATAATAATAATAACTTTAAAATGATTTTACTGTGAAAACATTAGAAAATCATTTTAAATGAATTCTTACCCTCAGCAAGACACTAACGGCACAAGCCATGCCCACCTGCCCCACTCCAACAATGGTCACCTTGTTCCTGGGGGGCTCAGCAGGGCCACTAGCAAGTGGGGTGATCAGTTTCTGCATTACAGATGCCATGGTTTCTGTTGAGGACAGACAAGCCACATTAAATATCATGAGCAATATTTGCTTTGAGTGTTGAATGGTGTAACAATCTGTGGTGTGAACATTAACAGACGATCTAGGTTAGAGGTTCGGTTCATCTCAAAGAGCTCAAGGTAAAGAGGTCAGACTCGGGGTGAGCCATTACGCCATACAGAGAACACCAATAAAATCAAGATGCTAAACGATTGGATTAATATAATGGTCAAAATCCACTGGTGATAATTCATTGCACACTAAACTAAGCATCCAATGTAGAAGCAGCATACTATACATTTTGTATTGCCATTAAACATTTACAATCATGTAACTTACATCCATAAAATGTATGGAGTCAGAAACAGCGATTGTTGTGACAAAGCACGATCCTAGCATATGCTAAACTCCAAGGCGAACGTGTAAACAGTGTAACCAAGAAACAATGTATAGACGAGTAACCGTACAGCCACAGTCAAAACCTTAAAGTCAATCGGTGTGGAAATTGTGAAGTTTTACACAGGGAAGTGAACAAACAAACCCTGAGAAGTGGGCAGCCTTCAGACCGGGCACCCAGAGAGCTTTCTGGGTCTGAGTCTTGCCCAAAGACAGTTGCAGAACCAGCTAGATCAGGATTCAAACCTGCAAAACCTGGGTGAAGGTCCAATTCCCACTGCTGGGCCACAACTTTAAACTAGAATAATTTTCACTTTATACAAATTGTAGGCAACCATAATCACTTTGGCTCCATTACTGAATTATTTTTGCCTACATGCAAGACACTAACATGACTAGCGTTGACAGATCTATGCACTCAGGAACACTTTATTTGGAATGAATATCAACTTGTTAAGACTTGGATGCCCAAAATGTTTATATTACAAGAAAAATCGTCAGAGTAAATTTAAAACCCAAACACACATTATATGCTCTTGGTGTTATACGCTTATTCTCCAGCAAGACAGATTTTGAGTTTCTCATCCAATTTCTGAAACTTTGTTTATAATAATTTGTTATAATTCTCGTTTATAAACAAGTTTATAATTTTCTGGCAATATTTTTGTAAACATGTACAGGCACACTAGTAACAAGGAAACTCTGTTGTGGAAAGTTGAATCACTCATGTAACATGTTTGTTTGATTTGATCACATTTACTTTGAGAATAATAGAAATATAGTCAGTAGATTTTGAGAGAACAAAAAAAAAACGAGAAAAAAAAAAAGATTACATCCTTAATGTCTGCCGATTATGTAATGCTTTAAAAATAACAGGAACACAGAGCCACTTTCGGAGGAACTAGGAACGTTTGATTTTGAAAGAAAATAATTTAACATGGAATTGCAACACGTTGGCATTAACCAAGTGACTGGTTGTGAAATCACGATGTAGCTTAATTGACGCGTTTAATCGAAAATAGATCAAGATATAATAAAAAAATAAATAAATAAATAAATAAAATAAAAACTCAAAAACCCAACTTATATTCAGACTTTGCCCATTTTCAGTATTCGACTCCATTATCAGCGTTATTGTAAAAACGGTATTCCGGGTTTAATAAACCGCCGTGACGCAAGCGTCCTTCTGTCGTCCTTGCGTACGCGGATGCGGACAGTTCAAACAAACAGCAGCGTGTAAGAAGAGGTCGCGGGTCGATCCATCATCATTTAACCACGGTCTCGTCACTAACTAGCGTTTGCGCTTCCTTCTGTTGTTATTTTTTTACAAGGCCAAATCCCCGTTTAGCACGCAGTGGATTCCACCATGCCACCGCGTGCACGCGCACAAGCGCAGAACCTCTTAAAAAACCCACGCTCCGCAAAAATGTCATCATTTTAACGCAATTTTTTCACGTCAGGATACAAGACCATCCGAAAACTTTATCACGCGAAAATAATGACATTAAGCGGTGTCGCTTCAATGTCATTGGGGTTACGTCTATGCACAAAATCAACTTGGCTTGGGAATTCAAAGAGAACAGAATTATAACAAAGACAAGTGTGATGAGCAATAAAAAAACAGAAATACAAAATACATACTTTTTCTGCAGGAATGTTAAACAAAAATCCGTCGAGCAGGAGTGACAGTGAGAGACGCCGAACGCCGGTGAGGTTGCACGGAGACAAGAGCGCGCACGCACGGTCTCGTGACCTAAGGATGCGCAGAATTTAAGTACAGGGCTACGCAATCAGCGTAAATCTGCTGCTGCGGGTGCACACGCGTGCGCTTAAAGACATGAGGAATATGAGAACGGCCCACCGGATCACGTCCACAGTGCAGGGTTTGGTCTCTGATTTGGTTGTCTTCATTAATTAGTTTTCTGATTAGATTAGACCAGTAAGGAAGTCATACGACGAACTTGCAGATCGTGAACAATAAACACTATGCTTGAATTTAGGAAAGTATGGGAAGTGGGTTGCTCGCTATTATTTTTTTAAACTCGTTTGATGTGTAACCATGACTTGCAAGGATTTCTGGACGTCTCATAAAGTTTAAACACGTCCAGATGCTCATGCCATCCTAGATTTGAAAGCCCAAAGGTTAAGCATTTTAAGAAAAGGAAGCAAAGGACTGATCATTTTATTACACCATTCACTGATTATGTTTATGCTGTGTAACCTGAGAAACAACCCTCAAGAGCCTGTAAAGGTCTCTGGAACAAATATTACTTTAGAGCCTAAACATGTCAACCAATAAGATCTCAGATCCACCCACGAGCTTGTCCAATAAGGGCATCAAACAGGCAGAACAATAGAAAGAATGTGTATATATACACATACTTAAATTCATAAACAGAATACATTTTAAAAAGATGATGATTATGATAGTATGGTGTGCAGCAGTGGGGGTGGAAGATTATGACACTTGTTGTGTAGGTGAAGCTGTGATTGTGATGACTGGATTATTTAAGTCTATGGTCTCTTCTGACCACTGAAACCAGTATAATGGGTCCCTTGAATCAATCAATAGTTTGTCTCTATTTCTCTTTCTTACACTTTCTTACTTTTATCTTTTAATCCATTCATCTCTTTGTCTGTGTGATGTCCCTTTGTTTGTCTGGCAAATCTATTTCTATCCATCCATCTATATGTCTGTCTTTGTCTGTCAGTTTTTCTATCTGTCTCTCCTATTAATTTGTCTTTTTATCCATCCACCCACCCATTCATCATTTTATACATTCATCAATTGTCCTATCTGTCTTTTTCTGTCTCTCCCATACTATGTATTACGCTATCATTTTATCCAATGATCAAATTAAAAACAATATTATTATTATTATCATCTCTCTGTTCTGCATCACTATCTCTCTATTCTACCTTTTATATACTCTATTTTCTGTCTGTCTTTTTTTTATTTCTTTTGTCTGTCTGTTTGTCTGTTGTTCATCATGAACACTCATCAGTCTGTGCAATGGAATATTCCATTCATTCCACCGGAGTCCTCAGCCATGTGAACCCAGGGGATCACTGAATGCTATTTTAGAACAACCTTTTAGAGTGACCTTTTAGAATGACCTTTACAAGTTGAACCAGGGTCGAGAGAAAGAGCGAAACAGACACATTAGAGTCGGATAACTGCCTAGTCTCTGAACAATCCTGGAGATTTTACAATTCACAACTTGCGAAAATATGCTGTACATAACGCTGTGGTCATGAGCAGCTGCTTTAATACTCATCCAACACGTGTTCATCTAACAAGTATATGTAACCAACAGCGAGTGCTAAAAGCTGGACATCATTTTCCTGGCTGCGAGTTTCCAGTGAGGTATAATCCGCATGTAAAACATGTGCTCTTAAAACACTCAGGACGGTCTGAGGCAGCATTACTCACTCCGGAGGTGAAGGTGCATGTGGTGCCATTTACAAAATGAATGCATTCGGGGTGAGAAAGGTGATAGTAATATGTGGCTTGGCATCCCATGACCTTTGACCTTTGGAATAAGCAAGAGCTTAGAGGTGGATGAAACAAGTCCAGAAGCATCAACAACCCATTTCTGTGAATTCATTTCCACTGGCTGCCATTAAAACCTCATGTAGCGCGAACAATGGAGTGACACGTATCCTTGGCGGAATGTTCTTTCACAAACATGGAGAAAATACCCATAATGCCAAATACCACATGTTCAGACTCGAAAACACACCAAGATTTTGGCACATTCTCATTCTCCAGGTATCTGACCCCTGATTGGATTTCTGATAGGATATCTCCTAAAGAGGCTGCATCAGGGTCACAGGCCGTCTTTTCTTGTTGCGTACGTCCAACAGATGAAAACAGAAGGGGCTGAGAAAGCAAGGTCGTGGTGACACCACAAAGAAGCCGTAATAGACTTTAAGGCTACTCAAAGACAGTGTCTCACAGGGAGAAGACAGATGGGGTGGATGAACCATGCTGCAAAAACTTGGTCATAGTGTCAATGACGTCACTAGTTTTTCTTAACATATTTTATGATCCTAAATACATTTTCAGAAATTTAGAATTTTTCAAAAAACAACTATAAAATGTAGTTGTTGCCAGTAGTTGAAATCCTAGAAAGATAAGTAAGTCTGACATACAGTCTGGGCCTTTTTGTTGGGATTGGCTCCAGCTCCTCATGACCCAGAAATGAAAAATGGTCCAGAAAATGAATTGATGTAAATGCATTTATGAAAGAATTATAATAAAAACTAAATCTCCAGCTCCACAGCAATTGGCAGCCATCCTCCTGGGCTCATTTGTAGATGTAGAGTCTTCGCCATCAACAAAGCATGAAGTCACCGTTTAAAAAGAAAAATAAAGGGGTTTAACAAAGTAGAGAAAGAGAAGATGGTCCGACAGGATATAAATATTTTGTGTAACTTTACTGGACGGTTAAATGCAGAGCACTGTTTTGTTATGTTCCATAGTAGCCATACTGACAAGTTCACTTACTTTATTTTTCTGTGAAAATGGTAGGTCCAACTCCATACCGCTAGATAACAACTGCTACAAATAAAATAATTAGTCAACAACTGATTCCCGCTCAGAGAGGAGCATTGAGACTCTTCATCGTGAAGAGTGAAGACTGTTCATCTCTTCACCTTCATGCCTAAAGCCATATTGCTACTGAACGCTAGCCTTAAGTAGCCATGACCTCTCCCTCATTCTACTCTTTTACTCTCTTATTGTCTACCAATCTTTTGCACAGCGCCTTGCACTTTTCTTTATTTACATTAGTGTTACACTGCTGCTTTTTACTGTCCCGTTTATTGCCCCTCGGGGACAAATACAGTTTCTTTGACTTTGACGAGTGACAAACTTCTAGAAATCGAACTGATCAACTACTTCATTTAATAAAACAAAGCTGGGATGACAGAGAATGACACAGACAGGACACTTTACACCCAGTTCAGAGGGCAAACCATTTTACTCTAAAAAAAATCATTCAAACATACATTTTAACTTGAGGAAGCCCGCAGCACGAATGATTATGGTCTCGCATCAACACTTTTTCCTTTTTGTAGGGAGATTCTAAGAGTCCAGCAGACCCATCTTCTTCTTAAGGGACTCGGGCATCTCAGGTGGCGGTGGACGGGGAAGACGGAAGTAAACCTTCACCGAGTCGTAGATGAACCACTGCAGCGCCGTTAATGTGCCAATCATGATGATGCGAGCAAAGAGGCCCTTCCACACACCTAAACACAGTGCATTATAACAATAAGTTACAACTATAATACAAAAAAATACTAAATGACACACATGTGAATTAATATTAGTTTTTCTAAGCACAAATAATAATTGTTTTGTTTGAAACAAGCCCAAAACATTTTGTAAATGGACTCTTGCAGGTTAGCTACAAAACGTTAATTTAAGGAAGAACCCCTAGTGGTCTTGATAGTATACATCAACCACAAGTGCCTTAGATAAGTATGTATCCTGAAAGATATGTTACACATACTTTTAAAAAGCTTTAATTTAACTTAAATAACGAAATCAATCATTATTTATTTATATATATAAATAAATATATATATATATATATTTATTTATTTTTTGTTCATTCTTTTTGGTACTAATTATTGCCAATCATTTACATATCAAACGATTTGTATCCAATTTCCCATGTATGTATTACAAAATGTGTGCATATTATGTATTCTAAATAAACATTATGCATGCATTTTAAGAACTATAGCAACCCCATGTGTTGAAAAAATGTATTACAGTCAATCCTGTGTCATGTCTCAACTCAAGGGCCACGGGCCACAAGCGGCTTACCATACACGACTGTATGTTTTTTTTTAAATGTATTAGTGTGTTAATGAATGTTTATTTCTTAAAGTGTGCTTTGAGTATTGGTACCGTGCAATTAAGTTTGATGCTATAAATCAACTACATGTAAAATGTTACTTCAATGACTAAACTTGAAAAAAAAAAAACTAGTTTAGTTGTTATTAAATTACCTCAAATGTGAAAAAAGAAACCCTGTTATTGTATTTTCTTTAGCTGTGACATGTCTGTTCTGCCCAAAATAACAATATCTTTTCCCACAGCAGCTGTTGTTTGCAAAGTGTTGATGTGAGAAGCAAAGACTCACCGACAGGTCCCAGTCTCTTCAGCACCTCGGCAGCTGAACTGCCTTTTTCCTTATTCAAAACGGACACAACCGAGTCAGCAGGATGCGACACCACGGCACAGAACACACCGGCTGGAGACAAGCGTGTGTGAGTAAGTTAACAAGACTACGAAACATTATTACATCCCTTTTTGTTTCAATTCTATAGAAGTTGACATTGGCTTGTCTTACCAATATAACCAGCAACAAAAGTCACCACCAGCTGTTCTTGCTTGCTGCATTCACTGCGGGGCTTCGGAACTACGTACTTGTAGAGCATCTCCACAGTTCGCTCGAAACAAGCAAACTTCATCATGGTGTATGGAATCTGCCTCAGCCACAGGGGATAAACACCCTTGTAGAACCTGAAAGGACCACAGCATCCTTCACATTTATTGCACTGAATAAAGAAAATCCAGATGCAGAGAGACTCACGCATTAAGCCCCTCTTCCGCATGCATTTTGGGGGCACACTGTCTCAGGGTGTTGGCGTAGCCTGGCTGGGTCTGGATTCGCACTTTACACGCTTCCATAGGAGCCAGAGCAATATCCGCAAAAAACTCAGCACTGGCAGATGCGGCCAGGTAAACAGACGTCCTCCACAAATAAGCCTTTTCCTGTAGGCAGACCAAGAACAAACATCAGCAGATGAGAATCAGACTAATGAAATTGTAAAGCCAATATTAGAACCGTTTACTGTACAATTAATTTATAATAATAAAGTTTTTGCACACAATTATTTTCCAGATTATAAGGCACACAGTGAACCTTTTAACATTGTTTAGGATTTTAAGAACGCCTTATAGATGGTAAATACGGTATTCTTTATGTCATTTTGTGATCACTGCCTATCACGGTGACATAACGAAGAAATGCATCATGATAATAAATAAAAAATCACGATGCACTTTCTTTGATAAGAAAGTCATTCAGATTTTAACTCACAAAGGAATTGAATTGATTGTTTGGTTTAATTTGAATTGTTGGTCGACAGTCGCATCACAACTAAACAAAAAAACACACACTGGAATGTGGATGCTCGTCTTGGGTGACGTACCTCTCCAAGCATGTCATTGTACATGGCCTTAAAGATTTCATAGAAACCAAACTTGCACAGGCCTTGCATGGAATAGCCGATGAATGTCGGGGCCCATCCCTTCCCCAGCCCCCTCACACCATCCTCTTTCAGAGTGACCGAGAAGCCATTAAATATGGACTTGTACTTTGCAGGATCCACCTGGAGAGCAGTGAAATCACTTCAATCCTGCAGTGTTACGAGTAGTGGACAGTCGGTCAGCAGTGATACAGACCTGAATGCGACACTTGATGAGGTCGAGGGGAACGACGGCAGTGTGTGTGAGTCCACAGCTTAAGACCCCACCGAAGCCACACAGAGCGTAATATTTATTGGACCCATATTTACAGCTCACGTCTGCATAAAGAACACGAGTAAATACAAGTAAAATACAACTCTTTTTAAAAGAAAACTAATTATTCTCAAAACATATTATTTTTAGCTTTTGGTATAGAAATACAATCACTTTTGCACACATGCTGAATATAATTCAGTGCTTTGCTTCGGCCCTCCACGATAGTCTATTTCCATTGTTGACCCCAAATAAAAATCCCACCCCGGCCTCAACATGTTAATTAAAATTATTTAATTACAATTAAAATATGTACCTGAAACTCACAAATCAATCCAGTTGAGTTCAGCTGTAATGACTGACAGTTTGATTTCAGTCTTACATATTTTAATGATTGATTTATTGAACAATCTAACAGTCCTTGTTAAGCACTTTGGCAAGAAGTGTCTTCTTTGCTTTGGCAAGACAGGTTTCAGACAGGTTTATGACAGTGTAGTCACTACACTGGTTATGAATTGTTCTGTGTTTTATTTTCCTTTCTTTTGATTTTAAATTGGTGCCACAAATAAAAAGTGTAATGAGCTTCATCTTCTTCACTCTACTGCAGATCAACAAATCACACCTATGTAAACCTCCACAACTTCTCTCTGATAGTGGAAAAGATGATGGAGATGGTTGAGGGCCTCAGGAAAACACACACCCAGCCCGAGCACCCTTTGAACCATCCGTGATGCTGCTAAGCCGTTTAAGATGAACATGTTCTGGATGAGCACATCACTTCTTCTGGAGCAAAAGCACTGCAAATGTACTTGATGAAGCCACAGGAGCTTCCCACACAGCTAGAGGCTCTATCCATCAGCACTGTACAGAGGCACCGTTAGGCATCCTGTCCAGCTGCATCATGTGGTACAGAGTCTGCTCCACTGCATAGTGAGAGCAGGTGAGAAGATCCTTCAGGACTTCTACACTAGTCGTCTCAAACATGAGGCGAGAAACTAATAAACCGGAAAAAATGTTCTTGCATTTTTACTTATTGTTTATTTTATCATTTAGTTTGAGGGTGGGTCCATAAACGTTAAATTTAAGTTGACGCTTTAAAAAGACGTTATACGCGGTGTGAGCAAATGACGTCACGATTCGGTTGCCCTGGTGACTTCCACAGACTTTCCGGGGCGGAAAACTCAAACAAACTGGCAATAAAAAGACTTAAAGCAACTTACCGTCAGGAGATGCTGCGGCAAGCGTGCGCTGCACCTCGATGACTTCTACTTTCTGCTCTAGTTTGGGTGAGAACAGCGGCGTTTGGAAGGGATTCGACCGTGCCAACTGGGTAAGTGCGAACGGATACATTTCTCCCGGCTTACTATCGAAATACACGGACACGTATTAAAACACAACGTCGCTTTGAGCATAAACTACACATTCAATTTTATTAAACCACTTACACGTTCGTGACGGTGGCTCGGCGCCTCAGTTGCAGGTGTATCCGAGACACTGAATGACCTCAGACTAAATCAGACTGACTGTTTGTGACGTCACTGCACGGCGTGAGCGCGCCAGCACGTGTAGTCAGACGATGGTTTTGCAGACCACACGGTGGTTCAAAAGCATTCTTCAGTCGTATATCTGACAAACAGCATTCAAAGAATAAGATTTTTCAGTCATTACGTTGACGGAACTAGTTAGCAGATCGCTCATTACCTGTAAACGGTAGGATTGCATGCACAGGCCTAATGCGCAGAACAGTAAGTGGCGTAAGAGGATTAAATTCACTGAGACGTCTATTCTCAGCCTAGAGCCTTGCACGGGTTTATCCTCCTTACCTGTGCAAGATCAACCGGAGGTCAGAGTTTCCAATGAGATCCAACTGTTCTCCAAAAGTTTGACATAAATGACACGTCCGACAGAGATGTGAAGTTAAATGCTTTATTAATTTGTCTTACATGAATTTGACCACTTTATTAATGAGCTTTACAATTCACACTCTGGATTACAGAGAGAATTTACCAGAATTATCCAGTAATTCAATATACAGTATCTTATTATGTAATACAAAATAAAATATTTAAATATGAAATTGTAAAAAGTCATACTGAAGGGCACTTGGCTATCGAAACAAGCTCAAGGAAACAAGATCTAATCCAAATTCTTCAAAGCAAATGTGATTTAGAAGCACAATGCATTGTTGAAAAGATTTATGATTTATAATTATCATTTCTAATTTATGAATTCACTTAAAAAGAAAAGGGTGGATTTTGGAATACATTGCAAACGTTTTATTGAAATCATTTGGTACATAAATACCGCAAGAGACGACGTTAAAATGTTTTCAGCACTACGTGCGAGAACAGAAAATGTGTAGTAAAGTGAAGTGTTCAAAGAAATCAATGAATGAATGAAGTCACTCACGGACTGAAAGCTGCAAAATTATACTGTATAATAACAAAAACAAAGATGCCAACAGACTCTATACATATGACATGCAAAAGAAATTGACTGTTGGATGACAGAAACTCCTTTTCATTAGAAAAACATGTTCCTCCTAAACTGGTTCCTTGAGAAAAGATAAAGATAATTTGTCCATGACAAACAAAAGAGAGACAACACTTGATCTGCAAGACTTTCACTTGCTGGTGCTGGAATCTGCTCTACTTTGTTTGAAAAGTCCGACCTCGTTTGTTTCCATGGCTTGGTAGATGAAGAACAAAAATCCCGCCAGGGCACTCAGCAGTAGAAGCTGCACCCACACGGGAAGAACGCGGCGGGATCGGGTCTTCACAGCAGGGGGCGCTGAGAGCCTGGGTTCCGCTACAGGAAAGCTGGCGACAAGTGGAACAGTACGGGTCACTGAGTAGGAGGAGCTTGATTCACTGCGTTCTTTAGACTGGAGGTGGAATTCGTTCAGCCAAGTGTCACTGATTGGCCGTCCTGCTGCTCCTCTAATTGGTCGCCGACAAGTAGCACTGAAATATGTTGATTTGGAATGTACATTGGTGATTTTTTTAAAAGAGAGGTAAAACTCTCTAAAGAAATGCTTTCATTTTATGAAAAATACCTGATTCCAGTTAGAGTGTTGAGGTTTTCACTGGGAAAGATTTCCTTCAGCACATCTTTCTCTACTGTCCTTGGGGTCTGATCAATGGCTGACACTTTCTCGACCTGGAAATAAACAAAGCTTGAGCAAAAAAAGATTTACAACTTACATTGAAGACCCCTTGACCAACAACAACGCCTTTATAAACCACTGTGATTGACAAACAGATTTGTGATACTGTACATTCCCAATACCGTACATTCACATGCTATACTCAGCGGGTTACCATTTCAGATGTCTTCGTCTGGATGGACTCAAGTCCTCGGAAAAGGTATGGAGTGATTTTGAGCCGTCTTTGATTGGACTGAGACTCTAGTGAGGAACAACTCTGCTGATGGAGATGTGTGAAAGTCAACACACATCGACACGACACTCGACACTGCCCAACAACTAGAACTTTGCAGCACTCAGAAAGAATGATCAACTTTAAACCTGGGAATGGATAACTGAGAGGGATGGAGAGTCTTCTGCTGCAGAATCCCACAGACTCGTCATGGAAGATGGGAAGCTAGTTTTCTTAAACAAAGTTTCCGGAGTTTTATTCTGACTCAACTGCAGCTCAGAAAACTTTGAGACAGAGGGGAATGTCCGGGCCTTGAACAGACAACTTTTTATAATATTATAAATTTTACCCGTAGTTATTTTAAAAACTAACCACTGCAGCACCACCTACAGGCCGACAGCTCAGAGCATCACCCACACTATGAGGATCAACCTAAGTTCGGAAAAATCAATACAAATCAATTGAAGGACTTTGAGAAGTACAATATGAAGACCAACAGGAAGATACATAGCTGAATATACAAGAGAAAAAACCGGTTTAGAGAAAGAGGCATCACCTCGACACTGGCACTATTGAGCAGTGAAACAAGTGGCTGTCGATGGGATGGTCTAATAACTGGGGAAGTGACGTCAGCAGAATTTTCATCCAACTACAGAGAAAATATGACATCACTTTTGCCACTGAAAATCTTTCACAGAAAACATTAATCCAGAAAACAATATTTTCGCAACAAACCTTATCGACAGCAGCATCACAAAAATCGGACCGTAAAGAAGAGGAGTGAGGTTTTAAAGATCCAGACCAGTCAATCCCAGACACAGAGGAACGCTTTGATGGTTTGAATTTTTCCTGCACCACCTTTAATATAAAAACCAAGTTAAAATTTGAATATTACTTATTTGAACATCTAAAAGCTTATCTTGCCTCTAAACCTACCAGAGACGGAACTTTCAGCCTCACTATGTGAACAGAGACCACCTTGATTACACAAACATGCAGTTATATATAATTCTTTAATAGTTACTTGATATCAATACAAAACACTTTAATGGACTTGCTTATAATGGGACTTCGCTTCCCTAAAAGTGAAACCTGTTCACTGATTTTATATTAAAATCATATTTAATATCACAGGTGTCCACTTTTTGCCCACTCAAAAATAAGAAATGTATTGTATAGTTGTTTTGTAAGCAACTTTGGATTTAAGTACTTGGGATCAACAGTGCAGTGTGATGGGGAGTGTGGAAAAGAGGTGAAGAGGCGAGTGCAGGCAGGGTGGAGCGGGTGGAGGAAAATGTCAGGAGTGTTTTGTGACAGAAGAGTGTCAGCTAGACTCAAGGGAAAGGTGTACAAGACAGTGGTGAGACCAGCTCTGCTCTATGGCTTAGAGACAGTGGCAGTGAATATATTGGTAGAAGTATGTTGGTGATGGAGCTGCCAGGGAAGAGGGCAAGAGGACGACCAAGGAGGAGATATATGGATGTTGTAAGAGAGGACATGAGGTTGGCAGGGGTCAGAGTAGAAGATACTCAGGATAGAATGAGGTGGAAAGGGATGACTCGCTGTGGCGACCCCTGATAAGGGAAAAGTCGAAAGAGAAGTAGTGAGCAACTTTGGATATAACAGACTTCTCAGGTCTTCAACAATATATGTTTTTTTTTTTATCTCATTCTGAAACCCATGTACATTTTGCTTCAGCATTGGCCAATGAACAGAACCATTTAGAGTGTGGTACCTGACTCAAGCCAGGATGAATGGAGTAGCCTGGTGCACTGCGTCGTCTCAGACGCTCGGATGAAAAGCTTGACGCCTTGTCTCTGGCTACAGGCCTGGGCTTCTTGTCTGCTCCCTTCCACACGAGCAGCGTTTAAAGCCCGTCTGAGAGCCACAACTACAGAACACACATCTGCGGCCTACCACAAAGCCGGTCCTTCTCCTGTCTTGACTGACAGGAAAGAACTCGGCAGACGAGAGCTCAGAGTTGTCCTGAAAACATCAGTCGTGTAATAAAAGACACCATTCCTCATTTGTGAAACAAATACCAGTGCAGCCAAACCGCCGAACCTTGTGCAAACCCCCACACGCCCTATGCAAACCCTGTGTTTCTCAGACTAATGTAACACCACAGTGATCATCAAAGCCAGACTGATTTACGGTGTCATCACTGGCGGGGACGAACTGGTCCAGCCTGCGAGAAGATCTCTTTGATTTTCTCTTAATGTTCGAGAACGACCAGTCTTCCTCTTGGTTGCCACCATCATCATCATCATCATCATCCTCATCCTACACACAGTGTACAGCAAAAGACTCACAGCCAATCAGCAAAAGTGGTTTGACGATTAGGAAAATTGGAAACCATTTTAGTCACGTGACCAATATTACGACGTTATTGATCACTAGCACATATGCCATTACGACTTTTCAGTCATGTGTCCACCAGAAAGGTGGCAGACAAGGGATTCAACAGCAGGTGGAGCTGATGAGCTGAACACACTACAATCTGTCCTGAAGATGAATTTTTTTTTTTTTTTTGAACCTTTATTAGTCCCTCAGTGGGGAAATTTTTTCTCTGCATTTAACCCATCCGATTCTTCCTCACCTTGTTGTGTTGACCGCTGCGTGTTCTGCTGGTCACTGGCGTTTTCCCTCTGCTTCTTGTTGGTCGCTCCACAACAGGGATAAACTCTGTCTCCATTGGTAGTGGGTCCGGTTCCGGTGCAGAAATGATGGCTTGTGGAATGGTTTCTAAAAAATTACCGTAATCAAAATTCTTACCGTTATCGAAATCTACAAGCATGCTTGATTGTCGGCCATATTTTTGTCGCTTGAGTTCTATTCAATTTTCAGTCACTTCAAACTCTCCCACCACATTTTCCTTTATTGGGCACTTTTATTTCTCTCATCAAACTCTGAGATTTAGTCAGACTTCACATTTTCACAGTTGGTGTGGTGTGTACTGTGGTTATTTTCTTGTCACGTGTCTGCTCATCCTCTTCTCATCCCCCACAGTTATCATCCCAGTCTTACCTTCTTCCTTGTCACTGTACTGGTCCGAGTCAGTGTTGCCGTTGTGATTGCCGTCAATCTGATCAGACGTCGGGACCACCGTTTCTGGCGGACCCTGGTCCAACAACTTTTGAAGTCTCTTCTCATAGACTTTGCGAGTAGATGCTGTTATGAAACACATTTTTAGTTAATAGATGTCCGATGTAAAATAATGTCAAAGCAGAAAATAACGATTTCCTCCAAAACTTTTATTCATGCAAAAAAAAAAAAAGTTACTTCCAATGCCAAAGCAATTATCAATATGAAAATTAAATAACTTATTTTGTAACATTTGCTTCTAATTTTTATTAGTAAAGTTTGATAGACCATTAATTTGTTTTTATTACTTTTAATAATTATATTTAATATTTTAAATAATTTAATAATGAATTAATAATTGTAATAATGAATACGGCATATCTTCTATTAGTGGCCTGTTTCATTGACACCCATTTCCAATAAACAGCTGATTCTAACACGGAATTAAAATGATATGTGCAAAAATGAAGATTCACTTTGCTGTCATGCGGATCACTTTCCTGGAGACACAGCTTTGATACAAAAATTGATGATGATTCAAAAGGAAAAGAAAAGTTTCTAGCAAATTTGGCTAAAATCCCATCATGTAATGCTGCATCAAAAACGTTACAGGCTAAAAAAATAAATAAATAAATAAAAAGAAAATCAAGAAACATTTCACTGCATGTGACAAAGAAAATGTTTCATTTGAACTTTATTTTAACTTGAACTCTTTAATCATCACCATTCTGCCAAAGAAGGAACAAGAGCTTTAACCGTATGCTTCTTTTAAACGCCGGCCCGTCTGAATAATTTGTGCGCTGGGGCTACCATTGGAAGATCACTTACAAAATTTACAAAACAATTCCAAATATTTCAACATTTCAACCCTTTTTTCCATAAATGCTTCACTTTCTGAATGATTGACTGCAAGACAAATACTCGTTTCAGTCAATCATTGACTGAAAGAAACGTAAAAATGTCTCTCCTGACACTCGTTTCTCCGCCTTCCGCTGACATTTTTCAGCTTGAAATATGTCAAATATCTCACCTACAATTGGCCCAGCATTCAGTCCATACTTCAGCAGCAGGTCTTTCAAACCCTCGTTGGTTAACCCAGTGACATCCACCTCCTCCTGATGCGTTTTGTCGGTTTTTCTGGTAGCTTTCTGTAAAAAAAAAAATTCAAATTCCATAGACAAACAGTCTCAACCAGTAGAGCTGACGTTTGCAGCATTAAAAGGCTATGTGCTCAGATTAGAGAGAAACCTTGTGCTTTTAATGAATGATGCTAATGAAGTAAATGTGAATTCAACACTCAGCTTCAAACACTTAAAAAAAGCAGTCCGACAAAACAATCATGTTTGCAGGTGCCAATATAATTTTTTTTTTTTAAATATTACGGAGTTCAGCCAAAAAAAGATTGCTCGTTGCTTTGCTGGACAGATTTCAAAGATCAGTAATTAAAAAGATCTGAACATCCCATCACAGTTCCGAGGAAGTGTGACCACATGGAAAACCAAGAGAAAGGAGACCCGTGTTCGTTCACAAGAGAATATGGGCAGAGTTGGTGTTCATTCCAAAAGCAAGAGATCATGCGTAACATCTAGTTTATCCAGCACTACGATTTAGTGTTGACAACAAATGATATCAAGTGACACACAACGAGTGACACAATTTCAGCCACATTCCTTGGAATCAAGCCTTGCTTCACAAAGCCAGTCATGTGAGCCAGAAGGATCTGTGAAAACAGTGACGTGGAGGAGAGAATGTGGACTGAGACCGAAAGAAATGAAGGCAAACGACTTGCGTTGCAGGGGCCTTGACTGGGGCTGATCTGGAATTCTGCCTACACTTGGAAAAAAAAGGTTCATAATCGCAGCATTCCAGCAAGATGGAAGGAAAGAAACTTTTCCACCGTCCAGGAACTACGCCCTGAAGTTTCTGCAACTTGTAAACCTGCAACCTGAGCTAACAAGCACGACGTGTGAACAGCAGGTGGTTGAAAAGGCCATAGGTTTGTTCATAAATTGACACAACACGTTTCTATTAAACCTTTAAGAATATTATTTTAACCCAAACGAATATGACTAGAAATGTTATCAACACTTACAAAATCCCATGACAGATATGCTTTCCGAGGGAAATAGTGAAGAAATAAGAGTCAAAAAAAAAAGAAGCTTGGCCTTTACAAAAAAAGCAGAGCGAACCATCTTTTGTGTCTTTTTGTATGACTTTACCCGTTCAAATAAAAAAATAAACCCATAAAAAAATAAACACTACGTCACCATGAGACTTGTGAAAAACGGATTTAAGATTTTGTGAATTCTGAACCAGATTGGGCTGACTGCAAGCTTGTAAACCAAGGGGAAGTGAAACAGCAGAGAGCCACTTTAAGTGATTTAAACGCACCTTCTAAAAGACAGAAACTTCAGAGAGGAAGGCAAATCACACACATCTGGCATCCTAGGCAAGAATTCCTCTTCACGGAGAAGAATTTCCTCAATAAAGCGACCCAACCCGCAATGAAAACAGGCCTTTACGTTCCTGAAGTTACACTATAGAATAGATCTTCTGGAATGGGAAGGGGAATGCTGGTGTACTTCCCACTGACTCATTCATGTGTTTGGTGACAAACATCCTAACGTATTATATGCTTTGTAAATTCAAATGCAACTGGCGTATAACTATAGGTGTTTCTCTGGGTCGACGCCTATTTGGAATGCACTTGAAAACAAAACTGACCTAGTCTGTTGTTTAAACGAAATCAAGACTTGTATTTCTCGAGATTTTTCCATCTTTTAAAGACTTGTAGTAATGTAGTAAAGACAAAAATTGCAGATTTGCTATGAACTTAAAAACAAGCAGTACCGAGAGTGATTTTAGTTAGTTAGTTAGTTAGTTAGAGGAATCGATTCCAATGAAGCCACTTTAAGCGGGAAAACGAGACACTTTTCGAGACCACGGGCGTCCGAGTCTTTTCCGAGAATCGATTCTTTCGAAGAGATTTTAAACCCCCTCTGTAAAAAAACTTTACATTGCGTCCTAGCGTGATTTGCGACGTCACAGGAATGCAAAAACATGACATTTGCGTACGATTTAGTATTTAAATGGAGAAAAATACGTTTTGATTTATAAACAAAAAATACGTACTGCATTTTTGTGTTTTAATACACTTTACTCATTGATTTACAGTATATCATTTGTTCGAAATGTATAGTTTTGTTTACAAAATTAAGTCTTCTAGTATGATTTTCAATCCATACATGTTATAAAAACTTTCATAGTCTACATAACAAATGACTCGTTGATCGACTCGATTGAAGCCTAAAAAAACGAACCGAACTCTAAGTGAATCAGATAGAACGTCAACAAGTCGGATATGACAAACCATCAGTAAAGTTCGGTTTTTCAAAGCCGCGTGGATAAAAACGAAACAAAAACCATTGGTCGAATCGCCATTAGCAATATAGCCACCTTGTTACTTTAAAACACATCGCGCAACAATAAAAAACCACGCCTTTGTAGTAGCTAAAGATTGCGGGGAAACGAACGCGGTTCTGCTATAGAAGCCCAGGAAAACAGCCCGGGGCTTGACTGACTCACCCTGCCCGAGCGACTCTTATTGGAGACGGGTGCTGGAGGTAGTTCCTCGTCGCTGGAGAAGACATCTGGAGAGGCGCTAGTCTTTTTGTTTTGCGCGGTCAGATTCTTCAAGTAAAGCTGCACGTACACATCCTTCTTCTGCTCGCCGTTCGGTAGAAGCACATTATTGGCCAGTAAAGCACTTTTTAGCTTATCTTTGGTGAGCACGGACGGGTCATCCAGAAATTCCGACATGTCTGTTGGCTTGAGTAGGACACTATTCCAGGCTGAGACCGACTTCTTTTATGAGTTCGGCGACCATCTTAGGATAAAGGATCTCATTGGACTACTGCCGCAGAAAGGAACACTCTGATTGGTTGGTACAGAATTTAAAATCACTGTCGAAATGCTTTGTCCAATTTTTACGAAGCATCCTCGTCAAGTTTAGGTTAAAAATGTGCAATATAAATGCAAATAATTAATAAATAAATAAGTATACACACTCACACGAACGAGCGTGGGTTTAAATCTAGTACCAAACTATAACACCCTATTTGCATTACAATGAAAGTACGAATATTAACAGTGGTGCTTAAGCGAAAATGCTTTACATATTTTGGACTGTTGAGCTGATATTAATATGAACTGATTTTCTATTGCTAGATCACTCAGAGCTGGAGCTAATCCCAGCAACTCTGTTCCTGAAGCTTGGGCAGACACCCTGGAATGATGACCAACCAATGGCCTGGTACATTTGACACTGGTTCACACTTTCACTCTCACTCACACCAGTGGGCAATATTCCACACTCCAATGTTCCAGGCTGCAGTAAAAGGCTCCCTCTTCAAAGGAGAAGTGTCTAAGAAAACCCATGTAAGGACTTTACTGCACAGTAAGTTTTGCCCTACTCAGTTGCAGAACCAGCTGTAGTGGGGGTAAAAAAAAAAAAGTTTGGACACTTTACAAGTTGTTAATAAAATGAAAATGCATTACTGTATTTTACAAATTTCATAGACATATAATTTATTCACAAAGGTGCAAAAGTATGAACAATGAATGTTAAAAAAAAAAAGCCTGAATGGGGTTTTGCATGTTGCAGGATCAGGCTACTGAAATGGCCAGCCTGCAGTCCAGATATTTCCTAGGTAGAAAACAATTGGCACATCAACAGGAAGCTTGGACCGACTAGTTTGGAGATGGGAAACTAAAGGGGAAGTGGTAAGAAACTGGAAGTCTGTATTAGACAATAATGGAAAAAAATTGAGTAACTTGTCTCCTCAGGACAGACCCGGACAGTTCAATTAAGACGGACTACTACACATTGGTAAATCTCTACAACTTTTCAAACGCGTTGATGCCATTAAAATAATTTATTTCCAGTAAAAATTACACATGTCTGTCTCACTTGACAGGTCATCAGTGTTGTGTTCAGGGAAAACAAGATAAATGGAATTAAAAGACATAGACCTCCTCATCATTGTGATTAGTCTTTAGTCCCAATAGTGTTGCTAATACTTTTGTGATGTTAGTCATAAAATTGAGATTTTATGATGTTCGTCATTTAAACACAAAATACACGTTATTATGCTACATTTAGATTTCCGGTTAACCAATTTTGGCAATAAATTATAACCATAAAAATAAAAACTGAAGAAGATAAGATTCTATTGGTGCAATAAATCTAATTTAGACTAAGTCAGTACAATAGAATATCACACACGCAGATGTCACCAACATTTTATTGGTCAAATGATAAAACTTGTCATATCACAATCAAAGACAAACTCATTATTAAAGAACTTAAGTCACTTTTAAGCTTGATTCCCAGTCTCTCATGGGAAGAAAAAAACATTTACCACAAGTTCACACTGTTGTTCATGAACATTTGAGCAATGCATTGTTCCTCAGAACCACGTTTTGTGAATGATGTCATCAAACTGACCCTTGAGCTCTTGCATATTCCCTTGAAATGAAACAAATGTACTAGGAGCACAAATTGTAACACCAAAATCAACGAACAAAATAATTGCAACCAAAGTGATCACAGTGCAGGAGAAACAGACCGACGTGAAAAAGCAGACCAGTGCATCATGGGTATCGAAGAAAGAGCAGGCAGCTGAAGGATTAGCAAGTACGCTAGCGCTCTCAGCTCAACCGCCATGTCCAGATGCTCCATGACACGTGTGTTTGCCGTTTAATCAACATGTTAAAGTCATGCTCAGCCGTACGGTCTGTCTCAAGTGAAGACGAATGGTGGCACAGCACTCTCCTGGACGCATTGCCTCACCTCTCCCGTGATCGCTCTCCTTTTTGTCGTTTACCTGTCTGAACTCAGGCTTTGATCTCTGCTGGAGGGCAGTAAAGCATTTCTGAGTTCTCCGATGACAGCTCCTCTGTAACAGACAGAGAACAGTTAGTGTTCACGTCCATTCGTCCGTTTCTGTCTCATCGGGAGATTGACTCACCGGGCAGGACACACTTCCACAGGCCATATGTTTTTCCGACAGCAGTCTGCCACAGACGCAGAGTTCCATCCTCAGAACCACTGGCATACAGCTCTCCATCAGGGCTAAAGCGAACGCAATGTACTGGCCCGAAGTGTCCTTTATAAGACTCTGAAAGAGAGACAATCAACACGGTTTAGAGTTTTCCAAGAAACAAATTTTCCCTTTGGTACAATAGGTGGTAACCAGTGAGGTCTCGTTTCACTTAGTCAATCAAATACAAATGTGTACAAATACAACCAGCCCAATTGTAAACTAGGAATCGCCACTTGATTTTTTTAACTCCAAAAATGTTAAAACAACTGCTAAATTTACATCTCAATTTAAAAAAAAACCAAACAAAACGAAACTTTATTCGTCCCCAGCAGTCTGCCAGGGGGAAATTGTTTAAATCTCCATCCTCATATTCCTCAGTTCAAGTCATCTCATCTCCAAGATGGTATGCTGTACAAAACATGTGTAAAATTATACCAAGTACACTGTATCAATCATTATTTTATTTTTAAACAATCTATTTATAGTTTTGTTCCTTGAGAAATTAATTGTCCCTAAAATATGAGGTTGCAAAAACATTGGAGTGGCAATTTGAGAGCTGTAAAAGATTAAAGGCATCATAACTATTTTCATTAAGTAAAAGTGAATTGACGTGTGAGTAAATTGAGATACGAACTTGGCCACGGTAGCATTTAAAGCCATAGGCCAAGGTTTATCTATTTTAAACTGCATTTAATGCAACAATATAACATGTTCTTTGTTAAATTGTACATTGGACTACTACATTGTAAGAAAAGTAACAGACACTAGACATGTTAATTGAACACATCTTTACCCATTTCCTCTTTGGTAGCGTAGTCAAATTTGTAGAGCTTAAAGTCGTCACCTCCAGCAACAAAGAAGTCTTTATCGGGATGCAGTGAGGCCGAGTGAATGGAAGCAGGGGCATCTACAGTCTTAATCAGATCCAAGCTTGAACACACAGACTACAGTGAGCATTTTACCCATACTTTATCTTAAAGTGATATAATATTTTATGACAGAATAGATACGGCACATGTTCAAAAGATCCCTTTCTTGGGGTCTACCTGCAGGCGTTGTAGAAAGCGATACTTCTCCCGTAGGTGATGACAAGAATCTCACTGTCAGGAATATACTCCATGCTGCTGACTGAGGCCTCGAATGAAAGGGTTTGAACGGCTTCCTGCGAGTTCCTGTCCCAAAGTCTACAAACAACAAACACACAAAACACTTACCACTCACTCAATTAGATTGTTGTATCTGAAGTTCTGTTTGATAACCAACCGGATAGTTTTATCGTCTGCAGCTGAGAGAATCTGCTGGTCGTTGTTACACCACAGGGCTTTTTTAATAGCAGAGGTGTGGCCTGCAATCTCCTGGGGTTCTGGGACACATGTATTTAAATTAAACTTGTTGTCTGATGACAAACATCTGATTTCACTATACAAACCTGCTTCTGGCTTGCTGAGGTCATAAATGCGCAGAATTTTATCATTACCCCCAGTCAAAAGACAACTACTGTCCTGTTGAGATGAGAAGCGTGTCTTTAGCGTCATATTTTCATAGCCAGTTCCTCAAGTTTTTTTTGCAATCGCTAAAACCAATAAAACTAGCATTTTTGTAAATGTTGCTTGTTTGTCACATCCGTAATTAAAATAATTAGAAAAATAACAAAAAATTTTAAGACAAACAGACTATCTTTGTCAAACCAAGAAGAATTTTAAAATGAAGTATTAAGTGGCAATCATCTGTCTGAAGCGCAGTTGTCTATCTTTAATTAAATTATCAATACATTTTAAACTTGGAAATAATTTGAACAACTGGTTTACAGAGTTTTAGTCCAGGATGAACAAATGTGCATAGAAGCATTTGTGCAGCTCCCAAAAAGAAATACCAAAATCTCTTTATAGTTCTTCGGTTTAGTATTCTAATCATCAGTAGGAATTTTTATGTGATTTGAGAAATAAAATAATTTTGACATGTACTGACATTTAACATCTGACATTTGCATCTAACATATAATACATGTGATATTGAACAAGAAAAAAAATGTTGACAATCTCTGGATGGCACGATGGCACAGTGCAGGCGCTGCTGCCTCACAGCGAGAAGGTTTGTGAGTTTGAAGCAGACTTTCTGTGTCTTTCTGTGTGACGTTCGCAATTATTTTCTCTATTATTACCTCTGTAAAATTTACAGATTTCACAATGTGCTTGTGAGCCAGGGTGAGGACCTCATCACCAGTGACAGCATCCCACACCTTTCTGTCGGAAAAAAACAATGCACACAATGCAATCTTTAAAACACACAACAGTATCAAACAATTCTACACTCTTGGTTTCCATCTGCACTTACGCCGTAAAGTCTGCTGCAGCGGTTGCTGCTTTTGTCGCATCCTTATTTAAAGTGGCACCCCAGACAGCACCCTTGTGACCCAAGAACGTCCCGATCCAGTCCCCTGTGTCTCCCTGGCGCAACATAGGTTTGCCGTCTGCGGGTTTAGAGAACAGTAAGCATCTGTAAGAAATGGGTGATGCAGGCCAGTGAACACCTACCTTTACAAGCACTGATGAGGAAATATCCATAAGGCGTTATTCCACTGAAGGCCAGATCCACAACTGGTCTGGTGTGGCCCGAGCAAGTGAGG
The DNA here is from genome assembly GCA_028031935.1 of Paedocypris micromegethes. Lineage (NCBI taxonomy): Eukaryota > Metazoa > Chordata > Actinopteri > Cypriniformes > Paedocypris > Paedocypris micromegethes. The sequence goes on from CM051496.1 coordinate 11,493,291, forward strand.
GGAGTCTGTCTCATTGCCATATTCACTGGAAATACTGCAGGCACGCTGATAATTACTGCAATTATGTATAAGCACTGAACAGATTGTTGGCTAATAGTAGTTTAGGCTAGCCAGAAAACGGCCAATTACCTTAAAATACAGCGGAACACACCAGTATATTGTGGCCAGAAACGTGTCGGGAGGACTGAGGAGATCGGAGCTGCACTCCCAGCGACAGTGCTGTGCCACCAGCAGCAGAAGTGTGTGTGAGTGTGAAAATATGTTTGAGCTAAACTCAAGCCCTCGCTAACGTTACAGGAACATCATGGAAGAACTAGTGTGAAGACCGGGCATCATTTCCGGCCGCGCGACGGCACGGGATTGGTCACGAGTGTCACGTGATGTTTGGCGTCAGAGGAAGCTCGAAAGTCTCGAGTGCGCGTTTATTGTTATAGTTCAATGACACACTTTAGTCTTTATAGTTTGTACGTTATGGTTGTGTGACTGTGTTTCAGCTTCCAGTTTAATGCAAATATCTAACAAAATTTGTGTATTCAAACTATTACATTTATTTTATATTATATTCATACAAAATTAGTTTATTTGACTCTATATCGTTCTGTTCTGTTATTTTACATTTGTACTGTTGTATTTTCTATATGTTGTATATTAAAAAATGTTTGACTAAACCAAACGTGAACTATAGTCATATACTAATACAAATTATTAGAATTATGCGGTATTAGAAAACACGGCAAAAACAGCCTCCCATCGAAACATTCAAGTTTTCAGAAGGAATCGGGCTTTATGTATTACATGAACATTTAAATGAAGCACTGGTTTTCATGACCTGAAAACTGAAAAGCAAATATAGCTGCTCATTCCACCTCAGGATTATCTTAGAGACGCAGTAACGCAAAGGCGGTGAGTCATAAAGGACCAGCATGCAACGCGAAACAGAGGGGCGTAACTGGTTCCTGCCGTTACGAGGGAATCGGTTCAGTGAAATGGATCGTTTGAGTCGAAAATTCAGCAGTGACTCATTCCCGAACAATGCACTTGACTGTTTATACTTGGTTATTATTTGCACCATAATTGTTGATTGCTTGTCTGTCGTGTGATTACCCTGACATCATACGTAATTATGTTTTTACACGAGGTGGTGTAATTTTACAATGTATTACAATTACTTGGTAGTTTTAATTACTTAATATGTATTGAGCCTGTTTTTTAGTGTATCATTCAACTGGGAAAATTTACCACGTGTGGGAAATGGATTTGTAATATCTATCTATTAATTTTAATCTTTCTTATAGTTCAACGAATAAAGACAGTTTACGCATAACTGATTAACACATTCGTTACATAGAAACAAAGTAAACTGATCCACAGAACAAAATAAACACACCAACAAGACCAACAGTAACATTTTTTTATTACGTAATCAAAAAGACGAATCTTTTTACAAACCGACTCTAACGAGTCATAAAAAGATTCCGCTCAACTGAAAAAGAGATTCGCGATTCGATTGTGTGACGATTAGAGGCGTCACCGTGAGGAACCCAGGCTTAAATCCGCACCCTGCTCCTCTGACTAACATTTATTGAATCTTCCCTGACGTAGTTCAGACCTGTGGCTTTACAACTATGGCAAATTACATTCATGTTCCCGAAGGCGCTCCGGAGGTTCCAAAATTAGATGTAACCGTAGATGAGCACGACTACAGAGCCGGAGCGCTGAAGCTCATCAAGACGCTCCGACCCCATTGGAAACCATCGGAGGTCAAAATGAAGGTAATTCGCGTCGCTCATAACCCGCGCTGATCCCCGTCGATGAAAACCAACATGGGCTTCCAGCAGCTCGGATCACGCGTGTAATATAATCCAGAAAGTGAGGACAGCGAGCCTCGCCTTCAATCCCTCATCTGCGTCACCGGAGGAACCGTAGCCACCATGACGCTGAAGGCGCATCGCTACTTCACCCGCCGACGAGAACTGTCAAAGCTTCCGCGAAACGCTCACGTCCGCTCCTGCTGCACATCACACGAGATCGTTTTTGACGAAAGGCGATTGCGTAAAAAGCGTTAACGCTTAATAAAGAAAAATCGATGTGTATCTGTGTACCGCGCCATGAATAGGAAAGCGGTTATGCATTGCACTAGTGTGTTAATTAAAACTCTCGTCACCTAGAATTATTGTTTCTGATGCAACCGTTAGTGATAGTGTTTAAAGTCAAACGGAGCATAATTTCTCATTACTTCGTGATTTATGTATGAAAATATTAATCAGTGGTGGTTTCTTCAGTTATTCACCAGCTAGTTACATTACCATGAGCTTTATTGATAATATCATCAATATAGTAGTTTCATTTTGACTAGTAATTTATGTTCATGATTTCAGGTTGAATCATAAATACCCAAGTTCAATGTAGTAATTGTGAAGTGCACTGTTAATATTGCATTTGTTAAAGTTCAATTATTTCTAAGAATGTTTTATGTTTTGAGTTGGTTTTTAATGCCTGTCCACATGCTCCTTTAGACCTTCAGGTTTACTTATTCTTCACCACTCAAGTGAAGAATGAGGAAGTACGAGGAAAACTAAACATTATTAATGACGCATCCGGCATTTTTTTCTCGCGAAAAATGCACCAGTGCTGCATGTCTAAAATGAGTTTTGGGTCAATATTTGTGCAACCCAATTAAGACCAAGGTATTTGTTTGCAATTCAGTCTCAGGTAGGTGTGTGAAACACCAGTGACGGTGACATTAAATCCTCCGTTCCTTCCAGAGAGAAATGTTCTCATACAACTTTAATCACCTGAGAAGGGTGGAATCAGAACTTCAGAGACACACCTGCAAAAAAAAGCTGAACGGCCCATTTCGCAGAACTAGTCTTGAGACCATTCCCAGAACTCTCTAGATTCTTCTCTTTTCAGTTGTGGATTTACTGGGAAATCCAGTATGTCAAGTGTGTCAGACCAATTCTGCACATATTGACAATTGACCACCGCTTCGTCACCGCAGATGCCGTGGCTCAGGTTTCTGTTTCCTTGGTGTTCACGGCTGGGTTGATAAAGATCTTTTCTTCTAGCCCTTCACCCGAGAGACACTTTCAATTCTTGGGTGATGAGTTGGTACGAACCACTGCGTAATTTGCATCGGGTCATCCGTATGGAAATTTCCATGACGTAATTGTCATGATTTTGTTTTGTTGTTTTTACATAAGAGATAAACTGGTTGATCACACCACGTTTGGGTCCGGAAAAGATTTTGGGCCTTATACACAGACAAGCCCAGATACCAGAATGCTTTTTTGGATTGTACAGAGGTGCACTCCTGACAACATGATCCGGAAGAAAAATTCCAATTAGATGTTTAGCTCGAGGTGAGGAAAGATTGTATCCTTGTATCAACACGAGTTGGTGGGTGTGACCGCGGTTGTGTGGGTGGGAATCGAGATGTCTAAAATGTTGTTTTCATCGAATTGGAAAGCAGGTACTCAGCACATGCTGCCACTCTTTGACGAGGCCGGAAAATAAAATTCCTGACGTTCCTCCCACCAGTCAATCCTCGGCCGTACAGATGATTGTGGGCTGGAATGCTTGGCCTCTAAAACATGCTCCGTTCTCATTCATAGACAATACAAATCTGTTCGGCTCATTCTAAACGCACCTGTTTTTTCAAATGAATAATCTCGCTATTGGCTGAAAAGTGTTTTGGTTTCGATAGTTCAGTTTATCTTGATTGCAATAATTTATTATTTTTTTAATACCCGTATCTCAATATAGATACATATGTATTTGATATGTCTATTGTTGCGTTTGCTTATCAGTTGTTGAAATGCATTATTTTCTTTGAACAAAGAACTAAACTGATATCAAAGGGCTCAAAGATCAAAGAACTTTAGTCACAAGGAAAACAGAAAAGGTAACAATTTAAATGCTGTAACTCTTTGAAGTGACACTTGCTAATTGACACTCTTACTGGTTATGTAAAACCAGAAATGCCGACGACTAACACAACATTTTTCCGTTGTTCATTTCAAGGTGCAATGCCCTAACTGAATATATTCAATCACAATAATCTGTCGCAATAGTTTCCAGTTTTACTTTGAACAATGTGGAATTGTGCCACCAAAATTGCTTTTGCAGATATTTTATATGCCATCTAGCATGCGTATGTTAGACTTGTGTAATATCAATGAAACAATTCCTCTGTTGATTTATTAGTAAAGCGCAGAAAAGGAACTCAAATCATGTGACATCCAAAGTCTGAATGTTATTCAGTGTGCGTTCCTGATGGTTAACCTCAAATACTTAAGCTGACAATGCTTAGTCCTGTTTTCTTCCCCTTTCTCCAGAGCTTCACTGATGGCATCACCAACAAGCTGATTGGCTGCTACGTTGGCAGCTCCTCTCAGGACGTCGTCCTGGTTCGCATCTATGGGAATAAGACGGAGCTGTTTGTGGACCGACAGAACGAGGTGAAGAGCTTCCGGGTTCTGCAGGCGCACCGATGTGCTCCTCGTCTCTACGGCACCTTCAACAACGGCTTGTGCTACGAGTTTCTTCAGGGAGTCGCTCTGGAGCCGGAACACATTCGCAACCCGGCCATGTTCAGGTAAGAGACACACCGGACGTCTGGCAAATCCGTTGTTATGATAGGATCGACAAATGATCCTTAAAGCCGAGCTAATTGATTTGGGTCGTTTAGACGGAGACATTGGCGCTGACCTTAGACTGGCCAGACACTTGTCATATAACACCAAGCTTCCGTAAACCGGTAATCCTTTAAGAAGTGACGCACTCTTCTTTTCTTTTTTGGCTACTGACCCAGGCCTCCTGTCAATACTCATCGAATCTCTGATGGCTGTGCAAAAACTGTCCCTCTTACTAGAAATCCTTAATGATGTATTACATAAACATGATGCCTCGAGGAATTTTACTATGGTATACATATGGTAGCTTTTGCTTTTAAATAAAGAAGCCATGTTATTTAAACCAGCCAAACATTTACGGTTGCAAAAAAAAGGTTAGTGGCGTTTAAAAGGAAAAAAAAGAACCTAGAGCGGACCTAAAGTAGCTTGTGAGACTTTACATATGGCTCAAGAAACGCAAAAACTACTCCTTTTTCTTTATTGTGCAACTGTGATGTAAGCTTTGCTCTAAAATATTATAAATTCACTGTATTTCCACATCATATTTTTAGCCATGTTTTCTAGAGCTTTTGATGTATTGCCTTGCTTTAGTCTCCAGGCTTCTGTCATTCACAATAGTTTTACAACAGCTGTTATTTTTTGATGTACAGTGAAGTCCAAATCAAACCGCAAATGTAATTTGAAACCAATGTGACTTTCTTATAGGCTCATTGCGAAGCAGATGGCGAAGTACCATGCCATTCATGCCCACAATGGCTGGGTGCCTCAGTCAGATCTCTGGCTGAAGATGAGCAAGTTCTTTTCCCTTGTTCCAACTCATTTTGACGATCTGGAGAAGGACCAAAGGTAATTTACGTCCTGCTCGCTTTGACATGTTTAAGAACATAAAACCAGCATGCATTGTTCAAACACCCTCGGGCTTTGACGGAGTGCCAGTGCGGAGCGGTTGGTGAAGACGAGTCCAGAATTAATATGAAGAAAGTTACTTCCGCTAAAGCTGTGACAGTCGTGATCTATATACAATACTTGATGTTCAGGGTGTTGGTTAAATTCCACCCAGTGTTGCAACACTCGACATGGCAACAGGTGAATGTTTTTACACTTGTGCGTGATGAACAAAGCACATTGTCTGTTTTTTTTTTTAAACCTGATCTTCTCTGTGTCTTAGAATTGGATGTGCCTTACTGGGAAAGCCTAAATACCTGCTAGTGTATGCCAATTGATATGTGTTTGTCTGATATTTGAAAAAGACCTTTAAAACTAGCTAAGTCTTATTCATTGGTGCGCTTAAAAATCACAGTCTTATTTTCGGGTCATTTTTCCAAAGAAGCCTAAACGTGTCAGTAGGTCTTATTATATGGTACCCTGTATATTCCAGAAAGACCTTGAAATCACACTAGATGTTTTTGTAAAAAACCTAAATGTACAATTCACATTTGGGCTTACTCGGTGCAATATCTGCTTTCAGACTGAAGCGTGAGGTGCCCAGTAGCATGTGTCTCAGAGATGAGATGGTCTGGCTTCAGCAGAGCCTTTCTAAACTGGGATCTCCAGTCGTGCTCTGTCACAACGATCTGCTGTGTAAGAACATCATCTACAACCAACAGGGAGGTGAGTCCAACAAACCCCACCAGCTTCCTTCAGCCGCAGCGTTTGTTTTACCCATCCGCCCCCCCTCCCCTCGCCTCAGGTAGGCCTGAATTTAGTGTTTTCACCTCTGAAATAGCCCTTCCCCGAAGCGTAGTTAAATATTACAGTCTCGCCCAACCGTTTCATCCTCTGATGTCAAAAAACCCACGGCTTTCCATGAAAAGTCTTTATTTTTTTTGTCTAAGTCAAGAGCAGAGATGTTTTTTGTGAGTCTTTGGGAAGTTGCTGTGATGTACTTCACCGTGCAAAGGATGCAGAGGCTTTGACAAGCTGGAGAGTGAAGGCCTCTATACTTTTCTTTATGATTTTTGTTTTGTCATTCTTGTTTCTTGAAATCTTTTGACTGACTCACACCCACACACACAGGATTTGTCTAAAAAAAACAACAGAATTTCATCATTTCTAAATTGCATAATATGACTATATTAAATATTATTTAACTGCTTTATATAATTTGAAATGGCAATATTTAATTTTAAAGTATTTAATAAAATGTACAATATTTACCTTGTTTTTAGACTTATTACATGTGCTTTGACTTTGTTTTGACCATTGTGTAAATTAAAATATAAATTTTCACCTTGGACCTTTAATGCAGGGTGAAATTTTTTCCAGTAAAACATTATGAAGAAGAATTTCTGCTGTATTTTGGGGACAAGAATTGAGTTCGCGAGAAAATGGCTGAACTGTGGTCATGTGACAATTAATAGTTCCTGTCTTTCAGTCTTCTTATTTTTGCAGCCGTTGTCTCTAAAAGAGACTGTGTTTGCTTCAGTAAATAATTCACAAAAGATTAGAGATTAATGCAATGAAATCTGGCCCAAACGCAGGTTTTCGTGGCAGCAACGACCTTGGGCACTTGTTTGCATTCCAGCTAGACAAACTGTAACAGAGAAAGAGAGGAAGGACGTGACGAATTACAGCCAAGCCACTTCCTCCCGTAAAGTCAAACGCAGGACGAGGGGTGAAAGGAAGTTTTCACAAATGTTTACGTTGTTTTACATCCCTCCCTTCTGCGATGCGCCAGTGTTACGCAAGAGCCACTTTCCGAGACCGAACTTGTTTTTGTTTTTCTTGCCTGTCGTTGTACGCTCGGGAGTCTGATCGGTTCGAGGGTCCCACGGGCTCGACCTGCACAGGAAGCCACCATGGCATTTGCATAGAGCCTCATTGGCTGGCTGATGGACCAATGGGGAAGCAGTGTGCTGGGGGTGTGTTTGTTCTTAAAGGGGGAGGTGCCCTGTGGCCTCTCTGCAGTGAAGCTGTGTGTGTTCTGTGACAGATGTGAGTTTGCCCAAATCTCTTCATCTGCTGCACAGGGCTATAGCCACTGACTGGAGGTGTTCAGTGTGTCCCCCTAGGACGCCACCGGGTCCGGTAACCACCTCACGTGTCTCTTTCTGTAGACCAACACTTCTGTCCAAATGTCAATCCAACCTTTTTTTTTGTTTTGTTTTTTTGTTTTCTTATACACCATAAGCTCTAGAGCACTGGGAATGCAAGGCAACGCTAAACGTGTAAACACATAAGAGCAGTAATGTTACTGACCAGGCTGCGATTTAGACAACACCTGTAGCAATGCATCACACATACCTGCATCGGATCAGGAGTAAGGCTTTGGATTCTGAAGTCGACACTGTCTTTGTCACTTGAGCCGATTCCACCATTGCTTGCTAGACCAATGCTATAAAGACTATGTGCCACTAGATGGCGATGCACATGTTTCTCTCCTCTAACTCCTCTGTCCTTTCAGCCCTGTGGTCTCGCAGATCTCTCTTCCTTGTTTTTCCTTTTTTTTTTTTTTTTTTTT
>CM051496.1:11501402-11533902 GCA_028031935.1 Paedocypris micromegethes
TGGCTAACCTGAATTGTTTATCCATTTTGCTGTCCTAATTTCATCTCCTTTTCACTGTATAGTCCCCCCCCCTCCCCAATAGAGAAGAAGACTTTCAGCTGAGATGTTTTGTTTTGCCGGTCACAAGATTTCTCGGAAAACGTTGACAACTCGCAACAACTTTTCCCATGTGGTTACTATTTTGTAATCATTTTTTTGTGTTGTGTGAAAACTAATTTTCTCTCAAAAACAATTGCGGGTTTTCTACGTTTTTCTGTCTGCACAATTATGATCGGGTGATTCATCATGTTGAGGAGCTTTTAAAAGAAAATACAAACAAACGTTGCTCCAGTTTTGAGAATGACTGTGCTTTGCCTTTCTGAAAATAGTTTTCACAACAAAAGTTTGATCCAAAAACAAACAAACGCTAAACAGGCCAGTAATTTAAAGATCATATGTAAATATAAAAGATTTTTCATAACATGGGTAATAAATGTCTAATAAAAGATGTGTATATTAATAATAATAATATTTAAACCTTTTAGAAGTATAGATTTATACACGCATATTTATTCATTTTATACCATATGTATCATTATCATATGTGTGTCTGTGTGTGGATATATAATATACAAAATGAATGAATAAATAAACAATTAAATGAACAAACCATACAATGTTGTAGAGTTAAAAAGGATTGTTCAGTTGTAAAACGACTGTTCTTTTTCTGCTGTATTTTTCTGTCCCAGACACCGCGTAACCTCTCGACACACGCATGCCCCGAGCGCATGAACTCTCTCATTGTGTTTCCACTCCTACTTCTTCTCCATTGCCTTGTCTTCCACCAGAATGCAAAACCTTACTCCTTTTCCCAGATGTGATTTCATTAGACTTGTCACAGATAAACCCCACGTAGTGTTGGCAAAACAGGCCTAGTATGTTACAGTAAAAACAACAGAAGGGCTGAGAATTTGACTTTGGTGCGCTTTTCTGAACAACATATTCTTTCTTTCCGCTCCCGCAGGAAATGTCAAATTCATTGACTACGAATACGCTGGGTACAATTACCAAGCCTATGACATTGGGAACCACTTCAATGAGTTTGCAGGTAATGTGATGGACCTGAACAAAGCTGTCTTAATGTATTTGCTGTATTGTGATTGTTATAGCAAATGCATTACAACTGCAGTCTCCCTTTTCTTTTATTAATAATAAAAAAAACAAGCACTTCTATTTATTTAAATAGAGTCTTTCTATGTCATATTTTTGCAGGTGTGAACGAGGTGGACTACACCCTGTATCCTGACCGAGAACTACAAATGCAATGGCTGCGGGCCTATCTGGAGGCCTACAAGGACTACAAATCCCAGGGCACACACGTCTCCGACACCGAGGTGGAGGTGCTGTACGTGCAGGTCAACCGCTTCGCCCTGGTGAGTCCAGACCGGATTCATCCGCAGTGTTCCGAAGGCCAGATGCACCTTGATCGGTTGAGACCATGCCAAGCTAAACACCAACTGTTTTTCCAAGTTTAATTATTTGCTTTTGTACAAGACTGTTTTGTAACAAGGACATCAGGAGCAGTTTACGTATTTATCGGGTCGTTCGCCTGCATTAAAGTGCTGACCGAAGTAGAGACAAAGGCATGAATAGTGATCGCTTGTTGTCAGGGAAAAAGCCTTGTCTACTCTTCTGCTCCAACGGCCATTCGTAGTCATTCTATGATTATTAATTTTTCCTAGAAGATTAGATTTACGTCAATGCACAGATTTATTTTGTTGATCAGTAGACATTTTTAAAACTGAATAGACACAACGTTTAATTTTCTAGATTTGAGATAAACATAAAACTAAAGGATCTTTTTTTTCTCACTTGATGCGCAGAGAGTTTTAATGACTTTTTTCTGCTCTATTAATTATAAAGGCAGAGCAATTAGACTTAGTTCTAATGACAACAGCCAAATTATATAAGAATTACTTAATGAGTTATCTTCAATTATTTTCAGTAGACCACATAAAAATGGATAACAAAACCGGTCTAAACATTTGGAGAAAAAAAAAGTACCAAAAAGTTTTATCTTAATTTTTTGTCTCAATTTGTTTTCTAACTTTTAATTAGTAACACTCCTAGATAATAATTAATTTTTGTTCTTGTAATCCTGTGTGGATGTTCCACCACATGATGTAACCAAGACTAATATTTAGTCAATTTGTTGATGTCTAGATTGAAAGATGTGACGTTTAAAAAAAAAAAAAAAAAAAAAAAAGGTCAGACCATCTCAAATAAGACCTTTGACTCAGACGGGCAAATAATGTTTTTTGCTGTCAAGTAAAAACCTGGAATAGAGACTTTATTATCGCCAAACCAACAAACTCATGATCTTTACTCACATGATGGTTGGGGTGAATCTGTCGCATCAGAGGGGCTTTCATTTCATTGCCACATTTTATAAGCTTTTACCGGACCGTCTGGGATCCTGAATCAACAGAGAGGACTTCCATGCGGTTATCTCGTCCTTTCTTAATGGATTGGCTTAAAGGAAGCACAGGTCTTTGCATAAAAAGGTGTGGATGAAGTTTCCAAGCAACAGGGCAATATGTGTCACTGGTCAGCAACTCGGGAAGGTCTTGAGGTTCAAACCCGAAATATGTTTTGGTTCGAGACATATAAGGATGTGTAAATGGATGGATTGCCTTTATCCACAGATGATTATTTATTAGTACATATTCCTCTTCTGCATTTAAAAAAAAATAATTTAATTAGATGTAGTCTTCTATGAGAATGAATAGTGATAAGTGTGGAGAGAACAAAAACGATGAAACAATGTTGGAATTGTTCATCACTTATTTTCTAATGTATGTAACATGAAATCTCATCATGTGTGATATTCCCCTCAGGCTTCTCATTTCTTCTGGGGACTGTGGGCTCTCATCCAGGCGCAGTACTCCACCATCGACTTTGATTTTCTGGAGTAAGTTTGACGGGGTTAACAAGAGCAACTGTCAATATATTTGTGTCCTGAACTGTATTTTTCCGCTCTTCTAATTTTCAGATATGCGGTTCTCCGTTTCTCCCAGTACTTTAAGATGAAGCCAGAGGTGACGTCACTAAACTTTCCAGAATAATCTCTCAGGTCCCGCCTTGCGCTACTCTCTAGAGAAGGGCTCCCCCTGGTGGACACGGGATCTTGCTGGAGACTTCTTCAGTTTGTAGACTGAACAATGCACTTAATTGTCTGAACGCATCATTTTAGATAAGCCCTTCAATCTTGCAATTCTTTAAGCTGATTGTAGGAAAACCAAGCGCTGCCCTCCTTTGTAATCAGAACAGCGTCTACAAAGTGTTTCAGTTATCTTGCCAAACGAAAATGCAAAGAAGAAAAAAAAGAAAGGTTGACATTCTGCACCAAGCACGATGGTTTTTGCCAGACGTTTGTTAGAGCGAAGCGAAAGCCATGAATATTATTTCCATATTCTGATAACAGTCCTTATAGGATGAGTCACTTTATACCCCATTAGATGAAAAGGCGAGGAGGGCAGTTTGGTGGGAGTTTTCGGTATCCCCTAGCCTAGTTCATTCCAACTTGTTTACACCATATTTTCGTGGAGAACTTTTGCCTACGGTAAAGTTCTTCTGGTTTTACTGCATGGATAGCCGGCGGCGGATATACACAGCTCCTGTCTAAGAACGATGAACTTCCACCGCGAGAGTCGTTCCTGGCACAAACGTAGAAAGATGTGCAGTTCAGGGACCAAGATGAGCTCATCGTTTGGTTCTGGCAGAAGGTTCCTCTCTCATCCCGTCACTGTGAACCACTTCCCGCTTTGATAGTTTCCGGTTGTTTTCTCAGCGTGGTGCTTGTGGAGGTAGAGCCGTGGCTACAATGAGCCGGTAGCTGATCTGAAGCCCACACCAAAGTGCTGACGATTCTTGCTTGTAAATTATGCACAGTGTTTCCTTTTGCCACTGAAGTAACTGGTGGCAATATTTACTGTTTGAAAGGTGGTTTTGTAATTATTTAAATGAAGCTGTTAAAGCGGTTGCTAGGGAGCTGTGTGTGCGTTTTTTAGAAGGTATCGGTGAATGATTTCTAATGGATGTATTCCTGGAAGCCTTAATGACGGTATGGCATTAAAGCTTGCGTTTTCTCGCGTAGAGTCCAATGCCAACTGGCTAGCAAAGCGCTTGTACCGTAAACCCACTGCATTGACGACATACCAACACCAACCGGCTCTTAAAACTGAAAGTTAATGTTCAGAATGGTGGGATGTTTTGGGATTTTATCATACACTGCCTCGGGGTGTCACATCTGCTAGGGCAAAGAACTGTAGACCCTGTAAGAAATATCAATAAAGTAGAACGAAGTATGAATTCTTTAAGAAATAGTAACTGACTAAAACATTTCAAGCATTGGAATTTGTGCAGAGAATAGAAGCATTGCTTTAACTTTTATCATATTGGGAAAATCTGGTGGTATAAATGGTGTGATGGGAAAAGATGTAAATTACTGTAATCCTGCACAAGTTACTTTTCGACTCTAATCGATGCGAGGCATTGCATTATAAATGACCAAGTGCAAACATCAGATATCAGAATCGCCTTCATACTGGTTGCTCAATACCTCAATTTCCTGTTCGTTTGCCTGTTTTGTACATGACACACTAGAAACTGTGAAATCTGGGTGTTTGCTTGCATCTTGAAGTATCGTTTTATTTTTCCTGCCGGTTCTTTTGACTCATGGTCGTGCTTAATGTTTTTATCTTTTATGGACCAGAATGTTACATTTCACTTTTATTTTCTTTTAAAATGTTACCGTAACACACCCAGACGTCTTTAATCTTCGGAGGTTTATATCGGTTTAAAGGTTCTTTAGATTTCTTTTGCACTTTTTTGCATTTGTATGAAAGGGTCACGGGTGGTTCCTGCTTTCAGCCATTGAAGTTCTTGTGGCGATCGCCTCATGCAAGCATCTACTGGCGGTTTTCATCTTAGCAGCACACGGTAAATAAAAAAGCAAGAAACGTTTGCTCAAAGGCGTCTATTGTTAATATTTTTTTTTTTAACGGAATTCCTGTTAGCACATTTAATAATCTGGGAATGAAATTCTAAAGTGTTGCATTTTAGATTCTGGATAAAATTGTTTGGATGATAATAATAATAAAAAATAAAAAGTTGTGTTGTATGATTTCATATTGTCTTGGTAACTTGTGTACGGAATTTTGAGATCAGCAATACGTATATGTAAATCTCTATGCATTAAAGCTAACTTTAAAATTAAGCCAAAGAGTGAAAAAAGACAATTCTGCCATTTTGTTGACAGACGTGGTAATCTACAGCAATGATTAAAAAAAGAATGCCCCCATCACCCCCTGAGACTTTCAGGAAGAAATAATTATAACGGCTTGAGTTCAGACTTTAATTGAATTAGTTCCGGTTCCTACGGCGACTTCCACCATGAGCACCAAGTTAATTACCAAATTCAATATCTGCTCTTCACGTCTCAAATTATTTGCATTTTCAAAGGTCGCTTTGCAAACACTTGTCTTAAATAATGACGTGCTGATGAATGCAGCTCAGAACACAGACGGCCTTGCACAATTGCGATGCAAAAGCATGAATCGATAAAGTTGATTGTTTATTACAACAACATTGTCTTTTTACAGAACTTTCTATATGTACCATTAATGCGCTACTTTGTATATTTACAACAATAAGAAGTTATTATGATTTAATGTACACTACACAGTAGATTTTTTCCATCGTATTTTTTAATATGCAGTAAAATAATATAAGTAAATTATAATTTAAGATTAAATTTGCATATGTTTTTATGCTTATATATATATAAACATTTCTCGGTTGATGTATCCCCTTTTTCAACAACAGGTGGTCGACACAGACCAACTGATGCAAAAAAGTCTTAAACGCATCTGATGGTGGACCCTTGCAGACGTGTTTTTGAGAAAGGTCATGATCATGATACGTTCTGAGGAATAAAGAAGTAAAATGTCCCTCGTTCGTGAGATACAAGCATGTGCAGCGGTTCATTCGTCTTGATTAGACGCGCCAACCCAATTACAAGCGGAGGAAACAGTAATTAGCACAAGTCTCACCTCGTTAATCACTAACGGTTTCTTCAGACTATTTTTACCTGATTAATGGCTCTTAAAACACGGGGGTTGGTATATTTGGGGTAATTGTACACAGCTTGTTCGGACTAGTTTTGTTTCGGTAACCTAATTAGTTTCATTGTTAAAAGCTCCTGTTAACACAAGATTACTTTCATTTTCCGCGATGATGGTGTTTTTATGGAAAAATCTATACAGTATTTGAATATAGAAACTTGATTCTGTGTTGTTTAACAGTAATAGGTTATCTTAGCCTATTTAACCTGTAATTGTATTCACACATTCAATTAATGTTAAATTAATAGATAGAATAATTTACAAAAATTAAACAATAGCTTCAACACCTTTTTTCCTTGAAATGTCATGTGATATTTAATTATACAAATTTTAGAAATAAAAGAATATTAGCTGGATGTATCAACTTGAAACAAGTACAAGAAAAACTCATAAGAAATAGATAAGGAATAATAAAGAATTTACCTTGTTTCAGCAGCAGAAAATTAATTTCTAGTTCTTCAGAAACGGATGAATAGCTAAATATCCAGTGTCAAGTCTGAGCTTTTAAGTTTACGTTTTTTTAATTACTGGGTCATGGGGAGGTGGAGACAATCTCAGAGACACACCTTGAATTGGTGGCTGACCCAATAGAGCTGGACACACAGACATATACAAACACACTTTCACACACAGCTAATAATTGATTTCAGATTCTGATTCTCCTGAACAGTTTTTTATTCCAAACTGAGAGGAGTCCCAGGTGAAGCGAAAGCCCATCTTAAAATTATAATACAACATAATAAAACATAAAAAGATTTCCTTGTCTGAGGGCTAGTAAATAATCCAGATTGTTGAACCTAATAGATATGTGTGAACTTCAGATCCACACTATAGATATGTGTAAACATCTGGCACAATGTAGATCATTGGACTGTTTGTCTACAGATGTGGCGCAGATCCAGATTCTCAACAATGAACACATGCAGCATTCAGTGTAATGGCCTGGATCAAACCTGCAAATTGAGGAGCTAAAGATGGAGAATCAGATTATTCACTCGAGCACAATAGCAACAGCTGTTCATAACACAGAGAGCTGAAGATATTCCTACAGATTAGCGGCGGCGACAAGGCCGGCAGCTGCCGTGTGAGCGGATTATGACAATAGCCTGAGAAGATGGAGGAAAACATGTGCTATCATGACAAAAGGCTTGACGGACTCAAATGCAGCATATGACACAATCCCAGAGGATCAAACTGGCTTTGTATCGGCACTTAACTCTTACACGAGGACTAGAAACTAATCTTGGCGCTGCTGCTTCTGCTTTCCACCTAAATCCTGGCTGTTGTAACAGGCTTTCTGTCAAAAAGATGATTTGGAATAATACAATTGTTCAGCTAAGTAGTGTCTGTGTGGTCCTGAGGAAAAGCAACGTCTTCTGCTGGTAGAAATCAATGTAATGGTTAATGTTGATATTTAAATGTACAGTGTGCAGACACTTGATGTGGCTGATAGTCTTGACCTACTTGTAGATCAAGATCCTAATGCGGAAGTGTATTGGGAATATGGCTAGTCTGGGCCTCTTGTACCACCAGGAGGCGCTTAAGAATTAAGCGAAAAGCTATTCTTTTTTTTTTTTTTTGGTTATTTGTCAAAGGACAATATATTATAGATGAAAATGAAAACTAGCATACTATTATTAAAAAATCCACGACAAATACATTTTACATGTAGATTTCACAGAAATTGTGACTAATAAAACATTGACGATAGTAAAAAAAATTCACTGAGGGGTCTTTGCAATGTAGAACATGTTGTTTTTGTCCAATTCCACAATTTTTCATTCGATCTTTTATGATACAGTCTGTTCTTTGAAATTAAAAACTCTGTTACTGTGCTTAGAGGAATTCAATTGTATTCTTAATTAATTGTTTTCTTGTAATATTATTTACTATTTTCACAGGTTGTAATATTATATATTTTTATACATTTATTCCATTTAATTATGCTGTATGTCTTGCTGAGCGTGCTGTTTTTACTTTATTTAGGTCAATATAGAAAAGATATCTCGCTTACGCCATTAAATAATATCATTACAAAAATAATAATTTTAATAATAATTTAAAAATAATAATATAAAAATAATAAATAATAATAATAATTACAATAAATTATTTTTTGTAGTACCATACAAAAAATATTATTTCACATCTCGAAATACGGTAACTCCCTTCACCTGCACTACCCACAAATGTCAGATAGATGGCAGGCGTGTGCTGTCGGTGCTTCCAAGATCGCTAAATAAATTCCTTAAACTGAACGAACATTCGAACATAACGATAGTTACATTTAATGGCGAATACTAACAATTTACTTAACAATATTGTGTGGATTCGTTATGAAGTATTGTGTTTAATAATGCCTTTTTGCATGATACTATGGTTTCATGAACAGTTCAAGCATATCATTGTGTTTCAATTTTAATAAGAAAGTATTTATTAATCAGTCATTTAAAATTAAGAAACAGATGCAAACAAAAATAAAACATTTTCATTCCATACAAGCGATGTTTCTACTATCAAATTATGTTCGATTCAAATACACGCGCACGCACACACCACAATTCAATTACAAGGTGAAACACATAAAGAAATAGGAGTTTGCATTCTGACTAAATTTCATATTTGTCATAATTACAAGTATATCGGCCTATTGGGAATCAGTGCTTTTCGTTTACATGATTTATTTGCCCAATTCATTTCCACGTACGAGGTCAGGAAAACGTCCTTTTACAGGATATTTAAAGAAACATTCACGTCACTCTTCTCGCGTCTCAAGTAGAATCGAGTCGTTCTTCGAAAAGAAAAGGCTGGTATTGTTTCCTCGGTGTGTTTAGACTCAGTAGGTGAAAGTGGCGAAGGTTTTTGGAGGTGTTACACTACGAGCTTGTGTACTTTCTAGGGAGTGAGACAATGGTTCATCTGTGCCCTACACAAGGGGACCACGACGCCTCCTCTCGGCCTGGCCCAGATTGGTCGGCTTGGGGTTTGGGATCGTTTACTTTGGAACGGCTGTGTTTGTCGGACTTGCTTCTCAATTATATGTTGAACGCAGAGCTTTTTTTCGTGGGGTCCCTCATGTGTATGCCCCTTGTTTTTATTCATAAGCAAACAGAAAGGCCTCTCAAGAGAGTGTTGTGGAGTGACGAAGGGTGATATCAGTGAAAGTTAGCGCGCATGAAACAGCCTTCACACAGAAGAGATTTCAATCAAAAAGCGTTTTCCTTTCTGTCTCACAAGCGCCACTTCATCAGGATTCAACTCTTTAAAAAAATACGCTTTTTGTTTCCGTTTCTTCTCGCTTTTCTTTTAATCTCCGTTCGATCCGGAAATTCGTGAGTTGGAAAAGTTTCACACTGGTGAGATGCGCGCGTGACGCAGGATATAGCTCTAATGAACACGTAGAACAAACCCTCTTCCGCAGCTTTGAAGCATCTCTCAAGCTTTCAGAAGCAGAAAAGGCATAAAAGGCTGACCAATCTTCAACCACACAAAGCCGGGCTTTATTCTAAGCATGAAAATCAGGCTGATCTAAAATAATTAATATGTCCTTGAGAAAAACAAAGGGCCTTCACAAAGCGCGCGACGATGCTGTAAAGAGCTAGGAAAGATGGCTGATAATTGTTTTCAAGTCTGTAAATGAGTTTGTTGTGCTGAAAACACAGTGTTTCCTGTCTTTTATACAGCTGCTGTGTTTTTATTCTGCTTCTTGCCTTTGTTTCTTGTCATCCCCGCACTCATATTTACTGTCTCTCTGGCTCTTTCATGAAGCTTCTGCCGCAAATTCTTTTGTGTTCCAGGCTTTTAACATCTCTGCCCGGCTATTTATTTCTTCTATCCGCTTTCACCCCGGCCTCTGCATCGCTGCTGCGGAAGACATTTTACCTCGGCTTTTACTGGTAATTAGACGATGTCCTCCATCACCCGTGACCCTTGTGAGATGCATCAGGATCACAGAGTAAACAAGCACGAGGCCTTGCGCTGCATGCGGACGGCTGTTGTTCTACTTTTATTCGTTGTAATTTTAATACAGTGGTAGGGGGAAAAAAACACATTTTTTTGTCTCAGACTTTAATGCTTGCTTTGTTTTTACCTGAAAAAAATGTGACATATAAATAAATATATACCGTTATATATTTTATTATATTTTTTATACTGTGTACTTTTGGCGCTTAGTCCTTTACAGGGTCGCAGGGAGCTGGTGCCCCCCCCCCACACACACATTATTAAGGTTTTACTGATCTAAAATTGTATATATTGTATATATTTGTGCAGACATCTATATTAAAACGTCTGTATAGCCAAGATGCAAACTGAACAAAATCAACGTGGAGCAGGCATTTCAAGGTTTAATATTCAAAGCAAAAAGTCACTTTAGATAAATTGTAATTCGCAGGGTGTGTACAAATTTGCACTTCTATTATTACATTTTTATTGTTTGCAATTATAATTATATTTATTTACACATACATTACAATTTCTTGATCATTACTTCATCACAGTTACTGTTCTGACATCTATTGAAATTGAACACTGATCTTTGGCAAACACTTTTCTGCCTTTAGAGTCCCTAGAAAGCTCTAATAAAGCTCAACTCTAGTCCCTTTACCTAAATAAAACATATTTGTGTGAATTAACATTACTGCACATTATCAATGTCTATTTCTGTGACTTAAGAGTAGAGTTTTGTAGCAAATTCCGCTGATTATCATTATTAACCTTATTGAAACCCGCCAACTTTCATATTAACCAAATTTTAACTTTCAGGAATTTATTTTCAGTGTGGGACCGGTTGTAGATCACAGATTCACTAATCAAGGGTTTATTTTTATTCCTGTTAGGGTCATGTGACATGTCATGTGACCATTCCATTCCGGCCCCGCCTCCACAATCCATGGAACATTCTCAGGGGAAACAAGGTTCAGAAAACTTCTCCTTCCGACAGATAAACGCTGGTTATGCATAGCTCCATTTGCATTGCAAGTTTCATTAAATCTCGAGTGTCATTACAGTTCATATTGTTAATTATACCACAAATTTCCCTCAGGGAACTTAGTGGAGGCCACTTCTCTACACGATCTGTCCATATGGTGTTTAATTAAAAGTTTTCTTAAAGAGTAAATTGCGTTCAATTCAATTAAAACTGTAATGGCATAGCCAAATAATGGGCCCTGCCAATGCGGAAGGAAAAGGAATATCATTTTGCAATATTTGCAATGAAAAGTGCAGACTTTTTCCCCCCATCTCTTTCTTAAAAAGGGGGGAAAATGGAAAAAACCCCAGAACAAAATATGCAAGAGGCAAATATCACTAAAAACCTCCTACATGTTATCAGGCCTCAGGCATTGCACATTAACATTGCTGGAGCTATTTCTAGATTCCACTCTTGGATTTCATACCATGACAAATGAAGCGTTGGAGTTTGGAATTCCTATTTATCTGCAGCGAACAGAGGCACCTCTTTGGGGGAGAAGAATGGAGGGTTTAGGAGAGACACACACAAAAAATCCATTTTGCAGGATAAATAAAAAATTAAATAAATAGATGGAGCTGCGCTTTGGAAGGTAAACTGGCGTGATGGCATCTGGTGAGGGCGGCGCAGCTCCGGTGTTGGGTCTGCGATGCCAGACTGTTCTCTGTGAGTCTATTAGCGTGAGGGCAGAATCAGTCCCGAGGGCAGAGTGGGTGACCACAAAACATCTGAAATGGGGAGAATTACAGATTGTTGAGAAGAACAGACAAACGCACCGTCTGCCAGGACTAAGGTGCCTTGCTGAAAATAAATTTGGAAAAGTTGTAGAAAAATCTTCCCATTTTTCAAAACCTCCTTTTGCACCCCACTTTTTTTTGGCCCCCGAAGCATAAACAAAATCAGGTGTATTTTCTCTGAGCGCTTGGCATTGTGGGAGACTAAGTTTTTCATTCACTGAGAAAAAAAAATAAATAAAAAAAACAACAACTGCCAAAAATTAAAGTTTAGTGTTTGGAATTGTTAATTCTAATAATCTAATAATCATTCTGCATTAAACATTATTATGGTTAGTGTATTCTGAAAGTATATGACAGCACATCGACATAATCTAGTCTCTACAGAGCTTTAATAACTCAGACAATCAATTACTCAAAATAACTATCAATTAAAGTAGAAAATCGTTTAGTTGTCACACCGTTATCTAATTTATTTATTTATTTTTTAAATAAAAATTAATAAATTAATAATGAAATGAATCGGCATTTCTTTTCTGCATTGAGACAGATCTACAGAGCATCTTGTGCAAAAGCACAAACATCTGTTTCCGTTTTTATTAATTACTGATCTAGAAATTTCTCAAATATTTATTTCAGGTGATATTGTTTCTTTTCAAAATACCACTACTTTCTACTGTTTATTTTCTGATGAATTAATCTCCTATTTGATGTAAAAATGTCAGTAAATAAAGCAAATGCGCTTTTTCTCTGCCTCTATTTACAACAAATCCTCCCAATAAAGGTGTGTATTTTCTGTAATTTTTCCGTTCAGTGGTTCAGACCCTGCAGGGGTGACACTATAATCTCAATTTGACTTCATCAATGGGGATTTATTATTTATAGGGTGGTAATCAACCCATATTCTGGCCTTGTTTAAATCCTTTAACCACACACACAGAAAGGCAAATGCTTCCTGATTGTGCAAGAGAGAAAAGTGACTCTTAAAAAATGTCAATTTTTAAACCTTTACAATGATTTAAACAGAATAACAATACTGTCTTTCAAACGCTCACATGGTCTTCTGATTAGTCAAGTTGTCACATGCATTATGTTATGCCTATAGCATTTTTTTTTAAGCAGAGGTTTGTTGGAGAAAAAGAACAATGTTTTTCTGTGTGTTTGCGTCAGAATATATAGAACGTGAATATTTTTAATCAATTAGCCATTTTATCAATTTCTTTATTTAAAAAAAAAATGATGGTCCACATCAGGCACTGACCTATGGAAGCCTGTTTCCGCCGACAAAAAAAGGCGACAGGACTTTCACCCCGGAAGTAATATAAAAATATAAAAGCAATATATATGATTTTACGATCAAAAATTTTACTGTAAATATCACGGACGTTTTTTTTTTTTCAGTCCAACGGTTCCCTTGGGTCATATGGGGTCTCATCGTTATCCACATATGCTTAGCATTGGAGCAAAAACGCGGCACGCGGACAGTGTGACTGCGCGCGCGCTCCGGCAAAACGAGACGAGACACATTCTTCACTTTTAATTGAGTGTCAAAAGCAGGCCAGATTAACTCGTCTCCCATCAGACAGATAAAGCAAAGCTCCGTTATTTGTTATTGGTATTTACGAGAAGCCATCGCGTCCGTCCGGCTGAAGGGATTACACCCGCACATCACGGGCTTAACGGGACGTCGCGACCGCTTCCCAGAAAGCACGGCCAGGCTGCTAGTCCACTCGCGAAAGAATGACACAGAGTCTCCTCATCCGTGGAGCAAAAGTTTCAGAAAAGTTTGTATTCCGGCACGATAGGAGGGAGGGATTGAAGGAGAAAAAGAGGGGGGTTGAAAATGAGAGCGGGAAAGAGAAAGACAGAGAGAGAGGAAATAATGTGAGTGATGGAGAGAGACGACTGAGAGGGAAATAAAGACAGGAAAAAAGAGAGATGGAAATAAAACAAAAACATATCTATCTATATCAGAATCAGAAACTTTATTGGCCAAGTTTAATTGCGAATTAGAAATTGAGTTTTGTCTGACTCCGTCTTTCCCCTCTTTAACATCTGTCTGTCTGTCCGTCCGTCCGTCCATCCTTCCATCCACCCACCCAATCTATCCGTCTGTACATTCACCCAACAATTAGATATTTTAGGTACATTTCCCATAATTAGCCTGATGTTCCTTTGCACATCTTCACACACGTACCCTTCCTTTTTCCTCAGTGGTATTGTTATCTCTTTCAAACTCTGAATGGTTCTGGTTCTCGCTCGCACTAGCGTTCCTCGTTCTCTCTCTTCGCTGCTCAGTACTGACAGCCGTGTTCTGATGGCATCTGCCTGCTGCTCTACAGCTTGTGTGTGTGATCAGCTGTCTCCAGCTTCTCAACTCTTCATCTCGTCTTCTTAGCAGGCATCTTCTGAGCGCACCAGGCTTGTGTGCCAGCTTCCAGCCTCCGTTAACTCCTGTACCATCTCATGTGCTGCCAAAGCAGATTGTGTTTGGAGGGCGAGCAATTAAGGGGTAGGAAAAAAACTGTAATGTAATTTTGGCCGCAATATTTACAGAAATGGTAAAGCTTAAGCGCGGAAACATGACAAAGTCAACACCGTGGAGAATAGTGATTTAGAGCCCAGATTTAGAGAGAAGGAAGGCTGGCACATTCCTAATTACACAAGGCCGAATGTCAAGCCCGCTTCCTGTCAACGCCGTTCCTTACTGTTCCCCCTCCTCCGCAGCCACACGCTTTCTAGCAATTTCTACCGTGTTTTATGAATCTCATTATAAGTCATTAAACTCTGCTACAGATTTCATGGGCTCTGCTCTTCAAGGCCTCACAATCCTGGACGAGGAGGTTTTTTTTTTGATGGCTGCCTCGGAGCGCCCTCGTCCGTTTAATGGAAGGAAGAAGGGCGA
This sequence comes from Paedocypris micromegethes, assembly GCA_028031935.1. NCBI lineage: Eukaryota > Metazoa > Chordata > Actinopteri > Cypriniformes > Paedocypris > Paedocypris micromegethes. The sequence goes on from CM051496.1 coordinate 11,516,175, forward strand.
GAAATGACCACCATTAATTCACCTCCGCTCATGGGCATGAGGCAGCGAACAGTGCTAAATGAATTAAGACACTCCACAACAAGACGTTTAGCCCGGAAGACGGTGAAATTTCTTCGAGTAATATTGTACTCTGAGCGTAATTCAGTGTGTGATATTATCAAGCCCTCGCACGCTCCTCTTGGGATCGGTCACCTGGGACCTGGATTAAGCGGAGATAATGAAATAAATCTGCGTAGCTGTTTTTCACGCAAGAACTGAACAATTCTAATTTTGCTCAGCAGCAAAGTAATCCTCACGTCTTTCAATGGTGTAAAGTATTTGAGTAAAGGGTATTTGTTTTTGCTACTTTGTACCTGTCCACTACATTTGAAGGGACACCTAATGTTTACAGTAAGTGATCTGTACTTATACTTATAAAGTATGGTTTTCAGGTACTTTTTACACCTCTTTTTGCTTGTCTCTTTTATCCTTCACCTCAAGCAAAGTCTGTTCCTGTTTTCTCATAAGTGGGCATCCCATTGACACCTAATTTAAACCAATCGGTTTTAGCACTTAGCACATCTGAACTTCTTGAGTTTTATCTTGACAAGCTAACGTTCGCAACACCAAACGAATGGGTTCGAATTCCATTATAAACATGATGCAAACTTTTAGCTTCAACTACTTTCAGAGTAGTATACGTTTAGAACACAACTATATGGACTGATTTCAAGGTATGATTGAGCTCGTCATGCCCACCAGTTGTCCGGTTGATACATGATGGACCTTTAGAGGTGTTAACTGAGGTTAACCGTCAAACAGCCATCATCTTGTCTGCTCCAGCATGTTTGAGTTCTGGGTACCGGTGCATGTGCGTGCTGCACGTATGTTGCGGGTGTGTGTGACTAGGCCGTGCGGGGGCTTGTGCTTTGGCAGTGGCTGGGTGTTAGCAGCGCTGCAGATGGTGAATGCTCAGCACTGAAGGTGAGAGGAGTGAAAGTGTGTGTGAGAGAAAAAAAGAAAGAAAGAGAGAGAGAGAGACTGAAAGCCAAGGAGTCAGAGAGAGCAAGGAGGCGTCGGCGGTGCGTGATATTGATGCTGCGCTGTCACCTCCAACCCCGCCGGCACCCTGTGACTTGGCGAGGGTAAAAAAAAACCAGACCTGTGTGGGCGCGAGACGCACGGATCCACTTTGTTTACGTGTGTGATCCTGCGCATGTGTCACTTTTCACCTGTCACCTGTGTGACTTTTACCCAAAAAAACAACACCTTTTAAGTATTGAGTCGTTGCCCAAAATGTTCAGCATAATCTCGTCAATAGCATCAAGAGAAAACAGTCAGTATGGGATGATCTCATGCTATGGGAATATTGACTTGACTGTATCAGTATGAAAGAATTTGCCTGTCAAGTATGAAGTTTGTCCAGAACCCGCCCGGGTATCGAGATGAAAGATGCAACAAAGAAATTTGACCTCACAGCTGGAGCCAGTGGTGACTCCACCAGGGTGGCCCTGTCGGACCAGTAACAGAAACCAGAGGTGGACACACTTGATCTTGCTGAAGAGTGTATTAAAGTTGACTTGACCTTGCACACTCACAAACGCTCAATATTCTTATTCTACTTGCATACCTATTTACTACCAAATGTCTCTTTAATGTGGGTATCAATTAATGAATCAATGAAACAGACCAAGTACGGAAGATGTTTTAAACCAGAGTGCTTTCATTAAGAATCTAATATATTTATTTAATGATACAGTGTTTGAATGAAATATATGTAAAATTGGTATTCCTTATTTTATTATGCAGTATTTATGATTATAAGGCATAAGTGAACTTTTCCCCTGTGTTCCCCCCAGGGTGTCCCAAAGAGTAGCAGCGATTATATTTTTAGTAATACATTGTTTAATTGGACAAATGTAATTATACAGTATAAATAGAAACAATTTAATAGATCAAGCTGTAATAATAAAAAAATATACAAAAAACAACCTAACAACAATCTTAGATTTGTAAGGTTCAATCAAACATCTAAAATTGTTTGTTGTACCGAAGGCACAAAGACATTGAATAAAATTATTCTTAGAATCTTATTAAGACCTGGCCGCTTCTGGTAAAAGTAAAAATAATAGAGCACAATTATCTTTCCCTTTACCCATAAAATAATTGTTAATAAATGCACCTAAAACCACCAATAATTAAAGACAAACTACACAAAAATAATGGTAGTATGAAAGTATTTAATCTTTAATAAAAAAGTAAAGTTAAAACCTGTGTCTAAAACCAGACATGCTGATATTTGTCTTTCACTAAAGAGTGCACCAATCCAAAAACTTATAGGATAGGATAGCCTTTATTGTCACTACAACATTACATTGCAATTGTGTTATTGTAGTTATCTTTACATTTTTTTCCCTTTCATAGTCAGGTTGCTTCAACGTCTGTCAGTTACCTGACTATGGGATATTGGATGGCAAGCCATTTGTGCCTCAAAACTTCAACACGCCAATGAACGGTCAAGTTCAGGGCTGCATGAATTTGCATGTCATCTTTGAACCTGTACCAGGTGGTATAAAAGGCGGTGCGTGCATCATGCACATTACCTTTCTGATGATTGAAGCGTTTGTGAATGCCTTCAACTCTTCAACTTCTCTGTGAAACTCATCGTTGGAATCAACCTCCCAGTGGGCTTCGCTCTTCCCGAAAAGACCCGGAAGCAGCTGAAAACTCTCTGTTTACGTCGAAGAGAGTTTCATCTGAGAGATCTCCTGAACGGTAGATAGGTTCTTTTTCTTCTACGAATCCCGTTTATTAGATGGCTGCGGTCGTCGGGCAGATGCAGGCGTGCTTTCCTTTGTCTTGGTCAGCGTCAGGGAATGCGCGCCGGCGGCGAGTTCCGTTTGTAAACAGCGCGGCGTAGTAGCTGATCTTCCACGAATCCTTCCGAACACTGGTGGGACCGGCTTAGCCGGCCAGGGTGAGTAGAGTGAGTCTTTTATTCCCACTTACTTACCGGTCAGACCACCACCACACTTTACGCTGTGGCCTCTATCTTCTTACAGGCAAGCTGGTGAAGGAGGTGCGCCCCAGCACGGGCTAGCTGGTGAGGCCTGATGTCGACCATGGTGGCCTGGAGCACCACCAATGGTTACGGTGACTGTGGAGTTTTCTGTCTCCACAGGTTCAGCATCAGACAAGCCCGGTCTGTCGCTGTTTTGGGCCTTCTGCTGAATGCGCCGAGGACGCCCGAGACTGCAACGGAGTCCCGTCCACTGGTTCCACACCGCTGTAGGGAGACACGTCGCAAAAGGACGTCACACTCCGCTACCAGTTGCAACTGGAGAGTTTCACTCCCGGGTTCCGAGCAAACACTTGCAGAGGATCCTCGGCAACATGGCGTCCGCCTCCACGGTGACTCCGTTAGGCAGACTGCACATGCGGCCCCTCAGTTTTGGATCCGGGACAAAGTCCCAAGTCGAGCCTGGCGGCTGGGGAGATATCGGGTCCTTGTCACAACCGAATGTCTCCACCTGCTCCACCCTTGGTCAGAGACAAGCTTCCTACAGGCGTTCCCCTAGGAACCGTCTCCCATCGTGTTGTGGTATTCACGGTTGCATCCAACACGGGGTGGGAAGCAGTGTGCGACGGCGTGGCCGGTTCGCTGGTCGGGTCCTCGTCTCTAGTGGCACATCAACATGCTCGAGTTACTAGCTGTGCACCCCGAACCGAAGCGGTTGCTTGGACAAGTCTGGAGGAAGCACGTGCTGGTCAGGTCAGACAGCGTAGTTGCAGTAGGGTAGGGTACATCAACCGCCAAGGCGGTCTGAGCTCGAACAGCTTGACCAAGCGCGCACATTGCCTCCGGATGTGGTGTCTGCTGAGGCACTAGTCGCTGACGGCCGTTCACATTCCAGGCGTCCTCAACAGAGTCGCGGAAGTGCTGTCGAGGCGGGGCCCTGCCCCTGGCGAATGAAGGCTGAACTCTCAAGTGGTGACAGAGGTGTGGGTCGTTTTCGGTCAAGCACAGATAGACCTGTTCACTTCAGACGAATCGGCCTACTGTCAATTCTGACTCAACCCAGGGAAGTCGGAGTTAATTTTATCTTAGACGAAAGGCTGCTGTATCTGTACTGGTAGTCCTTTTTGTCTTGATGATGGTCCACGTCCTCCTCACTGCCACGCTTTATGTTTGAGAGCCACCGATGGAGATTGAATTCAATCGGTTTTTTGAAACAACAAACATTTAGATCAACAACAGCAACAGCAGATTTTCAGGACACTCGGATGATTGAGTCAGGAAGGAGGGTCATCAGGTGACTTTGATCATGACTTACTGACCCGACAAGACCTGGACGTCCGAGCTCATGGTTCTGGTTACGTCCCCTCCGAGGCAGCTACCTCTGAGAGCAGACCTCCACTGGCAAGCACTGGGCTCGCTCTGGCATCCACGACCAGACCTCTGGAACCTCCGCGTCTGATCACTGGACGGGTCATCTCGTGCCACAGTCACCTTGTGCCACAGTCGGTACAGGACACTATCGCTCAGGCACGTGCACCGTCTACGCAGCGGTTGTACGACCTGAATTGGCAGACTTTGTCACCTGCTTGCCCCATCGGGATGATTCTCTTGTTTCTCCAGCAGAAACTCAAAGAGAACCTGGTCCCTTCCACTCTGAGAGTCTTTGTGGTCGCTGTATTTGCCTCCCATGAGCTCATCGAGGGGAAGACAGTCGGTCGGCACAACCTGATGATTAGGTTTCTGAGAGGTGCTCGGAGGGTACGTCCCTCCAGACCTCCACTGACCCCGCTGTGGGATTGAGCTTGGTCTAGGCAACCCTTGCTCTCCCCCTCTTGTTGAGCCACTGGAGACTGCGAGTCTGAAGCTGCTCACACTGAAGGCTGTGTTACTCCTAGCGCTAGCCTCAGTGAAACGAGTCGGGGACATAGAGGCATTCTCTGCAGATCCTCAGTGACTAACCTTCGCCCCTGGAGACTCGCACCGAGGGCCGAGCCTATTGGGGGCCCCAGCCTCTGTTCCCTCAGACGGGCGAACGAGCGTAAGGAGGGGTCTCCCGGTGCCATCGAGTCCAGACTAGTTGCCTAGTTCCTGGCTGTGTTCTTCCACAAGAGCGATACTCGCAGAGTATGATGCCTGTGTTTCCCGAAGGAATGAGGTCGAGTAGTAGGGCTATGCTCTCCTCCCTCTCCCAAGCTTTACTCTGTTCACGACAAACACTGGGCTTTCTTCGAAGAGTGACGTCTCGCTCCATCTCAACGCTTCGCACCAGGTGAGAGGTGTTCTCCGTTGACCCTGGCGACGGTCCCCCACGGCATGGGTCGAGAGCCAACAGATTCCTTGGTTGCACCTGTGGAGTTGAGTGCTATTACCCTTCGGGCTAGGTCCACCTCTAGATGCTGTGGAAGATCCACTGACTACTCCTCGGCTAGGTGCGCCGGAGGGGTCTTTTTCGGTAGGATGCTATCCTGAATGTGGCCTATTGTATTATCCCATAGTCAGGTAACTGACAGACGTCGAAGTGACCTGATTAAGAAAGGGAACTTCTATGGTTACTTGCGTAACCTCTGTTCCCTGAATTGTTCAGGGAACAAGACATCTCTTTCCGCAGCAACATTCAGGATATGCCGCTGGAAGTCTGCGTTGGCCCGACCGGCTTCAATCAGCGAAAGGTAATGTGCATGATGCACACACCGCCATTTATACCACCTGGTACAGGTTCAAAGATGACATGCAAATTCATGCAGCCATGAACTTGACCGTTCATTGGCGTGTTGAAGTTTTGAGGCACGAATGGCTAGCCATCCAATATCCCATAGTCAGGAAACTAACACACGTCTCGTTCCCTGACCTATTCAGGGAACGGAGGTTACGCAAGTAACCATAGTTCTGTGTTTATAAACTCCTTCAGTTATATAATATAATTCTTAAAACACCAAAAAGTTTTCAACAGATTTTGATTAGAGTTTGATCAGATTTAATATTTTGCGTAAAACACACACACACACACACACACACACACACACACACACACACACACAAACAAACAAACAAACACACATTGTAAAACTCAAATAATCATTTCAAGAATCTAGAAACATGTAGATAGATCAGTAAATTTAGATATTTCCCATTCGACTCCTCTTTTTATTTACTAGGACAGACCGGTACTTCAACCTCAATACTGCTGTCGATGGATCCAATCAGGTCAAAATCCTTTTTACCCTTTCTCGTGGACAAGATCCCTAGTCACCCATAGAAACTCATGCACATGATGCAGTAAGGGAGCCACCAATTTGTCCTCTTGACCCCTCCAATCTGTAGACAAACAAATCATGGATGAACCGTTTTCCGAGGACAATGACCTCCAATTTTAGGGTGCTTGGTTCATACCATATTTTCATTGCATTGAGCTGCAAACCGCCCCAGTTCCCCCTGTCCTAGTCCAAGGAAGCTAGCAAGACCACACCATCTGCAATAAGCAGAAATTAAATTCCGCAACCCAGCCCCAAATAAGCAGTAGACAATGGCACGGTGCAGTAACTTTTGTAACTAGTTTCATGTAAAATAAAAAACAAACAAACAAATAAATGGGTATACAGTTGACTCCGGTTAAATGGGGGCAGCCGCTTTATTGGGAGAAGTCCAAATCATATCTCATAACGCAACTTTGTGCCGCTTTGTGACTGTATATCATAAAACTTCTCATTATTGAAGTATCTAAAAAATAAATTGGGAGTAAAATTGTCAATAGAGTTGAGCTCCATCCATTTTTGAACAACTTGCATTGCAATTAGACTGGGGAATAGAGAGTCAGTTGTAACTCTGACAGTGCCTGACACTCAGATCCACCTCTCCTACCGGGACAAACGTGTGGGAAACCTGCTCAGACCCACTTGTGTGACACTAAGCCATTCTGGAAAGGAGACCAAAAAAGTCTTCACCTCTTTAACACAGGCTGGCAGGTGAAGCTAAGCTCTCCACTGTTAACCAATCTGTCAGTTTGGCCATTCACGGCTGCCAGAAAAAAAAAAAAAAAACTTGTTCTTGTTCTTTTGAGCGGGGTGGGGGAGTATTCTGTAGCACCCTGATAAATACTCTGCTGTGAAACAAATCTGAGTGCCACGCTGCTGAACACTATTGTCTAATCTTTCTAAAGAGTAGCTTTTAAACAACAAAAAATTTTGAAGTTTTGTGTCTCAGAAAGATATGGTGGAACAGTTCAGCCCTGGACATGAAATTACACGCAAACAGAAAGCAAAAAGTATAATAGGCGAAGGATTGTATGGTAAGAGACAATAAGAGAGCATCAGTGTAAGAGAAAAAAACAACATGTTGTGTGCTATTCCTATATAACTCTTGCAGAATGGTGATGTGAAGCAAATAAAGCAAACATCACGGGCCAAGAATGGGGTGTTCTAATAAAAATAACGATATTACAAAAACTGGAGTAAGATCTCTTCTAGTTAACCATTGACTTATTGTATTTTGATCTGCCATCTGGAGAACAATTGTGGAAAAAGTAGTCTCCACAAAAAGTTCAGCATCTTTAATAATACGTAGTTATGTAACCCACTGCAATTTAAACAAACAAAAGCGTGAAAAGCCCTCTCTAGCTGTTATGACACTGACTGACATTCAAGGCGACCAATTAGAGTGGGTTAGTCACAAGTCCCGTCCACAGAACGTTTGCAGGTACAGAGTGAGAAACAAACGGGAAAGAACAAAGGTGAAGATTGACCAAAATATAAGAACAAATCCCCATTTTGCTCTGGTGAGTGAATTTCTAAGTTATGAGTAAATAAAAAGTTTTAGAAAGTTTGGGAGTATCTATTGCTCGAAGTAGCTAGCAGAAGCTATTAAGTTTAGTAATGTAAAGACTCATACTCGTTGTGTTGCCTTGTTTTTCAAGCCCCCCTCACCACTGTCTTTCCCTGAAGCTTCTTGGGAACGTCACGTATTTCGCTGGTGAGAAAAACCTGCGATTAAATAGCGAGTCATCCACGGAACATGACTCTGGACTAGTGTGGTAGGACTTTTATCCTCTAGTACATTTAGTACATTCCATTTTATTTTTGTGGCACCTTTCGAGACCCCCAAAGTCGCCTTACAGGACACAGCATTTACACGCACACCAATTGCCCGGGGGAGCAGCGGCTGCCAATCTGCACCAATCGTTTACTCTGATCCGGGCATACACACCACACACGCTCACACACACCCACACACGGCCAGATTAACCTGAAACGCATGTTTTACGGATCGTGGGGGGAAACCGGAGCACCCGGAGGAAACCCACGCAAACACGGGGAGAACATGCAAACTCCTCACAGAAAGGCCCCTAGATCTGGGTTTAAAAAACTGGACCACTTGGGATTTGGATGGTTGTTTTTTGTTTTGGGATGAAGAAATGTATTTCTAACTTGGAAATAGTGGACTATATCTTGCAGAACTGATTTCACAACTGATTTAACCAGTTAATTTAAACAACTGATTTATTTTCATTTATATTTGTTTTCATGTTATTTTGCTTTGAGAGAGACATTTACAGACTGTTGAAACATTAATTAATTTTGAATTCATTAAATCGTTTTTTTTGCTATTTGCTTTTTACGATTTGTATCTAGTCTTGTTTTTTTTATTGTCACATGACATTTATGTGACAATAAAGTTACTGGAATACTTGGTTTACTGTATTTTGTCGTTTAATTCAAGTGAATTTACTAAGGACATTTTTTATTTAAATAAATGCACTCAATACATGTTCTCAGTATATAGTGTACGGAGTTGAATTCACCAACCAGTAGTTGCTCACTTCTCTCTAGTAGATGTAGCTGAAATCGTCTGATTGGCCCAGATTGGAGAGAATTACGTTAGCCTCACGACGTGTGTTACATTTAGAAAACACTTTAAGATGGTAAATTATCAATTATGTGCTCCAGAGTTGTCATTCATTGCTCATTTGCGTTAGAAAATAAAGTTTAATAGCTAAATCACGTCCAGTTTACAGACTTAAGTTTCACCAGTGCTTTTTGTGCTAAATTTTATCTGCTTTTGTTTGTATTGTTTAATTTCCCTTTAATTTTTCATCTTTTCATGAAGCCCCCCCATATTGTACATTGCAATGCAATTTTCTCATTGTGGGACAATTTCTGGTTTCCTTCCTCATCTATCTTATGCAAAACATTCATAGGTTAAGTGTGTGATCTTATATGCTTGATTTAATGCAGCTGATATTAAAAGTGCAAATTTATACCGGGTAGCGCTGTGCTGATGCAGCGTTATGAAACAGCCATCAGTCTGGACTTGAATTCTTTAGACAAGGACGAGGGCAAATCGGTGCCCTTGTTAAAAACATCATCTTAGTGCTTTTTTCAAACAGACAAAAGTGATGTTGTCCTCACACGTTGGGGGCGTTTCTTCACTTTCCCGTGTCTTTGGCGAAAGGGGATCCCTGGTGAGCAAGGGTTGATGGCCCCCCTCGCTCGTGTGCTTTTAACCCCGCAAGCTGTGGCACACAGGTTGTGTTTGTGTGTGTTTGTGTGTGAGAGAGAGAGACTTCTTGGTCCACAGTCAAAGCCCAGAGCATCTGGATCACTTTCAGGGGACAGAATCTCCACATGACCCGCGGAACCGTAGACATTCCAACTGTCAACACACATTCATCCGCTCCCCCTTTCTCTCCATTAATTCCCTCATTTTCTCTTTCCCCTGCGCATGTTTTTCATCTCGAGCCGCTCCACAGCTGGGAGCTTTAGCGGGAAGCTGAACACAGACAGTAATTAGACTGGAAACACTTCCGGATATCAGAGGACGTTAATGGGTCAAAAACAACCCAAACTACAGCAATAGACGGGTTCTTTAAAGAACTATTCACCTCTACAAAAAAACAAAGCAGGTAATGCAAAACCTCTTCAGCATAAGAATGAACTTCAATAAAAATACTGTCAAAATCTTGCTTGATTTACAAAACAAAAGAAGACACTGGAAAGAGTTCTGTTTTGACACAAAGATCATGTTGTAAATCGAAAGGCGTAAAATCCAGCCGCGGCAATTGAAACCAAATGACACGGTGGCTGTTTCCACTGAATATGTAATATCTGATAATTACGGTTATTTGCAATATTTCAGACACAACAATTATGCTTGTCTGGAGAGTTTTAATGTTTCTGTGTGGGTGATGATGTACTTAATCTATGTCTTTTGTTTTAAATATTTAATTAAAATGTAGTATACGTATGTTGTAAAAGTGTATAATAAATACTAGTAGTTTCAGTTCTCAAATTCAAGCTTAAAATTCTTATTATCATAATATTATTGCCTTAACAAACAAAATGTCCCAATTTTGTATTGTTGAAATTGTACTATGAAATGAGTAAATTATTGATTTCATAATTCAGGATTCAGCAATTTTCAGAGTGAAGAACTGGTAATGCAAAAACACATTCCACATTAAGACCTGAAGTAGGATGAAGATTGTCTTTTATCACAACTGAAGTTTGGCTCTGCTCCTCAACACGTCCCTACGATTCCACTACAACCTAGGATCTTCTCATTGTGCTCCCACTTCATGTCAATCCCACAAGAAAAAAGTAGCTTTGACTTGTTTTCCGTCTTCAAAGAGATTTCACTGCAAACATTCTAATCTCTAAGACGGAGAACACGCAGAAACTGCCTCACCAAGCGTCTGATTTTGGTCGTCCGTGCTGTCCATCAGATTAAAAGAAAGACACAAACACACTAAATACTACAGGAGTGGTGTTCGTACAAAGACTGTCTGATGTAAATGTTGCCTAAATCTCCCGAGGCCTTGGTGAAGCCTCACACTCTCCCTTGTCTACACGAAGCCAGTCAGAGTTTACAGGCCTGCGCTCAGTGTCCAGCTTTTATTAAAGGGCCGAGTAACATGGCCGTCCCACGACCTCACATCTGTTTAACAGACCTGCTCTGTGCGGACAACACTTGGTCGTTTAACAATTACACAACCCTGGGATTTATCCGGCCACTGTTAGGGTCCTAAATCCCAGCCGATCAGAATACAGTGCGCTCAGCGGACTCTAATCCCGGGACATTGGCGCAAATCCCGGTGATCTTCTGGTCTTTCATGTCCCATCTCACTGTATCCTACTATTCATGGCAAATGCCACTAATGTATCTCTCATGCAAACAGCATTAGCCGGGCTGTAAAAACACCTACTCTTTCATCCCCGACGGAATTATTCTCTAGACCAGATGCCCCGACCCCGAAGAATCAGCCGCGCTGAAGCCAAGACAGGCAGTGGTTTAACAAATCAGCACAGAATGAAAATTAATCCCTTTTTAATGCATGTTCCGCTGTGACAGTTTGAACAGTTTTTTTTTCTCCTCCCAAAGAAGTTTGTCTTCATAATCTTTATGGAAATTATTTTCGCTGGGCATCTGACAACTTCACGCAGGCTGCAGATCACTTTGTTTAGGGAAAACTGATTTGGAGAAAATGTTAATATGAGTTTGCATTTTTCACTGTAGTCTTATTTGGTTAGAATACATTTTACAGCTAACAATAGGGATTCTGTCAAATTGATTCCAATGTTTTACTTGTTTCAATAAATATGTTGTGAAGTTTTCCCAGCAGGAATGTTTAACTTATTGCTCATCATCTTTGATTTCTTCGTCACCAGGGAAACCATTGTGAGAATAGAGTTTGGAGTCTGAATTTTGAGTCTGGTGACGTTGAATAAAATAAATTAAAATGTATTTAGGAACCTCTACTTCTTAATTCTCAAGATAATACAAACATTTCATTGAACAAACACATATGTAAAACAAACGTAAAACAAGTAAACTCTACTACATTTCTCATTTCTTCCCAATAACTGTAAATTGATTTTTTCTTCTTCTTAAGAAAATTCTTCTTAAAAATTTGCTTTACTTTTTTTAAGCAATGTATAATAAACATTTTATCATTACACTTTGTTATTGTTTCTAGATTCTAAAATTAAATTTATTACTCAAAAGTCTCTCCTTAAATCCTTTTTTGTTTTTCACAAATACGCCATTTCTAAATGATGATAATAATACTTAATTAATATCAATGCTAATAATAATAATAACAATAAAAATAATACTGTAGCTGCTACCACTACTACATTCCTAAATAATACAGAAATAATAATAAAAATGAATATTATTTTATTGTATTTACAAGACTTTGAGAACATTTGTCCTAATGAAGGATTTGAAGCCCACGGCCTTTATTTCCAAAAGAGGGCATAGTGTATGAACAAAAGTCAATAGTAAATTTTAGCTAGAAAAGTCGACAGCTGGCACTAGCGGTCACCACACCGAGGGCATGAGCAATGCTGCCCCAGATCACGCCAGTGGGGCTTCGCTCATTCTGCCAAATCAAAAACAAATATTTGCCAAAGAAAAAAAAAACAACTTACATGTCTTGGAGCACAAAGCACACTGCGACCAGGGCACATTATAGACTCGCTTGAGAGCACAAAGACAGATAGAAAGAGCGAGAAACGCTTCCTCATATTCGCTTAAGAGGACGTGCAGGTACTAGACACAAAACGGGCCAAGAAATTATATCAACTTGATAGAGAAATGTACGTTATAGAGAATTTCCGAATGTTAATGATCTTCTGAATTTGCTTGTAATGTTTGAATTTGAAAACAAAAACAGTGATATTATTTTGTTTCTTTAAAAATAAGACAATGGAGACACTAACACAACTCTGTTGCACAATTCTTACTTTTAATTACGTTTATGATGTTTCTGATATCTTCGGGATTAGTTTCTGACATGTTTCTTCAGTCCGTTTGTTTTTTTTTTGTTTTTTTCAGTTTTGCCGTCCAGGATTATTTGCACAGTACTGCTTATGCTTTGGAACTGGTCGTCTTTTACATTAGTCACTTATTATCATAACTCTGTGTCCGCACTAAATTCCATTAGAGCTTCCTAAATGACCCTAAGAACTTATAAAGGCTGTAACAAGCTGTTCGTCTTGAGGAAGTCCATAAGGGCCTAGTTTAATGTCTGTCTTATCAGTGACATTAGCATGATTGGAATTTATGCAGATTGTGTCCAAAAGTGAATTCTGTAGCTGCAGCATTGCTTTTAATCACATTTGTTTTTTCATTTTTTGTGTACACCCCCACTTTGTGTGCGCGTTAGCATGCAGCACTGCTCCTGTAAGCTTTCAGAGATTTGTTTATTTGTGTTGCGGCTCGTTTTGCAGCTTGCGACTGACCCCACCCAGTTTTTGTAAGCGGTCCTGACAGCAGGCCTGCTTAGCAGCTCTCCTCTCAATTAACATACCATTAGCATAATATTAGCATGTGTGGAATCTGGTGTTAATGGCTGGAGAAAAATGCTTCAAAAATCAATTTGATAAATTACAAACAGAGGCCAGCGGGTGCAAGCGGCCTCCTCACATCATAGTCAGTCAAGCTGTTCTCTGGATAAAGCACAAACACTGTCAACTCTCTGTTAAGCATTTATACGAAAGTTTCCAAATGGTCAAATTTAGAAAAGAAGCGTTACCATCACATTCATTAATGAATAAATGGAGAAAATAATATAACAATATTATCGGCAATTCTGACTATCGATATTAAATGACAAGTAGACAATAGAAATGTGATTGGACACACTGACTACACTGTTTTTAGGTTCTTAGCTATTGGACATTTTTAAGTCAGTTTACTTGACCTTGATTTCTCTGTGGGTGATTTGACATTGGACACTTTTTATTCTTTAGTTCCTTTATAGCAGTTTTCATTTACAATGCTTCAATTTAGCACGCCAGTCCATTTTATTCACATGGTCATAAAGAATCAGCTGCTAATAACAAAATATTACAGATACATTTTTTTCTCGCTTTTAGCTCTAGCGGTAGAGCAACCCAATTGATTTGCTCTAAAATGAAACAAAAGATGGTTCAATGTTTTGTTCTAAGTTCACTTACAAATGTCTGTCAAAGAATGTTGTACTATTGCTGCATTCGTTAATTGCTTAGACACCGCCTTATAAAACAAAGTTACACAATTACCGTACTCTCTTTTAAATAAAGCAACATTAACATGCTGGCACAACACATTACCGGTTTCCACTGTATTGCCGGTATATTGCCCATTCCTGCTTTTAGTTTCACCTTGAGTCTAAAATTACTAATAGAGGTAGTAAATAAATTTCCACATTGTGGTCAGTTGTTCAGTGTACATGTTCATAATACGGTACTTTTCACTGAAATCAAAGGACACATCGCTGTTGTAGTCGTCCTCGTAATTTTCCACATCATCCTCATTAATGTCGAGTTGCTAAATAAGATTACTTGTAGTAGTAAAGTCGGCTTTTGCTTGCGGTGCTTTGTAGTTCTATTGCTTCAAAGGAATCAGATCTTTACATACAGAACCGCTGGACTTGGCTAATATAGAAATAAAATAAAAAAATATATATATAGTGCTCCTTTACCCTGGAATATGGATATAAGCTGCTTTTCAAATCACGCACAAATTCTTGTAGATTGTAGCTGACCCTGTAGAGAACGCCACCTTGTAGAAGCAGTCCTTATGTGTCCATAGTTAAAAACACTTTTCGAACTGAAGTTACCCAAATGACTAAGATGTTCCCTACCTCTCAGTCCATTTGTCCGTCAGTAACTAACAGTATGGGGAACATATCTTAAGTGCGTTAATCAAATTGTATTGTATTGACTTCTACAATCTCTAATCGGAATTATGAAAGACTACACCAGAAAAAAGAAAAATTGACAGCTCCCAGCTGGGAAAAGACAATTGCCTATTATGACAGGAGAAGCCCGGACCTTGATTAGATATTAACATTGTATGCATTGGGAACATTTAGACAGGGAACGGAGGCCACAATTTTCCACAAACAAGGTTGAATCTGATGATTCCACCATGGAGGAAGTGCTAAGAGTCGTCCTAGATCTGAGATTCACAACCTTGCTTGTTTTCCGTGGGGGCAACAGAGGCTAATGAATCCAGAGAACTTGTGGCTCTTTGTAAGCCAAAATCTCTACAGTGCTGAGTGGACTGAATAGTGATTACCTGGAGAGGGTTTATTCTCTCAAACTGATCAGTATTACCTGTTTTCACTTGAGAAAAGATTGAGTGGATCCTGACTTTGTAGACCAACTGACAGCTTGGCATGTATTTGCAATAGGGACTTCATGCAACTGGGTTTGTGCCACACTAAGAGTAGTGAGGGCTGCAACGTTCAGCAAGAACAGAAAAGAAAAAAATGGCATCCACAGTTGAGTGTCTCTGGAAACATTTGTGCATCTGAAGCTCTTAATTCAGTGCAGGTTTGAACAGGGCAGTCCTGAGGACAAATGATAAATATCTGGGTATCTTACATGGAGAAGAAACAATACACTTCCTGAAAGGGTGGACTGGGCATATTGGGCAAGGGGTGGACCTGAGTTTCTGCACACTGTTCAAATTTTCTGGTCCAAAAGATCAGCATTGCGCCTTGCAAGAGAAAAACGCTTGGTCTAGAGACTTTTGACTGACACCAGCACTAGTAATGGGGGCTATTTTCAGTGATGATGTTGAAAAGGGTCAAGCTCAGTGTCACTAGCACTATATACTTGGATCCCAACACTGGAACATCTGAGGTCTTGGTGTATGGATCTTTCTAGCACCTCTCAGAAACCAAAGTACTATACTGTCTATCCCACAGTTCTCTCTGTTATGAATTTGAGGCTGAGATAGTCATACACCATATTATCATCAACACCTCTGACGTGGATGGTGGCACGAGCTTGCCCAATCTCTTCTGGTGAAAGGACATGATCAGCCCAGTGGAGCAACTCTGTAGTGGTTATAAGTTACCTCACTGGTTTTTACTCAACTTGTTTTTCTGGTGAGGCTAGTTAACAAACATTTGCCACTTTAGGTTGTGCAACCATCTGATTGATGGTGCATTGGCCAGAGCAATAGTGTCCAGTATGACTAATGTGTACGTCCCAACTAGGAGGTTCCAGATGTCTTGCTGTCTCAAAGATAACTTCCACTGAAATGTCAGAGCTATTAGTTATGACGTCCAAGGTAGGCCAAATTGGGGAGACCTTGTCTTACCTGAACATTTTCATTCCTACTCTTAATCTTTGACCCTGAGACTGTTAATGTGCCAACTGAGACGAAGACCTGACCAATGTCCAGACACGGCTTGGCTGCACCCTATCTAGTGGTTGATACATCAGTTGATACCAAATAGCTTTTAATAACCTGTTTTTAAATCCACACCTGCACAACCAATCCATTCTTTTCCTGGTTGTGGGCGCTGGAGCCAATCACAGCTGTCCTCCGGACAACACCATGTTTTTATTGGATAATGCTTAACGTTGTCGTGACGTCAGGACGTTAACTTTCCAGTCCTACTTTTTAATATTCAGTAGTTCACTAGCAAAAGCGGAAACCCTCAAGACGATGGCTATTTAACCGAATGGAGTAATTTTCCTTTGTGGAGAGAGAGCAGCTTCTATATGGAAACAAATTTAAAAAAATATCAAATGTAAATTAATAAAAACGAAAAGAATTCTAAGCGTTTTTGGTTCGTTTTTATTTTACGCTTGCATTCTCAACTATCAAAACTTTTTTCACGTTGCGTTTCAAATTTTTGCATTAGTGTAGCAGCGTGCGCGCGCAGTGCCTGTGTACAAACACCAGGGTTTGCGTCAGCGTGTGTTGGTGAGAGTGACGTTTGCTAGACATATTTCTTTTGCAGTTGTTTTCCAAACTGAGTCCAGGGATCGTTTAATGTGGAGTAGAATAAGTAAAAAGTGGATGCCCTCCTGATATTTAATTTTTTTTATTTATGTTGGATTTATTGGATACGTATATTTGTACTGATATGTCTGAGTTTATTTTAAGCCATTTTAATTTTTGTTAAGGCTTTAATGTGCGTCAGAAGAATTAATACTCATGCCAGTGCGGGGCCGCGATGTGGGGGTCCTGAAACAACCGCTGGATGTGCGCACCGTGTTTCTGGTCTTCACGTCTGTTTTTGTCAGAATTAAAAGTTGAAAACAAGCCACACAAGTATGAAAACATTTTACATATAATAACAGCGTTATCAAAACGAGTTGAAAGACTTGTTGTCCTGCATTTCATATTGGTTTTACAAATATGCGTAGATTTACTTGTATTTTGTTTTAAACAGGTATGGCTCTTTTGGACTTAATTTTTACCAATATGCTGTGTTTATGGCTCTCTCTCAGCCAAAAAGGTTCCCGACTCCTGCTCTAGAAACATAACTTGTGGCACCGGGCACAATGACAGCATTTGTAATATTACCTCGGTCTGGTGCTGAACCATTCAGAACTGTAAAAGCAGTCCAACAATGTTGTCGTTAGAGCCATTTTCAGAGCTAAAGGCCATTTTGAGAGCTGAAGTCGGTACTCTTGGTCCATATATGTTCTTCAGCCTTTTGGCCTTATACACTTGCAGATGTGTTGCACTGCGTGAAGTGTGGAGGCAGCCGTCCAGATGATGAGTAGGTTTTCAAAGACACAGAGACAACGTCACTCCACATGTTCTGCCATTAGCTTTGCAGGATCCTTCCAGAAGCCAGCTTGTTGCAGACACAGGTGTGTTGCAGCAGCACGTTTCACTTTAGGGACCACCTTGTAGTCCCGGTTATGGCCACCAGAGAGGGACCCGTCAAACAACATGCTGGACAGACAGGCCCTAGCTGAAAGTAGTGCCACTACTTTGTCA
>CM051496.1:11538902-11548355 GCA_028031935.1 Paedocypris micromegethes
ATACAGTATTTGCAAATACAAACTAAAACATGCATCGTCTGAAACGGCTCCTCTCCACAGCAGAGAGACGTCGACATGGAGGAAAACACAGACACAAACGCCTCCATGACCCGAACAAACTGGACAAGAACGATCACGCGTGCTGGGGCCGGTCAGTCTGGGAGAGCGCTAACGGACGCCGGAGTACCTTCAGAAGCCATCGCCAGGCTGCCGATCAATCTCAAGTAGGACAAAACAAAATGTCAAACAGGGTTTAAACGTACTGCCCGTGTGTGATCTGGATTTCTTACATCTTTTGCGCTGCGTACGAATGGCTTTATGGTGGATGAAAGTGGGATTTAGAGTCTGTCTGCTGGTCATTAAACTGTGTCGTGTCTCTCGTGCCACACCAGGCTGAAGAAAAGCTGGTAGAGCAGACACAGAGTGGAGAGAACCGATGGCACGGCTGTGAAACAGATGGATTCTAACAGCAATGGACATTGAAGAAGTGCAAGAGACACAGCGGAAAGTGAGACTGACCGTACATGAACCCAGCATAGAAGCACAGGACCTGAGTGAGAGCCTCAGACCTACACTGTCTTGTGTGACCATGTCTGGCTGATTTCAGCGTTGCAGAGAATAAAATAAACGCATTGAAGAGTGATGATGAAAAACAGTAGAGATGTTGCAAAACAAAACAGACAAATAAAAAGCAGTTGATCGAGTGACAAAACGAAAAAAATAAGTGTCATTTCATTTTAAACATTTGGTTTCCTTCCGCTAGAAACTGGTTGCTAGCATGAATCGTACTTACTGAAAATTGTTTCTTTTTTTTTTTTTTTAAATGTTCACATGACCAGCACATCAACCATCTACATGTAATAAAAATTAATTTAAAATCTAGCAAAGTGCGCATCCATCCACACACGCAAAGGATCAAAACGAAATGTGCATGTGTACAACGGTTTTGCACAAGGCTTCGCTCTCTGTCTGTTCGTCTATCACAGAGTTTGTGCTATATCATTTTAAGTTCGTCTCCACACCTGAGAGAGACGCCAACACCCAAGAACTCGCCAAAGAGGAAAGGAACGGGTGAAAGCATGTACAGAGGAAAAGATGCGTGGATGGAGGGATTGTCTGTTCTCCAGCGTGGTCCAAACTCCTGAGTGAAGGGACTTGAAACCTCTTCCATCCTTTCATCCAAAAAAAAATGCTTTTGTTGAGGGAGGGGTGTGAAAATTCAGCGAACAGCTTGAAGAAGAGGAGGAAAAGATGCTCTGTCAGGTGCTTTACAGCGAAGGGGAAAATAAACGTATTGTCTATTCAAACTGTAGCACAAAAACAACAAAATCACATTCACAAGCCACTTGTTGGCACTGTGTACCTGAGTGAGAATATTATAGAACCAAGAAAAAAAGCTGTTTAAAAGT
The DNA here is from genome assembly GCA_028031935.1 of Paedocypris micromegethes. Classification (NCBI taxonomy): domain Eukaryota; kingdom Metazoa; phylum Chordata; class Actinopteri; order Cypriniformes; genus Paedocypris; species Paedocypris micromegethes. Next base: position 11,540,312 of record CM051496.1, read on the forward strand.
GTCTCTTTAGAAATAAACAGGTCCACCCTTTTAAAGTGTCTCTGACAGGACGACCGACACATCCGTCGCAACACGTGTCCCAAAAGTTGGCTGTAGTTTTTCTTTCCTATGCTTGTCGTTGTTTACTACTCACACGGTATGATCTTGCCATGGTGTTTGTTTGGAAAAGTCAAGGCAAGTGTGAAACTTCCTTCCTGTAACAGTCGCTTTTTCTGGCAGGTCTTGTGCTTTGCCGCGGCTCCGAAGAGTCCTGATTGGACGCTGTTTGTGACAGCCGCGATCAATGGGCCTATTGTGTGATGTGATTCTCACTGTCACTGCCATAGTCTCCGTCATCGTCTTCGTAGTCGTAGTCGTCGTAGGCATCTCCGTTTCCGTCGTCCATCCGGAGGTCCTCCTCCTTCACGCGAGGCTGCTCCTCCTTGCGGCTGCTGAGGTAAGAGGGCTGACTGGAGGGCTGGACCGGTTCAGGGCTGCTGGACATACTCGAGTGCTCTGAGGGCATCTGTGGAGAGGGCATCCCTGCCATGGAGAGCGCGCCTGGGTACACGACACCCGCTGAGGACAAGGGCAACTGGGCCTGCTGCCTGTAGTAGGACAAACATGCAAGCTGTTAGCACTCATCGGCTTTTTGTTTTCTAAATGCATCCACAATGCAAACAGTCGACGGTTGTTAGCTAGGCTTTTGAGTGTTATTGAAAAGATTGATTGAAAGACTTATTCAGTATTTAAAGGATGAAAATGGTGTGCAAAATAGGAGTATTCATAGTGTTTAGAGAGGAAACTATTTATGATTGTGTTGGATAAAATAAGTCAAGCAGTTTTCGAGCCTTTAAACTCACCCGACGGTGAAGTACTGACGCATTTCCTGTCTGCGGTTGCGCATGATGGCCTTGTATTCACCGATACGAAGTTTCTTCCCATCCACAAGGCAGGTGCGTTTAGGTCTTGGTTTGTACTTGTAGTCGGGGTATTTCTCTAAGTGTTGCTTACTAAGACGGGCCTGCTCTTCGTAGTATGGCTGCTTTTCCAGATTGGTCATGGCCTTCCAGCGTGAGCCTGAAAAACACAATCATCATGATCATGATATAAAATTTACTTTAAAAAAAACTTGACTTATTTATTTATGGCCATTTTTAGAGTTTCTTATAAGAAAATAAAATAATCAGAAAAATGGCACTCAACCCTAAAATAGTAAAAATAATATTTATACATGCATTTAGATTAAAAATGCATTACAAAATATGTTTTGATATTGTACAAAGTAAAAAAAAAAAACATGAATGGTTTACTGTGGCGACCCCTGACGGAAAAAACCAAAAGAGAAAAGGACCATCATCTAATAAAGCTAGTCGTGATCTTGTACAAAGCACCACTGCTTCAGACATGTGTGACATTTTGAAGCATTATGGCGTGTTTAAGTCATCTTAGTTCATTCATTAAACGCCACTTTGATAACGAGCATTTTACGCATCCCACCCAACACATTCACACAGAATTTTTTCTTGACACTTTACACTCAGAGAGGGATTTTTGTTTGATGTAATGAGTATTTTGAGTGTAGGCTGAGAAGAATAGAGTTTGCTCTCTGCACTCCAAAACACACACGTTATTCCAAGCCACGGCGGGGTTAAGTGGGCCACTGACACACTCCATCTAATTATCGGAGCTCGCCGGGCCTACCTGTGGCTGGAGCCGCTCAGTTCTCCTTAACACAGACACGCGAACACATTCACATGCATGTATGTTTTCACGCTCATACGCAAACCACCGTCCCGAGAAGTGCAGCGGGATCCTGTGTGTGTGAGGCTGTGTTGAATTTACACAGTCCTACTGTATGTTTAATGGGAAAAAGCTGTCACCGCTGGCCCTGACATGCACCGAAGGCTGGAAAGGGGAAACTCCTTCTGTTAACAATTGAGAGAGCGGGGCCTTATTAAAACCAGATTTCCCGGCGTTATAAAACGCTTAGGAGCTCTTTAAAATGTCAAACACAATCCCAGAGGTCTGGAGAAAATGTCAGACAGACTGGAGAGCTGGTTTAATGCATAATGAATTATATCATCATTGTTGGAGTCGGCCTCTAGAGCGATTCATTAGGCAGTGGTTACACAATGCAGGCTGAGAGAGGGATGTGTGTGTGTGTGTGTGTGTATATGTGAAGAGGAAAAAGAAGACTTTGCTGTGTCTGTGGCGGGCTGTGTGTTTTTTCTCTTACAGGAAACCATTTTATGTCCAACCTCCAGTTATTATACCCACAAATTCCAGCCAATTATGAATAAGAAATACGGTATCATGTACAGTGAAGTAGTATGAGAAAAAAGATTATTTGGTTGCGTGAAGTTGGATGGAGCAAGTGCTCAGTATTTTGTGTTTAGTTTAAGATCTTTTTATGCAACAATACAGTCATCGTATTTAAGAACTTACCAAGAATCTTGCTGATGTTTGAGTTATGCATATCAGGAAAAGCCTGAAGGATTTTCCTCCTTTCGTCTTTAGCCCACACCATGAAGGCATTCATGGGCCGCTTGATGTGTGGCTCGCTGTTGCCACGTCCCCGAGCCTCTCGGAAAATTCGAGAGTCCGACACACTCGGGCTACCTGAAGACAGAAAGCAGAGCACTGTTAGTATGTAAATATTGAGGAAAGCAAAAATGAAAAAAATTGGAATTTGAGACATTTGGCTTTTTTGTGAGGGTATAAAGTGACAATTTTTAGCTTAAAAAAGGTTTAATTTCTTGTGACCACTTAATTTTTCTCTGGCCTTGTGGGATAGTTAATGGTGGACAGTGGACAGGCATCTTACCATCTGAATCCCCACTGATGCCGAAGTCCATCATTGCATGAGTGAACTTGCTGTCTTCAGACTGCTTTAACTGCTGGCTCAGACTCTCCAGCGCGGCTTTATCCTGTAAACACATGCAAGCGCTACTGTTTAGCTTACTGGCCGACAAACCCGCACGCATTCGTCTCTCTGAACTGCCCAATCAGAGCTTGTGAAAAACGACTCGGAGAGGGTTTAAAGCGAGCGTGTGTTTATCCATCATCCAGTTGCCTGGATGGCACCTGCAATCTATTTACACTTATTCTTTCCCTCTCTTGCCCGCTCAATCTCCGTCTCTCTCGCTTAGCCCTGGGGTCAGTGCATTAGAGAGTGCGAGCGCTCTGGAGATGAGAGCGGGGCTGGACCGCACAGCCTCCTGGGTATTTATTACACCCAATAAAATGTGATTTACTATGCATTTACATGGCTAATGTAGCTAGGCCGCATATTTCAACACAACACCCCCTGCTCTCGCTAAACACGCACAACCCTCGTCACCCCCCCGAAGCTGCATCTGGGGCTTAATTAGTCAATTAGACTCAATCCCGAATCCGTGCAACGTTTAAAACACATTCACAGACAGCCCTCGCCATTAGAGAGTGACCTGGGCCTTCTGTGACTCTGTGATGAAATGCATTACACCATTTCGCAGCCATCGAGATTTAATTGTTCAGTCTGAGTTAGAGACTGTGGTTTAAATGAATGTGTAATGAAGAGAGAATCTCTCCCCAGAGGGACGAACGGCGAGAGGGAGGGCTACAGCTGATCAGGCTGGATCGTTTCACTACAACCTGAAACCGTCTTTGGCTTGAAACTCCATTACGCTGGCTAAGCAGCTACCTGCTACCGCTGTTCATCACAATGCCAAGCCCTGCTCATAGCTAAAAAATTGACTTGGAAATGCAGCGTGGATCCAGATTCACAAAGTTGGAATTCATTTGAACTCACGTGCATTCAAGACTTGAATGCAGAGATCTGTGAATTGTGAAAAGTCCATTTTCACACTGTTTTTGGCCTCTCAATTGCTCAAAATTGTTTTCACTAAATCAGTCACTGTAATTCAGAATCAGATGCTACCTTGTTGCCTTGATTTGGAGTTTCTGTCTCGTTTCATTTGAATTACCCACAATTCCCAGCGACCTGGCCATTATTAAAGAGAACAAGAATCTCTGAAGGTGTTGTTCTGTCATCTACCAGCAGGGGCAAGCCAGACTATCTTAACAAGATAAATAGTGTTTGTATCAACATTAAAAGTCCAACTTATAGACTATTGACCTCACTCATCTCCCACAATCCCTTTAGTGTAGTGTGACACAAAGAGATTTGGAAACAGGCTCTGTTTGACTGCATCATGCATTCTCGGCGAACTAGTTTAAAAAGCGCACCACTCGTTCTCCGAGAGCGGAGGTTAATACAATGAGGGTCGGTAATTATCTAAAACCAGGAGATAATGGGCTGAAGAGGAAAACAAACATCAGATGGACTGGCTAATGTGGTCAGCAGTCAAACAGGTGAAGGTCGTGAAATTGGATGAAAAGACGCAGAAAAAACAACTCTGAATAGGGCAATTCACAAAAACGATTCCGACTTGTTTAGGCTTCAAAATGTTTGTAATCAAACTAGTTACTAAATGTATTATTTATAATAAATAAACATAATTCTGAAGAGCTTAAACAAACAACAGCAACAACAGAACAATTTTCCTTCAACTTGCACGAAACAGCACTTTATCTCGCAATTTTTAACAAACAGATGATCAGACAGCAGTCGGACTCTGCACAAGTGAGTCCTGACAGAAATCATTAGTGCTTCACGTGTAAACTGGCCTCACGCTGACCTCAAACTAATCTATTCCAATGCTAATGTCCAAAATGTGGCCTTGAAAGTGAGCGCAAAGCTGAGGGCAGTTCTGTTTGAGTGCAGGAAGCCGCGGTGGAGGCAAAGCGCAGCTGATCTGCGGTAAATCATAAAGCGCTTTGGAGATCTGGATTATTCCCAGTGTGCCTTCATTAACCTAGTGGCAATAAGTACAGCTACTAAGTCTGGCCGAGGAAAGCAAGAAAACTGCCAACGTGTGTGTGAGACAATCAAGAGATCATGGCATCTGTAGACATGCTTTTCCGCAGTGCCTGTCCATTACAAATCTTTATGTGAAAAAAAAACAAGCGTCTGTGCACTGCCAAACCAGTCTAGACCACTGTGTATACAAGAGTCAAGCGCCAAAAGCAAGCCATTGACAGGCGAAGAGACAAATATGTCTAGATTATAATGCTTCTAAAGAGTATGCAAATACAGAAGAAAATAAGTGTGTTTTATTAGCTTTGGTCCGGGACATTTACTCAACTGTGGCGCTTTGCGAGTGGTGTGGACCAGTTGACTCCAGTGTGTTTAGCAAACAAGCCTAATTCAGCCGCGCGGCAGAGGAGTCACTCCAGTCACTTCGCATTAGTGTCAACTACGCCATTAGAATTAGTGTCCCGTTCACTGCGCCCTTCCTGCCCTCGGCCTGCCTCCTGGACACGGCCTTCATGTACGACAAAAGAGCTTTCAGATCTTAGTCACCTTCACTGCTTCCTGCACGAACAGCTTTGGGAAGACAGTCTGCTCCGAAAAACACATTTTTGTGATGTTTCTAAAAATGGCTGTTCATTTTAGGTTCCGCAAGATATTTAAACGCCAACAATCACAACCTGAGAAAGTTTGTGTGGAAATTAAAATTCCAGTGGAAAATGGCAGCACTGAGCTAATTTCCCAGATTTTTCCTAGAAGTCATGTCATTCGTTCAATCTGCTTTGGAATTTGTTTCCCCAGACATTGTGTGTGAACCAAATATCAACAGAGAATTACATCAAATTGTGTGCAAATTCAACACCTGAGTTAATCGAACCTTCTCGGAGCGTCCATTGTTGAGGCTCAAGCTGTTGACCGCTGCCACTTTAGCGTCCAGAACCTGCTGCTCTCTCTTCAGCTGCTCCTTCATCTGACGGGCCTCCTGGAAGGCTTTGGTCACGGCCTCGTGGTCGTTCAGGTAACCACCTGATGTGATTGACGACAGCAGGTCTGAAAGAACAAAATTATGAGTGTGATGGCGACAAAGGACTGAATAACTGTGTGCACTGCGTCTGCACGAGCCAGACACTACTACAAATCAGAAAGGGCTTTTGGGCATCGCACATTACCACTGAGCTGTTGCATGGTCACAGATTAGCATTTGTGGAAGCCCTGACGCACCCATGGTGACCATTAGACTGTCACCTCGCTGACTCAAACCGCCAACGGCGCAGCCAACTACAAGTGCTGACGGCACAATGAACTGTTCTGGAGACCATTAAAGTTTTCTTAAGCCCTCGGCTGAATTTTACAATACGTTGTGTATGTGCATCATATTATCATTAGGACAAAAAAACGCTCATATCTCTGAGATAAATTGTAGAGTCTGGTGACTTAATGCTGTTTCCGCGCACTAGGTTTAGGAACAGAGCAACACTCTCGTCTCACTCACGCGCAAATCCGCTTGAAAACAGATGCTGAACTTTAATGAAAATCTCACAAATCTGCATTTGTACATTCAGAGATTTGCTATAAAGTGTCATTTGTCTCTTTTATCCCACGTATAAATGCAGCCTTTTTAGCTCTCTCTCTGTCCATCTCCCATTCTCTGGGCTTTTATTCAGACCAAAGCTCATGGAATTCTTAAAACTGGGGAAAAATCCAGAGATTATTTATATTAAAGCCATAAGCGGCCTAATTTAGCCCATTCCGCAACATCTGCCCCCAAGCGTATCAAAGATGTTTCCAACCATCTTTTCATGGCTATTATTTGTATTATTCTTAGCAGCTTAACCACCCAAGCCGTTTGCCGCATCTGTTGGCCAGCGAATGTGTATGTGTGTTGGAGCATTATCTCGCCAGGATAGATCTAACAAAGACCTGTGCTAGATTATGAGTCTTTATCTGGCCTAATCCGGTCACTAATGCTGGATAGGATGGATTAAATGCTTTCATTTTAAATGATGGGAGGAAAGGACCCTTCTAGAAGTCATCTCTGGGGAATCTGTTCAAATGACCACAGGTCACAGCCTGTCCTGACAGTTTGTCTAATCGGGGCTCATGTGGAATTCTGTATGAAACTGACCACATCAATAAATGCATAATTCTCTACAACTGCAGGACCTTAGCGGTTTCCCTGACCCAATAGACCCGGTAAATCAGCAGGAAGTCAATGTGAAGATGTGAGAGAAGCACTTTCTTGCTCTGACGAATTCCTGTAAACTCTAAATTCTAATCTATTGTTCTGAACAAAAAACATCTGGGTAACAAATCCACTAATCTGCTATTAAATCCGAGGATTTGTCGAAAAACAACGCGATTACAGGCAAGAAGTCTGAAATGGCTAACTGTTGTGCAGAAGAGAATATTGCGTTATTGTGTTATTAACTCGTGTTGTTTGTGCTGTGGGTGGTAGGAGAGTTGTGTAAGCAGCTTGTCTAATCTCAGAACCTGTCAGGAAGGCTTGTTTCTCTATTCAGCCGCTCGAAACAACAGAAACAAACGCAGCGACTACTTGCCCATCTCCATCTCGCTCTCATTCCCGTCCAAACACAGCTGCTTAGCAAGCTCTCCCCCACCACTTACACTAATAAATGTTTGACAATGTGCCCTTCAGGCGAAAATTTAATTCTTCAAACCTAAAAATGTAACATCAATTACAGCCTCAAACAACAGTCAGCGCCAGCTTGAAAAAAAAAAAACACTTTCGGAGAGCAGGAAATGCTCTGGAGAGATGCGTTCAGGACAACATATAATGTAATAACACAGTAAGCGGTTTATGCTGCTGTTAGTTGTCATTTTTAGAACAGTAACGAAATGGGATGCCGTGAGTACCTATGGAGCTGAGCCTGGACGGCGGTCCACCGATGCTGGATGGTAAGCTGTGCTTCAGGGACCCTGGGCCCAGCTTCAGGGTGGGGACCTGTGGGGAAGCGGGGGAGGTGGGTGACTTGCTCTCGGATGCCTTAGGCTTGGATGACAGATTCAAGGGCTGAGCGCCCTCGTCCTGCAAAACAGCAACACGTTTGGCCCGGTGTGATTTTCTCTCAGAGACCCAATTACAACATCCAGCAAGGGTCAAATCAGCTGACCTCATGCTGGGGATAACTATTGTTATATATGTATATATGTATATACACACACACACATATATATATATATATATATATA
>CM051496.1:11548370-11683243 GCA_028031935.1 Paedocypris micromegethes
TATATATATATATATATATATATATATATATATAATTTTAAACGTAAGGCGGCCTTGCAAATAGGATAAAGAATGTTGAATGTGGTTGCACAGGCCAGTTTTAAAATCTCTCCAATGTGAAATGTCAGATCGATGTTGCGCACTGTCAGCATGCAGCACACCCATGCTCAATCAAACAAGAGAACAGGGACAAAAAGCGAGCATACCATGTAACATGCTTAGGCGAGAAGATTCACACACATTCACCAAACATGTTGCACATCGAGAAGAATAGAAAAACACACGTACGCGCAAACACAAACGGGCAAACACTCAAGAATTTCACCAATATAAGCCAAGATCACGGATGAACATTTTGGATTCAGATCGAAGAAAACACTTAGGTGACCCAACAAACCTTTCTCTCAACTGGTGATCACACATGCACATTCATCCATATGGTCAAAACATAATACAATTCTCTACCCAGAAATCAACCCCGCTGACATCACTCCTGCGTGGATCATTAGAAAATCGTGATTAAAAACCAAATCTGGCTTTGTCTCGCTCTTAACAGCTTCACACTGGAATGGCATCAGAAGCATGTGGGAGTCCTGGCAGGTCTTCGAGATTATATGACCCTTGATAGCCGTCGTCCTCGCCACAGCTGTCAATCTTACTAGCGTGATAGAGACAGGTCACTCTCTCGCATGTGTGAAACTGGGGAGTGTGGCATCTGCACAAACAGCTGTTTTAAAAGCCTCTTGTCACAATGGCCAAAATGAAGAAAATGGTTGTAGCCAAAGAGCAAAAGAGATATAACACAACCCATTATTTGTGCAGGGAAGCTGTTGTTCACTCTGTTTTTTCATGTAACCTTTCTTTTTATCTCTTACTTGTCTGGCCTTCACAAATCTTTGGTAGACTGTGGTTTGAAGGCTTTGGAATAGTGCTTCTAAGGTCTAGGAAGCTTGATTAAGACCTCCGCCTCACCGCCCGTGCTGTGATAGGCCGTAACAGGATTGTCCTCATTAGCACGGTTCTCAATGGAAAGGGGAACCAGTGGGATGTGGACTCCATCATAAGGAAAACACACAAAAGAACCTCCTCAATGAGAAACACTAAGACGCGATTGAGGAGAATACTGTATCTTGACCCATATTGTGTCTGGTGTGTGCTGCATTGAAGGGGTAAACTGAATATTTATGACAGATAATGCCTGCTTCCCGCCCCAGTGCCGGATTGTTCTTCGAGAAGCAAATCCTTGAGTGGGATGGTTGCCAGATGAGAAGGATGCTGGTGAGAGAAGCACTAATGGAGACTGGCAACGGCGTGCAAGAGGAGGAAGGCCAGCTTAAAGACCTGTCAAACATGTTACAGGAAAACATAACTAAAAAACAAAAGAAAGGCTCATAATATGACAATCTATGCCAACTTGGACTTAACAGTATGTCTAACAGAGGCATCAAGGCACTTCCAGGTTCTGGCAATTCACAATACATGCATGACAAAGAACTCAAGTTGATTCTGTTTCGCAGTGACAAATCCAGAGGCACAAAACCGCTCACATTAGGCCCACACGATCCTCAAAGTGAAGACCCAGGCCACATGAGGTGTACTCTGCATAACTGAGGTGTTGTGAGAAAGATGCTTATCCAAGTAGGTTAGAGTAAAAACCATGGTTGTAAGTCTGTGATGCACCTGAATTGTTAGGTCTCCCCCAGGGTAAAGCACTTAAGCTTTGTACGCCTCAGTCTAACCAGCTGTTGGACATATGCCACACGTCTCAAAATGAAGGAGAGAGGCAACCACCCTAGGGCACCAAGCCTGAAATATACATGCCATCCTGAGAGAGAATGTCTGTGTGTGAGGGAACTACTGCTGAGATTTGAAATGGGAAGGAAGAGAAGTGAGATACTTGACATGGAAGAATCGGAGATGAGAGGCCATCTTCTCGTGACTCAGAGACTAAGAGGCCTGGCAGGTGTAGACAGCAATGCCAATTATTGACATTATTCCCATTGCTTGGTCACGTGACAACAAAGGCCAGAAGTTTCTGGGAAAAGGGACTTCATTAGCCTTTGACACAGTGGGCTGCAGGGGGCCGATCCCAATCGATTGGAACTGTCAAAGGATCAAGAACAGTGCACAGAGCTTCCACTATCAATCTGACCCATGGAACCATCCTGAGCTCCTCCTTCATGCAACTAGCATGTGGTTTAGCTCCAGGTCTGTTCAATTCTCTCTCCAAGCAGGCCTCGGTCCTCAGCTGTGGCACTAGGCCGGAAAGGGTTCGGGCAACAGATATTCACAAATGTTTATCCAGCCCTGGCCGCCCTGTGGTCCAGCTATTGTACTGCTGAGCGAGACAGAATGGACGTGCAGGGGAGTCCGGGCATCTAGTAAGACTGGCCCAGCAGGAGGGAAGAGAGGCCAGGCAGCTTGCTTTTATTTCTGCCCGGCCTGATATTCATGGGTTTTATTCCACTCAGATAGCCCTGACCTCCAGCTGAGACCCTGGCCAAAGGGAAAAGATCCTGGTCGAACCCTTACATTCGAAAAAAACCCACAACGACAGTCGTGGCTAGACCGTCCAGACTCAACTGCACGTTCCAAACCCTTGCAAAAAGGCACGACAAAATGGAGGCATGATGTCAACGGGCAAGAATTCTGGGTAGTCAACCAGATGAATAACTGTTTGTTAGCCATAGTTAGTTTGTACAGGAGTAACACACAACAACGCACACTTACCTTGGGCTTTGGTGGCGGGGTGTTTCTGTTTTTCTCATTCTGACCGCTGGTGGGCGAGAGAGTTCCGGGTGCCATGTTGGCCTGAGGCACTGTGCTGTGTTTGGCCCCCGGAGACACCTGCATGGCGGCTAGCTGAGCTGCATACAACTGCTGCTCGGAGACAGAGAGGACAGACAGAAAGAGAAGGGACACAAGAGTGGATGAAGAAGAGAGAAAGGTCCATGAATTAATGAATACATGCCATACACAAGCAAACAACAACAGAGGGAAAAAACAGGCTAAAAAGCTGGTTCGGCCATTAGTGAAGAGGACTGATGGTCGACAGAGCTGTCACTTTATGTTCCACAGTCCTGCCTCAAGGGGCTACGCTAACAGCTAGCAGACGCCTGAGTGAGACGCGTCCCCGTAAAGGTGCATCTTGGGAAAAATGCACTTATCACAAGGGTCAAATTCACCAAGGAATAAAAGGAGTGAAAAAGTGCATCTCAAGGTGAAAAACTGCTGAATGTGTTGATGTAAAGGGAGAAGTTGTGAATCTCTCTGCCACTGGGAGAGGAAACAAAACCGGGACTCCCCGTTGGCTTTTTTTACTCTCGTTTAGGAACACACACTGCGACCCGAGAGAACACACTCTGAGATAACACAACCATATCAGCCTGTGTGATTCAGCGAAACAGCATAAAAGAGCAGATATTTGATTTGTGTATTAAAACATAGAGTCAATATTATCGGGCGATAGTCGAGTTAATGTACTTCCTTACACGTTAGCCATCCACTTTTTCAATTATTAACCATGACAAATATGTCCCGAGTGTCCACGCTCTGCACACATTTCAATCGCAGCATCAGACATTGTGTTAAACAGCTGTCTGTTCCATTCCGGAAAAAAATACACGCGGTTGAAACTTTCATGGACAATTTTGAACACTTTGAAGACGGTGAAGTTTGAAGGAGGCAGGCGGGCGTTTCTGGGGGAAAATAAGAGGAACCAGATTGGTGTTTACAGTAGCAGCAGAGACAAGCAGTTTTTTTTTAATAGTATTTTTTTTCCTCTTTTAAGGTTTGGAAGCGAATTGGCTGTTTGTGAGTAAAACTTCCGTCCTTCTGTTCGTCTCTGGCTGCCAGCCACCAGCAGGAAACAAAGACTGGTTTATGCAAATGTCCACGGTGGTTCTCTCTCTTTCTCTATCTCTCTCTCTCTCAACCTTGACAGCACATTTTCCACAATCTTCTGTCGGCTGTATCTTCGAGAATTAAATATTTCTATCAGATGAGAACACACAGAGATTAACACACCATCACGCTGAGAGACATCTCCGTACAGAACATCTCAATCCACTCACACTTGCCTTTATCTGCCTAAATTTGCACCCCAGGGAGCTAATAAAGTTAATAAGTGCAGATTTAAAAAGAAAACTCAGACAGCTTTGCTTATAAGTAGTGCTTTACTGAAAATCTTATTCCTGTAATTACATATGAACAGCGCATGTTTGCACGGCGATATATATACGCATGCAAAACTATATGCATAAGTAAAATTGTATATGCATGCGTATACACATCTGTAAACACATAAACGTATATGTGCGTATAGAAAAGGATTAATTTAAAAGACAATACAATTACGTACGTACACTTTTTTTAAACAAGCCACACACACATTTGTTCCAGGCTCTGTGTGTGTAAGTGTGTGTTGTATACAGCAAAAGGGAGCAGTACATGAAAGAAAGCTCCTGTTGGTCATTTCTGTTCAATTACTCCCACCGTGGCCCCTGGTTGTGTGTGTGCCTGAGCGTGACATACGGCCCCTGTCGGAGTGAGCCCTGGCTGCATGAGTGTGCTTTTGTGTGTATGAGAGTGTCCGGTCCACTGCGTCAGACTGCTTTATTTTCTCTCTGAATTGAGTTCTATTACAGGGCTCTTGTCAGTCACAACTGCTAGACTGGTCCGGTCTTCAAGCGACAGACACATACACACACACACACGCGCGCACTCCACTTCCAACAGGGGCTGTCACTGCACACGCTCACAGCACTGCCACCCCGCCGTCAGCGTGAGCAAACAGGAAGTGACAGCACAATGCCCCTCGAGTGCCCACGGGCTCACGTATGCACACTGCGCAAATGGGGGGATGGAAGGGTGGCTGATCTGAAAAGTGGGGATGTAGCAGAGGAATTTAAATGTCAGGCTTACACAAAAACACGCACAGAGAGGTGCTGAATGGGGGGAGGGCGGGAGGGATTTGATGGAACCCTTGACTCCTTCAGTCAAGCTGCGTCCTTTTGAACTCTTAAAGCTTCTCTCTCTCTCTCTCTCTCCCTCTCTCTCTCTCTCTCTCTCTCTCTCTCTCTTCGCTAATCCCCACAGAGAAGTCTTAAGACAGTCCTAATTCTTCCTAACCTGAGGTGTGTGTGTGTATCTGTTAAAAGGTGACAAAAGTTTAAAAAAAAAAACAAAAAAGAAACTGCCAGAAACACTCGCAAAGTAAGTTTGGCTCCACACAGGAGAGACTTAAACAGTTTGCAACACTGAACAGGAAAACGCTGGTTCAAAAAGCGGGTCTGAAGTGGAGACGTTCAGCAGCGCGTAAATATAAACGTGTATGAAGGGTGGCGAGAGGAGCTAGATTGGCATTTGCGCTTTAACTCATAAGGCTTGGAGAGCATTAGGGCTGGTGACACATGTTTTAACAAAGCCACCCCCCCATCACTAGTTAAGCGCCCGACGCAAGACGGGTCGCTGTCAGCACTATCCATCCGAGTGGATCTGGTGTCTTTATGTGACTGAGCAGACATCTAGCGCTCTTCAATAATCCCCTGCTTTACTCAGATTATCAGCTTCTTTTCCCATCTTGCTTTGTTGTCAAAATGGAAACGGTTCAGAGTGATCCTCTAAGCCATTGTCGCTTCGGTCACCGCTGGCTATTGTGCTATTATTTTCACTTGCCCGTCCTGCGTTTGCATTCACCGTTGTCATTGATTCGGCTTATTGTCATTGTTTGCCTGTGTTAGTGTCAATCCAGCCTGGCCAGAAAAAAGTTTGACACAAAAAGGTTTTTTTGCTTTTAATGACCAAATTGTTGTTGAACTATTGAGAAGATTTTTGTATTTTTTGAGGAGTTGAAATAATGTTGTTTTATGTGCTAGGCAGGGAATGCTACGTAAGCTTTTTGTGTCTCGCTGCTGATAGGACGGGCTGGAGAGGATCATTCCGGCCACGCTATCTCTTACCAGTGTCACTGACCTCTGCGAACTCCAACAATGTCACCAGATCAATATCCGAAGGGATTGCATGGTGCTTATCACACAAACACGTGTCCTTTACAGAATAAACAAGCGCTGATCACGGGAAACGATGCGGGTTTTAACAACAAATGACATTTCTTATAGCTGATAAAAGGCATTACATACAGTCTCTCTCTCTCTCACTATCTCTCCTGTGTGCTGCTGTAATCCTGTGCAATATGGTCCAACATCTGCCTCTACATATGATGGCTGACCTCTTCCATTGACCCACTTTATACCTCTTCAGTACTGCTGCTCACAGCTTGTACCTTTCTACTCCTCCTCCTCCACTCCTGTTGTCTTCCATCAGTGGTTCAGTTCCCACACAGTCAGTTTCAAACTATTGGTGAGGTGGAGAACACAAGGATGGTTTTGGGTCAGAGACACCATGTGCATTCACAGTATTCTGACAGTTTCCTTGGATTCTAACTCATTTGAGTTTCAATTGTTTTCTGCTACAGACCTGCAAAACTGTGTGGTAAAACTTGGAGGCAGATTAAACATTTCTGACAAGTATTGTAGGCTCCATGAGAACAGGGGTCAGTCTTTATAGAGTAAAGTGTGGAGCCCGGCCTACTGAACAGGTATTCTAAACACAGAGTGGAAGAGATAGCTGCGGTGTGGGAACATCGGCTTCCCCACGTTACTTTACCGTACTACAAATTCTTCATGGACAAATATCTTTTAGTCAACATGGCACTTATTTTTGTTATCCTTTTATTATTAGATACTATTGAATAATGGTGTGTTAATCGGAATTAAACGGAATGGGATTTTGATTCAAATCAGATATAGACTTTAAACTTAAAAAATGAGAATTCACAAGACCTGATTCACAACATAAAGGGTTCTGCAACTTAATCTCATCAAAGTGTAATATATTACTATATATAGAAAATTTTGACTTAAAATAATCGAGATTTAACTACAAACTGATTTGTTTTCATCAAGTACTTTTAACAGATTGTTGTCTGGCAAAGTGACCAAACATCTCAGGCCTGTGTTCGTGTTGGGGGGTCTCAGTAGATGAGACTTGCAGAATCTCCCAGAGGAAATCCAACACACAGAGACATCTGTATTTAGGTTAGCCTTAGTAAATCATTTTATTTGTGACAAAGCCCTAATCTCTCGTCGTGTGTGAGTGTATGCGCCTTGCGAGGCAGATTTGAGACGGGAATGAGAGAACAGTGGCTTTGGATGTTGTTGTCCCCCCTCCTTTCTTTTTTTCCCTCTTGTTTTTCTGGCAAAATCCAATTGCGTCTGACAAAGCTGTTCAATCAGGGATTTTTTTTTTCAAATCTTAACACGCAAGAACATATGTAGACGAGCTCTGAAGCAGATAAAATCAGACAGGACAAGATTCTCGCAGTAAGCCAGTCATACGGAGCACAGTGGGGTGAGGGCAGAGACAGCGAGGGTATAAAAAAACACATCCTATTCTATTTAAGGGCACCTGGGAATACCACCTGTTAATGTGCGCACACTGGAGCCATTTATACATCCTGCACAGGCGTCATCTGTGATACAGATGTGCAGGTGTTTAGATCTTTGCCAGAGTTACACCTGATTAAAATTCCCTCTAATGTGCATTTGCCCAATGACAGAAGCGTTGAGAACTCATGTGCGTTTCAGCTTTCAGAGCGGAACACAGTGGCGCTGAGTTTGACTCTATTCAGAAAGCCCATAATATCTTTTTGTGTTTGGTCTTCTCTCGTTGCCCCCCTTAAAACAGTTTCTATGGTTGCCTTCTCTCCACAGTGAACAATATCGGCGACCCAGAGCCAGAAGCGGCGCATTCTCTTTCTGGGCTCCAGCCCCTCACAAAGGCTCATTTCCATGGCAACTTAGAGTTGGCACGAGGAAAAGAGTTTAGCAGAACAGTAGGCATTGTTGTTCTCGATTGGGACCACAAAACAGAGAAACGATGGAAAATAAAAGATCTAGTTTGAGGGGTTGGGAAAATTGGACCAAGGATTTCAATCAGCCCAAGGTCGAACAGGACATGCACAAGCAAACAAGCCTGCGAGAAAGACGCTACCTGTAGCTGAAGAGGCCCAAGGCCAGGCGTCGCAGCAGCGGCAGCGGCCATGGTGGTGGGGATCAGCTGTAGAGGGTAGGGGTCGCCTGAGGAAGACACGGTTATAGATGCATCAAAACCATTACCTTTTTAATACAAAACAGATATTGACCCTTTGTTCTCCACACATCTGTGTTCGGGGACCTATACCCTTGGAGCGACAGATCCATTTCTTTCCTTTCTGTTGGTTAAGACCACCATTGTGTCGCCCCTCACCCTGTACTCTAATGAAAGGCTGATTGTGTGGACACCACTCTAATACCCCAAGCACAATGGCAGTCGAAGGCTGAAGCATGATAAGGAGAGGACGGTAATTAACAAGGCAACGTCAGCACTCCGTTTCCTCGGGTCCTGTACAAGAGCCTCAGCTTTGGAGAGATGAATCAGAACACGAGGAGTGAATAGCGGGAGTTATTAGCGTTCACCTGCAGATATGGGCTTTATAATTACATGTCCGGGAGGTAAAGGTCATCTCAGTTCATACAGAGGATGCTGAAGGTGGTGTGTGTGCGGGTTCTGGCTATTAACAGAAAAAGCTGGTGACATGATGAAGCACAAGTCCACCAACAAATCCGTTTTGTGTTTTTTTTTATTTTTAATTTTTTTGTTTTCTTGTTTAGTAGTAGGGCCTACTCAAAAAAAAAACTATTGATAGTGATTGAGGGAAAAATTTTTTTTTTTTTTTTTTTTAATCATCTGCAAAATAAAACACGGGAGCATCCACAGAAACAAAAGCCTTAATTCAAGCGCCTGAGAATCTGCACTAGGAGGCTTGTAGAGGAAGTTGGACCTTGTCTAAGTAATAAACCAGACATTCCTATTAGTTTGTCCAAAATAGTTTCCCATAGTACCCCCCTCCATAAATACCCACATCCACAATTTGAGATTGTACTGGACTCGGTTCAAGGACGTATTCCGGGGAGATGTGAGTGTTTTGTCTTTTTTTTGTGTGTCCCTAAACAAACACAAAAGTATTCCAGCTATTTTATGTTTCTCCCTAGTGCAGCTGTAACAAAAGTGCAAAACTACGGAAAGCAAGCCTGTTATTGTTGGCAGAAAGGCAGCTTCTTCAGACTGATTGGAGAAACTCCGTTGCCTGGCTCCGGGGAGCAATGGGTGGGAACCAGTGTCCCATCAGCTAAGACCCTGCGACCGGCGGGAGTTCACCCACTCTCAGTTTACTGCTCTGGTTTTGGGGATCAAATCACGGCTTGCTCAATCCCTTGTGAGCACTGTGATGTTAAAATTAAACGTGTAATTGAAATGTTGGGCAGGGTTTGAGGGTGTTGCTGGCTGCAATTGGAATAGAGGGTCTATCATTGAGGGAAAGGGAGGGTTGGTGGCCGTGAGGAGGAAGACTTGTTTAAAAAATTGTGAAGCCTACTAGCTGGAGAAGCGGTCCGGTCTGTCTCATGAGAGAGGCATTAGGCGATTTCTGCGCAGAGTATGTGCGCTGGTACTGGAGAGGAGTTGGAGGCGTGTGCGAGGCGTATTGGACGCATGTTCTGGCGGCCACCCGTGTTAATATGAAGAAACCTGGGGCAGGTCACTCTACCCCCCCGTGAGAGCGCGAGCGTTCTGCTGCTGCGCTGCTGGCACTTGCCGCCTCGTTTCTCGCGGTAAACAACACATTGCTTCACAGTTGGACAGCTACGGCCAAAAACACAAACCCCAGAGGAAGTTTTTTTTTCTTCTTTTTGCTGTTCTTACTTTTGAGCAAAAAAAAAACTGAGACACAAAAGCAAGTGACTTCGTATGGTCTGGGAGTCTGTCATGCGCGAGTGATGACGGGCATCAGTCAAGTTGGCTGATCTTAATAACACACCAGACAGAAGGGAAGACGGTGCCCAACGTTGGGTTGAAGACACTGAATCTCGTCAATCTGGTTTGAAATCTCTAGTGTGAACAAAAAACTGAACCGAATCTCTTGGTTTTAAGTGATCAGTGACATCCAGTAATACTCACTGCAGCCAGGTTTGTAGTTGAAACCCGGAGGAATTAGAAATCCTTGTTGGGCCGCAGCAGCCGCCAATGTCCTCTGGTCTGGAGGAAACACGGGGATCATCAATGGAGGCAGCTGACCCTGGACCTGCTGAAAATAGAGAGAAAGCAAATTACTATTTTTGAACTAGTTGTACACTCTTCTCATTATTATCTATCATTGGTGTATAAATGTGCCCCTCTTAGAAAATGGCTGAAGCTCAAGCAGGGAGAACAGCACAGAGGGTCACAGTTTGGAACAGAGGGGTCTGCCCAGCAACTGTCTCCAAGGGAGGGATGTGCTCTCGGGTTGATCCTCTTGATTACTGTCACGGATTGTGTCACATGAAGAAGCTTCCTCACTCTGGGAACAGCTGGCCTCTATTTGAGCAGAGCATCAAGCTCGGCTCTTCGCCACGCCACTTCACAAGATTTCCAGGATTAAAAAGGGAGGAAAGGAACAAGCAGAAGACTTTGGCAGCGAGAGAGAGAGAGTCTCGAGACTTACAGGCCCAAAGAAGAACAGGACAGATGGTTCTGCTGACGAGGAAAAGACAATGGCTCCGAAATTTGCAAAGTGACATTGTCTATATGAATGCGACTGTTGCTTTTTCCATATCAGTCAAATGTTAAGTTGGTTTTTCAAGAGCGCAATCTCTCTGAGAATCCAATCGACCTCTTCTACCAAGATCAGAAAGTAGTGGTGTTTTATTTTTGCAATCCAACCAGACCCCCAAGGGCTGGTGCGGCTCAAACTTCCACTCCTAATTGGACATGCGCTACTCCGGCTCGGCATCTACTCACCACAAGCTAAGCATTCGCGGTCACAATAGAGCCACGATCTTAACAATGTTCATGCGTGTTCATCTACTCCGGTGGTGTTTTTAGAAAGGAGTGTTTTAGTGGCAAATTACAAGCACACGCTTTCCACTTAAACACACGGGCGTGTGAGAGAGTGTGTGGGTGCATATGGAATTAGAGGCTCGTGGATCTCCTCAAAGCGCTCAAACACACCGTCATGCTGTACTCTATTCAATCAACACAGCAAATAGCATTACCCACGCACAGTGAGGCTGATATTGGTATTTTCAGGTCATTTCATGCCGTTTGATGCACAGAACATCTATTTTATGTATATTATCAATTGCGGGCAAACTATAGAATTCGCATTTAGTCACTTCCACGTTAGATTTGGATTGAGGCGGCCAATTTTGTAATTTTTGGATTAAAATCTTGTATCCATCTGAAAGCCGTTGATTTCAACAATTTAAAGCAGCAGCAGAAAAGTGTAAAAAAAACTATACTCTTAAAAAAATCTATTTTCTCTGAAAAGAAAAATTGTACAAGAAACCCTGGAATTTCATACCAGCTCATCGAACTACGAACAACAGCTCGCTAGAAAAGCTTTATCCGACTGCAAGAAGGCAGATTAATTGCTCAGATTCATGCAACTGAATGGGGTTTAGAAACTTCTAGAATATGTTTGGAGGTCAGTTCAAACAAAACACCCTCTGCGTACAGGAAAGTATTAATACGCCAGTCAATCCCATAATGTAGCACCTCGCTCCCAATGCCATCATGACCTGCTCTCTATTAACATCTACTCATCCACACAAACCTGCAATTAACACACGCCACCGTCACGCTGGCAGAAGTCTTAAAGGCATGTTGGGGGATAAAAAAGAAGTTCACAGCTGATGTAAAAGAAGAAAAAAAAACTAAGCTAAGAAGATAAAAATATTAGTGAAAGAAAGGAGCGGAAAGGAAAAAGAGTAGAAAGTTGGCAGCAAACCGAGTCAGAGCCTCTCGCCAGGCGGCACAGCTTGAACCTAAAGCTTTTTGAACATAATGAAGATGTGCAGATAATTAACATATGCAGTGTGAACAGGTTTGCTGGCACGGAGGAGAGAAAAACTCGAAGGTAGAGCTATTATTAGGGAGTAATTTGCTCTAAGAAGTAAATGAGTGAAACAATAGCTGCCAGCATTGACAATATGGCTCACATCTGAGGGTGCACGCAGGAACGATGGTTACCAATGAGCTCCTCTGCTCAAATCTGTTTGCAGCCATATGCTCTGGCAATTAAAGGCAGGCCTGGGTGACCTCGCACTGAAGATGGGGACGGGTGGGCTTATATGTGAGATATGTTTAGACACCAGTGGGTATTCAAGCTGTATTTGCTGACTGGTGGTTAATATTGGCCCTGTGGACATGGCCATTGGTCATTAACTTTACAGACTAACTGTAATGGCGGGAAGTCTGGTGCAGTCTCAGGGTGGCATGTGGTGAGTCTCAGTATGTAAAGTAAAGTCTGATTGTATAGGAGGTTAACTAATGGACAGGAATGCAACATTGCTTGGCTGCAGGATGTCTCACCTTGGGGTGTGTTTAAGCTAGTGTCCACTTCTTCCATTGCAACTTGTGACTTAATAAAAACTCCATCAGCCTTTGGTTTGTGTTTTCTTTAAGGGTAGAAAATGTTCTTGATTAGCTGATTGTAAGTGCATTGATTGTAGAGCTCATTCTATAGTTGATGCCAATGATAAAAGAGCTTTGGTCATGTTTCCTTGGTTACCTGGGGGCTTCTGATTATAGGTTCTTCATTGTAGGTCCATTCATTGTAACTTGCAATAATCCTGACGAAAACTTTCCAACTTGTCGCTACTATGTTGTCAACAGTGTTCTAAGAAGGTAATTTCTGAAGTTGCATTCTATAAAGTGTTTGCGTCCCGACCAAGAAAGGTTCAGTGACATGTCTTCACTCTTCACGCTCACTAATGCTTGATCTCTTTTCTTATGCCTGATCTTGACTTACAGACAAATGTACCGTTTTCAAAAATGGCCAAAACAACACCTCTGCTCTTTCCAGTTACTGACGGATGTCCTTCGCTCTCTTTTTTTTTCCAAGTATGCCTTTCATTTTTTTTCCAGTGAATGGTCCTTTTCCGTGAGCCAAGGGCACCTTTGGCTGATTAACGGCTAATGAAATTGAGTGGCGAGCCTGTGTCTGCACAGCCAGCCTTTTATTAGGCCCCCATTAGGTGTGAGTGCAGGAGGTACGTCAGCCGCCCGCTGTAGGTGGGCATAACGCGGCGCCCATCTGCTCTTCTGCCTGTGTGTCCTTCCTCAAATAGCTCCCATTAGCTGCCAACCACCGGGCTGAGAGAAGCCTTCCACACACACACACACACACACACACACACACACACACACACACACACACACACACACACCAGGCTGCTATATGCAGTTCACGGCCAGTCACTTAGGTAACACACACAGTTGCTCTGCAGTTAGAAAGGTGGAAATAGACATGTATAGCACTTTATATCGCTTTATTTCTCTCCGGAGCATGTGGCACTTTGAGCACACCGCTCTCTCCTCCAATCCTGGAGTAGAAGTTGAAACCTTCAAACTGTTAGACATGTCTTTGTTTTCTTTGCAAAAAATCTGAGAAGGCAGAAAAATGAAATCAATGGATGATTTTCTAACATATTTTCTCAAAGTCTTCATAGAAAGAACAGTTTTGGGGGCACAATACATTTCTTAGATGCTTAAGCTGGGCGCAATTACCAACCACTCAAATAAAAGGCATTGAATTTACTCCAGGACTTTTAAGACTACAGTGGAAAAGCTGCTTTAACGCACAAAACTCACTTTTTGCAACAAAGTTTTGCAAAGATTTCAATTAGATGCAACAAATGCAGACCAGGCACTGGCTCACACAGCCGATGTGGCCACTTCAAGCAGGAACATGACCAATTACATTCATTTAGGTGTAATGAGACAAATGAAACAATTACACAGCCAATTGCGTTACTCGCTTCTGTACCGACCCAAACCTCCTGTGGTCTCTTCCTCCTCTTCAACCTTCTTCTCAACTCGCATTCTATGGCAAACTAGAGTGATAATCTTGAAAGTTCTGCAAAAGAACCTCTGATCGAGTTAGGAGGCATCACGCTGCGATTGACATCTATAAGCAACCGTGCTTATCGAGTTCCCTCGCTGAGATGTAGGTTGACTCTTAATATGTGGTTCATAAGCTGCAGCCGCTATCTGTCGCCGCCGCGACATCAAACTGGTTCAGAAGTCATAAAAAATGACAGGATCTCCACAGCTAGTGGCATGGTGCCAAATAGCGGATGTTCTACGTCAAATTAGCGTGTGAAAAGTACTTTATGGGAGGTCTGGATACCCAAGTTAAATGGTGTTTTGATAGCAAAAGAGCCTCAGCCCGGCCCCGGCGCTGGGTAGCGGAAATTTTCTAACACCAGCACGGCATCCTGCTGAGCCGGAGGAGGTGTGCTGAAAAGAGACTGCTAATGAGAGAAAAGCGAACAGACAGCGGAAAAGTGTTAGAGTGTAGCGGCGCTTAGACGGAGGTTGCAGCAGTGGGCAGCGCCCAGCCGGAGCGCCCACAGGTCTTTCTCCGCATTATGCCTCCCGTTAAGCATGGAAATGCATTAACGTCTAGCGTGTTTCATGCCTCTCGCTTCTGTGCGCGTGCAGGCGCTTCAGGCTTCTCCGCAGGTGTGTTCTTTCATCCATAGAAACCTCTTCTACAGGTTAGATAACTGTCGGGGCTCCTGTGAGGCCCCGCGAGGGGTCCCGCATGGAGACGGTGGCTTTAATGGGATTGAGAGAAAGACTATGTGCAATCCCTGTGTGTATGTCCACACACCAGGAAGTGCCAGAGCGTTAATTGTGTCTTTTTATAAGAGAAACTTTTGAAAATAAGAATTCTATAGGTAAAAAAAGCTAATTAAGAAAAATGTTAATACATCTTTTATTACATTTTAAAACCAAGCAACTAAGCGTAAATATTATTACTACTTAATATAGCTGAATGTTTAAATTGGCAAGCATAAATATACATATTTTTTATGTATTTTAATAATTTAAATATATATATATATATATATATATATATATATATATATATATATATATATATTTCAATATACGTATGATAAAATGTAAAAAGTAAAAAACAAAATTCAGCCAGTTCATTTTGAATTTTGAACTGGACCTCATTTTGAACTTTTTTTTTCAGGCAAATCTTTTGCGCTCATGGACATATTGTGAGAAACTCGGGTGCTCTTCACAGCTCAACGCTGCTATTTTGGTCACTGGCGCAAGCGTTTGCTCAGGCCGTGTTAGTGGTCAGTGTGTTTCCAGGAAGTGATTTGGGCCCATTATGTGATTGGTCCATAACGAGGGTCTCCTCCTCTCTCCCCCTCCCCATCCTCCACCTCGTTGACTGTGAGAAACTATTGTTCCACTGGGCTGAATGGAGAAGTGCTTATTTGGGAAAAGGTTGCAAAGTCATGGGAAAAGAAGCTTTGTTTCTGTGATCGACGAGCGGGGCTGTAGAAACCCAAGCAGACACACACACACACACACACACACACGCACAGACACAGTCACTATAAGAACATGGCACGGCTCCAGTGGACAGCACTGATCTGTGTATGAGTGTGTGAATGGTCTCAGTGTGATGTGGCTTCCTGGCCAAAAGCTGCCGGAGTCTTCTCTCAAGGCTCAGTCTCATTTTATCAACCAAATGAGACTCATCGCGTCCCCTCGCGCACACAAAGCCTTTATTCCCTTCACACCTGCACGCACAAAGCAGGCCAGTGTGTCTGCCCTCCGCATCAGTCAGCTGGAACAAACCCGTACCAGCTCCTTCAGCGCCACCTGCATGCAATCCCCCGCTCATGTGAAGAACTCCTGCACCTTTCCTGACTCCTTGATTGTTCTGCAAAGATCTCCAGAAGGCTTGTAGGACATCAGCGCTGATTCTCGCATCTGATTGGCTGATTACGGCTTGATTCCCAGCAAACCCGACTGTCACTTGGTGACATCTCGACGCAAACCCGCTCGAAAGCAGACGCCGACCCGTCCGTGAAGACTCACCTGGATCTGCTGCTGCAGGAGGTTGATTTTGTGTTGCTGTTGCAGAAGCTGCTGCTGTTGTCGCGCAATCTGCCGAGAGAAGATGTCACATGTCAAACTCTTATCTAACAGTCACATGTGTGTGTGTCAGTGTTTGAAGCGCTTGGGTGTGTTTTTGTCTTTCATACATATTTACTAAGGAGAGGCAGAGAATCCTGGAGCGTGGCATGTGTGTGTGTACCAGAGGTGTGTAAGTGCCTTCACAGATCTGTTTTCTTTTGTAAAACGAAGCTCCCCAGAAGCAAATGCACACAACAAAGCTAAAGTATGCAAACACCTTTAGTCTCCTGAGGGGCCTGAGCACCGCACAAGCGCGCACACACACACACACACACACACACACACACACACACACACATGCGCTGACGGAGAACAGAAGGATTCTTTGTAAAGGCTCTTCAAAGTGAACTGTGTAAGCATGTTATGTTACACGCCCAAACATATTTACACACTCACTCTTCTGTGTTCCCATGTTTGCCGCAGTAAGACGGTCATGACGGTTAAACTGACTTATGACGGCTAAACAATTTAATAGATGTTCATTAGTACTAACTGACATTTCTTGATAGTTTCTGCAAGTTACCAAGTGTAAACATTCATATATGTTATATTTGCATATATAAATTATATTTTAAAATTCAAATTTATTAAGCACATTTTTGTTGTACAGTTTATAAACTGATGTATGGGGTGAAACACTGTTTCACCTTTACACTTTACTAGTAGTAACTGACTGACTAACGTAAACGGTGACCATTCGTGAAACATATCAACTGGAATATAATTGTAAATAATTGTAAGGAAAATATGTTGAAATACCTTTAAGATTATTTAAATTTATGTAATAAATTATTTTTTTAATACTAATTACCATTTGTTTACTAGCACACTACAATTTCAGTAATCACTAGTACAAACTGATTGAAAGGGAGTTAACCAAATTGCCATAAGCATTGAACAATGTTTTTGACTATTAATTGTATTTTTTAGAAATTACATTATATAAAATCAAATGTCTTTGCAAGCATTTTTTTTTTAGTTTTTAGTCCTTTAGTATTACATGAAATCTAAAGATTTTACTGAAACTGGTAGAGGTTCCTTGTAAAAAATCTTAGTTTTTTTACTTTCTGTCTGATTAAAATGGACAAACATGCCAATTCGTTTCAATAATTTTTTACTTTTTTTTTTTAAATAATGCATGCATTTCTAATAATGCTTTTTTAAATTGATAAAACCATTTAAAACCGGATATATTCATTCAAAAAATACAAGCTTCTCTGAGGCACAAACATCTAAAAATACACTTTTTTTTTTATTATTTTACAACATAATTCTAATATTTGTTCTACAAAGCGTTACCATTTCCAGCAGTTAACATGTCTACGTTTACTTGATGCTTTTCATCAAAGTGTTTGGTGGTGAATTCCCCGTTCTGGTTTATGATATGTGCTAAACGTGGTGACTGTTTCCTGACCTGATCCTGTTGCTGTTTGGCGAGCTCCATTTGCTGGCGCTGCTTTTCAATCTGCGAGGCGGCCAGTTTCTTCTGCTCCTCGTGGGCAGCCAGGAGCTGCTCTCGGAGACTGCTGAGCTGCGTGATCATTCCCATCAGCTGGCGCTCTTTCTCCGCCAGACTGTCAGGGGTTCCTGCAGGGGTCAAAGGGCACAAGCCACAGGTCAGAAAAGCCTCGCTCCCAGATGTGTTCGCTAGGACGTGCTATCGCCATTGCTTCAGAGACGTGTTTACCTAGCCGTCGCTACACATTTAGCACGAGCTGACCTCCGACCAGGGCTGAAGCTGAGAACGCGCTGACATACGAGCAGCCCTGGAGCAGACGGCAGGAGGGGAAGACTAAATCACTCGACAGGATGTCGTTGCACTGCAGTATTACCCCAGACTACCACCAATCAAACCCAGTGTGTGCGTGTGTGTGTCAGAGCCCTACAGCGCTTGAATGTCCAAACGAGCACATGTCTGTTAATGAGTTCATGTGTGAGCAATTGTGCGTCTGTGGTCATATATCTCTGTTAAAACACACACACACAGACACACGTCTGGACGGCCCCACAATCCCCCATTGTTCTCGGCCTCTACCTTCCGAGGGGCCACATTCCACACCAGGGAAAAACAGATGATGAAGAAAGCTGGAGAAAGAAGGGAGTCATAGCAGCTGACCCGACCCTTTGCCCTGGCAGGAAGGTGAGAGTGGGCTTCATTTGTAACCCCCTCGCAAACACACACTTTCAACAATGCACAATAAAAGCAACTGTCACCGCCGGGCGGTTGGGAAAATAAACCTGCAGCTCCTTTAACAGAAGGAGAGTGTGCTACTCAGTCGGCCTGGAAAAATCACGAGTCTTCCAAAGAAAAGAGTGAAATGAGACGGTGAAGGCCTCTTGTTTTGCTTTTTATTTAAAAAAAACGAGACTCGTTTTCCAAAGTTTAGGTCCGCATTACGCCTGTTCACTTCACTTGTTTGTGCTATTATTGAATGACTGTTCGAAGTTTTAAATAATTTCATGCTTTCGTTTGCGATTGAATGCACAACCTGTGATGCTGCAAGTAGCATTTTTGGTGAAACTTTTGTTCATATTTTTGTGATAATGTCATTGGTACGTTACACTGTGAAAACATTTGATCTTTTAGTGTGACTGTAACATGCACATTAAATTGAAAGCATCATTTTTATGGTGCTACATTTTTTGCAAACAGTCTTGGCCCATATAGACTTGTGTAAAAATAAATTAATTTTATAAACATCACACAAATGGTTTACAATACACATACACACACAATGCATTTTCTAATTTTGAATACGATTATTTGCTTCTAATGCTTTCAGTTTTATAAGTCATTTTGGATAAAACTGTCTGCTGAATGATGTAATGTGATGTTAGCAGGTAAACTACTAGATGCCCTGAGACCAGACTTAACAGAATCCACACACATACACACACACACACACACGCACACATGCACGCACCAGACTCATCAATCAAAAGCGAAGGCTTTTACACCTCGGCTACTGAAAGTTCAGCTTTGGATCAATAAGTGGTTTCCTCTCCCTCTAAACATCCTAAGGGTGCCTTTACTGCCTGCCTCATGTCACAAACCACAGTAATTAACCAATTTGTAACAATGTAATACCTGTCAAGCAGCTCTCACGGCTAATTAATGACTAGGCTTAACAGATAAATCCCTAATGCAGCACTGGGCCGTGTTACATGAAGGAGAGGCCGAGAGAAAAAGACTCTGCCCCAGGCTCTTATTGTCTATTAGCACTTTTCTTTCAGTCTTTTCTTCACACTTTCTCTCATCCTGTCTTTGTTTGCAATCCCTCTCATGTTTGCTACAGCACTTTGATGCGTGGTATTTTTACTGGGATTTAAAGTACAATTGTAAAGAAAGGCCAGGTCTGGTCCAAAGCATACTACAAAATTGTCCTCTGTATTTGACCCACCCACACACACACACACACACACACACACACACACACAAACCAGGAGCAGTGGGCAGCATTAAAACCCCCAGGCAGCCGATGAAGTTCCGTGTCGTGCATAAAGACACTTCAGTTGTGTTACATGCAAGTACAAAATTCGAACCTGTGACCTTTTGGTCAAAGGTTCTCTAACCATTAGGCCTCATTTGCCCCTCCTTCAAGCTACAACTGCACTAATTCTGTTCTAGAACCAATGGTTCTGGTACTGGTGGTGGCCATTCAGTGGTGAATGGTATTTGTTACTGGTAGAAGATTCCTCAGCAGAGCGCTAGATTGATCCGATCCTAAAGGGTACGTGGCCACAGAGTGACTGCAAGCCGCTGGAGATCGTGACGGGGACGCTCTCTTGCTGAAATGTCATCACAGTGGGGTTACCGCACCGACGGCTTGATCAATGGCAAACTCCCTTTCGGCTGCGGGAGTTTGAACAAGCCTTCGTTTGATTAACCATTTCTGAGCTGCTTAATGAAGTGCATTAACTCTGGAGTTATCAAAACACGCCTGTGAGGGAAAGGTGCACTGAGTCTTGTTAAAGTGACAGTAGAGAGTGTTCTCGCCACGGCTGGCTGACCTAACAGCATGTATCATTAACCGTGCTAACGTGAGCACGGCTGTTGCTTAGCAAGTCATCTCAGCAGATCATTAACCGAGCCTGGCCAAGAGGCTAATGCTAGGAAGATTAGCATACCTGAGCTTTGGATCGTTTGAAGATGTTCGCTTGACATTTGACACATACAATTGAAACAGTTTCCTCTCATTATATTGCGGCTCTGAGCGCTAAAACATATGTCCGACGGGCAAATACAGTAAAATCCGGATATAGCCGACAAGGGACCAGGCAACACAGTCATCCGCGAGATAAAAAAAAAAATGACAGTGCGGTGTTGGTATTCTTACAAGTGAACGAATCCACAGCTAATTGTAACCAAAATTATACATACTTTATGCAACAGCCAAAGTGACCAATCACTGGTGTCAAATATATATCTATAAGACTGTGGCGTGACAATCTGTTATAGCCAAATATAAATTACAGCTAAAATCCATCTGTGGTTCCAAATGTTTGTCAGGTTATTAGACAAACTCAGTTTTTTTTTAATCTTTATCTGCATGTTTGTAACATGACCTGAGCCATGCGCCCTGTTGATCTGACCATCATAGCCAACAACGTTACACCAGACATTCACTGTACCACAAATGACACAGGAAAGATACACGTCAGTCACATGGAAACACAAAGCATCTCGTTTTACCTTTGATCTCTCCAAAGTTGCCAGAACCCATGGCCAATAGCTTGTCCTTCCAGTCTTTAGACAACAGCCTCTCAATGCTGGGGGCCTCTGGAGGGGGATCGGAGGGAGAGAAACAGAAAAAGGGAGAATTACCACGGGCAGGCAACATCACAATATAGCTCATTTAAAGTCCATTTGCTGTAATAAAGGCCCGTCTCTCTAATGGCTCCGACAGTAGGGCAGGAGGAAGAGAGGATGGAAGGGGGGAGAGAGAGAGAGAGAGAGAGAGAGAGAGAGAGAGAGAGAGAGAGAGAGAGAGTTGAGCGGCTTCCTCACCTGCTGTTAGCCAATCATTAGCCCTATGCTCCGGCTAACACAAAGAGGCTCTTAATGCACTGGGCACAATGGACACATTATCGAGGCTGCGCGCTTTGTTTTTCTAATACACCCCGCGGACCCGCTAACCCCTCCACCTCGCACGCTAATTACTAACCTGCCAAGGACGGATGTCTCAAACCAGAGAGAAAGGAAAATTACCTCAACTCTAAGCACCCCCACTGAATTCCTCCTTGATGCCTTTCTTACACAGCATCAACATCACAACAATTAACAGCAACGTGAAACACAAAGCGACAAACAGAAGCTAGTTAGCAGTAGCAGCGGCGTGTGACTATCAATATTTCCGCTGCTATTACTCAACGAACCAGCTTCTCTTGATGCTATGTTTCCTGTCCAAGGTTGGAATAGAACGGTCAGCCATATGCACGCATATGCATCTCGATCTAAACGGCTCGCTGTCCGAATGCCAAAAAAAGTACCCGGCGACTGATCTGTGATAGAAAAACACCAGGTGGCACCATCACCAATTCCGCTAGAATGAAAAGGCCGAGCACTAACCTGCGCAGACAGTAGTGACAGACAGGACAGGCCCCAGGTGGGCGGCGCACGCATTTACACTCTCACACTTGCGGATGAAGATTTGCCAAACAGGAGATGGCTTGCCAAACGGAAGATATCGCATTAACCGTCAAACTTCCACGTCCGCGATTCTTGGGTTTAGAGTTGGCCAGTACGTTTCAGACTTCCCTCACACTACAGATAGGCCCGCAGGACACTCTTTGGTTTATGGACACGAGCTCGGGACAATTCAGCCAATCACCTTCACTACTGCTGTTTCCATTGACAGCTGTCTCACTGTCACCCCAACAGGTGTTATTAGCCCCCGCTCTCTCGCTCTCTCTCTCTCGACCGCTCTCAAGCTCTATTCTGGCATCTGTGTGTAACAATGACAGAGGCTTTTAAGCCCAAGAGCTTTGACAAGCGAAAGGTTTCAACAAATGGCCGCTCCGTCTATCCCCCTGCCTGCTCTGTGTCACTCCCTCGCCCTCGCTTCCCTCTCTCACCGGAGCACCAGTAATAGTTATTATTTTTATTTATTAACACAGCCGCTATTGTCCCTCCTGACAGCTCCTTCACTTTAACTATTAATAAAACCAGAAAGGCCTCTTTTATGTGACAGCCCTCAGCGGGGATCTGTGCAATCGTTTACCGCTGAATGGACGGAGAAGGAAGCAGATATGGTGATGTATCTGTCTTTTATGGCAGCTCTCCGGTCTTGCCCCCGTTCTTCATTCATTCTTTTGGTTTGGGACGTGCTCTTTATACGGATCTTTGATAGACGCACTCTCAGTACGATTCGATTTTTCTTTCCATCCGATTTCAAAGAATGAAACAAACTTGCTAAAGATACAAAGCAAAATACTATAGCAATGTAAATGAATATTTTGATTGCTTTGAGTAAATTATTATACTTTTGTCAATTATGGAATGAATGAAATGATGACGAAGAAAATAAAGAAGAAAATGAAGAAAAATAAAAAGGGCCAGTTAGCACTACTGTTTTTTCAAGACCATATTCAGACAAAAACAAATTAAATTTATTTTTATGATCTTTTACAATAAATATTTGTCCACTGTCAACCCTCAAAAATAACGACGTAATTTATTTAATTAAAAGCAAACAAAAAAGTGCTTTAATGCAGGAACTGAAATGAATTTAAAGCAAACAAAAAAACCTTCCTTTTGACACTTTTAATGCAACAATTTTGAAAGCTGAAAATGTTTCTATATCTGTTTTCAATTTAATTAAGTTAATTAATTTACTAAAATAAAATGGATGCCATAAGACTTTATAACTGGTTCTGTGTGGGCCCAGCTTGCCCGCATTAGTGACCAAATTGTGGCAGTAGGGCGGAACTCTACATATTCAACCATGTAAAGTGGGGAGAATTTTGGGTGGGACCAACACACAAGGGCACAGCAGAAAAAAACATTCTGAAAAACAGATTGGGTGCATTTTAGAAAAGTGATTCTACTCTATGTGTCACAATGCACTTGCAAAACACACACTCCACTCAAAACAAACTCACAACCCTGGGAAAGCAAATTTGACAATAAAAGGTGAATTATGGGCCATGATTAAAGTTCATTTGCTCTGTAGGGCTTCAACAGCTGGGCAGAGCGTTGGCCAATATGGTCAGCCACCTGGTCGAAGCTTGGAAGAAGCACTTTAGATTTCCAAGCACTGTGACTACCTTAGGAAAGCCAAAGTTTCAAAATTCATCAACCCCTCACTGTTTTTTGAAAACCTCGCTGTTGCAGTGCCATTTTTTGCCCAAAACGCTCTGACTCAGCCCCAACTGGCCAACTCTATTTTTCCAATTATCTCATATTTGCAAAGCCAATGAAATGTTTTGTTCGGAAAAGAAAGACGGGGTGGGGGTAGTAGAGAGAAGCAGCGAGATGGAGGGGAGACGAGAAAAGGAGAGCCAGGCCCACAGTGGACAACAAAAGGCCCAGTGTCCCAGCGCCAGCTTCATGCGGGTGGGGAGGGCTCACAGGAAAGGCCCTGGCTCGGGCCCGGCCCAGCACGCAGCACCAGAACAGGCTCCACATTGACTGCTCTTGGCAGAAAGCAACACGCTGCAGCAGCTCAGAGGTCAGGATTGAATAACCAATTATACAAGCACCCAGCCAGTTTATCTAAGGTTGGACAGAAAGGATCGTCACACACTTTGAATTTGGTGCCATACGCGTCCATTGCGGCGCAGCATTAAACTGATGTGCACAAACGAGACCAGCCTCGCCTTTAGATCTTTCTAAATCAAGTGTACAAACAAACACAAGCGGGTTTAAAAGTAATTAAATTTGGCTTTTGTGCCTCAAACACCGTAATCAATTAGTGCGATTCAGGCCAGCTCTCTCATTTATGGTTATGGGTGAAAAAAAACGAAAACAAAAAGCTGAAGTCTGATTCGGGAACAAGCTAACTCTGTTTTCTAATTCCCTCGTCCAATGAAAAGATGATTAGAATCACTCTTGATGATCAATTCATGTACGGCTGTTGTTTGCCCAGAGACTGTGTTGAAAATTCCTTCTAAAGGACGTTCAAACGGCGGCGGTCAACAGTCGTGCGCGTTTTCTCCCGGCGCTGCAGACGGAGAGACTGGGAGTTTTGAACGAAGAAACGAGGAAAAACATCGGATCAAATCTCTCATCAAAAGCCATTCAAGCTAAAAGTCCCAATTATGTGTGCGAATGGAGGAAACGGCAATGCTTAGCAACTCGCTGCACAAACATTCCCTCACACACACACTGAAGCGCTTCTTATTTTTGTTCTGCAAAGTTCCCAACTAATAGAGGGAACAAATAGGAAAAGGAAAAAAAAAAAAGGACTGAAAGGACAGACCAGTTCAGAGTAAAGCATGCCTAAAGTTGACACACTGAACAGAGAACATTTATGAAATAAAAAAGTTATGAGTTATGTTATTGGCTCTTTATTTATTTGTTAATTTTTTATATTTAATTTGTATTTTTGTGTTTATGTATTTGCAAATACACAGTCAAATTTTAGTTTTCTTTAGAGATTAAAATTACCACTGTGGAGTTAACAAAAGTTTTATGTATCTGTATATGTATTTAATGAGCATGTTTCCCAAATGTCAAAAGGTCACTGCTAACTAAGTTTGTTCAGCAGAAGTTGAGATGTCTCGTCTTTTATTAGACGACGCTAAATCAATTTCTCAAAAAATAAATCGGGATTAATTCTTAACTTCAAAGTTACAGGGTGAGAAGCATAAATTGAAAAAGTGGCTTTTCTCTGACAGAAATGTGCCCTTCATATATCTGCGATCCTTCTCTGACAGATGGTGTTGTGGGTGCTTATGTCCAATTTGATTTGAACCAAAACTCCCGCCAAATTTATTCTGGCACCTCTCACGCGCTGCCAAATTTACCCTGCCAGATTGAAATAACTGCGTGGAGGGCATGACATTGTGAAGAAGAATGTGAGCAAAACCGTCACGACGTGTGAGAAAGTCTGAGAAAATTAAGACATTCTCCGAGGACGTCCAAGACTTCAAAACCTGCTGGCGTGCGTCGGAGGAATGGCCACGCGGCTTAAGCGCGCAGGCACACACACACACACACACATTTGCCGCGACTGAATTAACCTGTAGAATTTTACACTCTTGAAACTCTTGAAGATAAAACAGGATATAATCATGCCTGATATTTAATCAGATTAACAATTATACAATTATGCTGCATTAGAAATAAAAAGTGAATAATCTTCATTTGTTACAGATTACACAAATATACCATCATAAATTATGAAATGATACATGCCTTGATGTTTTCAAAGTATCTCCTCTACTATTTGTAACTTTTTGTAAATTTCAAATCTAGTGTGGCACAAATTTTGTAAAAAAGTGCAGAAACTAGAATTTAGTTTTAACCAATTAAAGTCAATTTTTAGAGTTTTCTTTTTTTTCTCTCTCTCTCTCTAAAAACCAGCGCCTTGTCTTTGGCGGCTGGTGCCATGGTAGAAGGGGTTAAGCGCGGCTCAGGGCTCCCCTTTCTCACCAAGCGCATATTTCTCCTGTCAAAGGCATCCTGCAAAACTAGGCCAGGGCATATTTGTGCTTCCTCCGCGTGCTCTATAATGGAAAATGACACTTTCAATCTGTCTCGTGGCAATAACCCCTCTTCAGTGCGTCTCGCGCCGAGCCCAGTCAGCAGCGAGCTGTCATGGCCCCGGGGCCCTGCCACCACCCGCTTTCATTACATCACTTTAAAATGACAACAAAAGAACACAACATGCTCGTCCGGGTCTCTGATGCATTAACTGGCAGGACTTCAGATATATATATATATATATAAAAAAAGATATTTAACAAAACCTCATACGAAAAGAATCAGAAAGTCGCCACCAACCCAACCCTTGACTCGAAAACACTGACAAGCGCGGCGAAAATAAATATACAGCTGACTGAATAAATACCCAAATGTGGTCGGAGCACAGCAGTGTCTGTCATAATCACACGCGCTGTACGTCAGCCTGAAGTTTAAGAGAGCGGCTGTCACCGGCCTGTCACCGACAGAAGACGACGCTGACGTGATAATGCTGCTTTGCATTTTGAAGGCTAATAAAAACAAAGAAATTATAAAAAACAAATCCCCAACAGACCCACACAAGGGTCTGTATTTTAACCTCTTGTCATAACAAGATGCCCCTGAATACCGTTATTACACGCATTACACTTCTCCTGCTTTCACATTTGAGCGAAAAGTCCCCTTTCCCTCGCTGTCGCCCATCAAGGTGCAGAGCGCGAATCAATACATGGAACCTGTGCAAACAGAACACGTGCGATTCGGAGATCTTTTTCCCAGCATGCACGCAAACGGCCAGGATTCCTCGCGGCTTCAGTTGTGTCTGTAGTGTTTTTGTGCCTGGGGTGGTTAACATGGCCGTAAGAATGGCTGGTATTGTGCGGACCTCCATTGCTTCCAGATACTGGGAACCATGTGAGAGCCATTAAGTGATTATTAACAGCCAAGAAGCTCGGAACATCCCTGCTACGACGCTAACATCTCCTCATCCGCTGGACAGAAAGGGCTGTGGGCAGCTGGCAAATTCACATGCTTTCAAGTAATAATTCGGAAGATTTGATCATGTTGGTCATGGGAATAACTCGGCACTTATGGGATATACTGCATTTCCACTGGTTGATTTCGGTGAAGGGGGTCGACAATAATAATGTTAAGGTTTTAAATGCACTGGAACGCGGCACCTTAGCTAGTCTCAACGACTTGGGAATTAAGAACAATCCCAGCTAGTAGAAAAACTAAATGCATCGCACATCCTAGATGGTTAAGAGAAACACATTAATACTGTTAGCAGAACCAGAACCCAACTAATCAGCCAAAGTTTTTGAACGTGCTTTTGATCAACCAATTATCATTTAGCAGTAATTTACACACTGTGTTTTCTGCGCTCCTGGTGTTAAACATAAGCAAACTGACGTTTAAATGTGAGAACAGATTTGGCAGAATGTGTATCTAACTGAAGGATATGTGAACCCGGATGGAGGAAACAACAGGGTGAAAAAAGTCCAAAAGAACATCTGAGTTAGGCAAGTGAAAAAAAAAAGTTCAGTGTATTTTTATTTGTTGTATTTTAACACATCATTTTTTTTCTGTATAGTTGGTCATTAAATTAATTTATTTTTAAAATGCATGTTAATTGTAAATATAGTTGCAAGCAGCAATTACTGGGGTTTTAACCCTCTGTTGCTAACAAATAGAATTGTTTGCATTGAATGGGTTCTCCATTGAAACTGACCATGATCTAAAGTTTTTGCTAAACGTTTCCTTGCTTTTATGAGTCTAAAATCCGTGCCCCATTCTGGAATGGAATTACTAGCGAGGACAAATGCTGTATGTGGCAACTACAGGTACTCATTTCAAAGTTGTTATAATTGAGTTTAAACTAGATCAAATGTTCATAAACATGGTTAAAAGACCAAAAGCCTTTGACTGAACACAATTCATATTTATAATAGAATGGACAATATTGAGTTCAATTTTAAAGTGAATATACAATTTTATGCTTATGAAAATAAAAAAGATTTATCATGAAATCGGATTAATTCTAAAATCAAGAAGTGCCACTTATGCATAATCTACAAAATTAATCTACTGAAAATTACGTGAAATGAGCAGCAGACCAGTCAAGCTCAGCTTTAGAAACTTTCCAGTGACGTAATGGCGTTTTTCCGTTATGTCAAGCTAAAATTAGCATCCATGGAAACCAATGTCAACACCAACATGGCATATTCAAAAGTAAAATATTAGTACAGTACAATAGTTGTATTTGTTGATGTGGTCCTAAGGGCTAGAGCACAATAATACAATGACATTATTATAAAGTGTATATACAAAAAAAAGAAAACAGTGTCATGCATGACTCACCAACAGCAGAGTGACATTTAAAGTTTTATTTGAAAAAAAGGTTTAATTTGTGAGTTTAATTTAAAATAAAATCAATATATAATCAAATTCTCAAACAAATAGTAAACACTACAGCGTAAACATTTCATGTAAACTTGATTTGTGTTTGTATATTTATATATAACCACAATGACGCAAGCTAAAAACACGATTTAATCATGTGACACAATGCTTTCCGATCACTCTGACTCCACCCACTTTGCTCACCAATAGTTTAAGGTCAAAAGAGGTAAAAATGTGAATTTGAACATAAACTAATTGAACCAAAGAAAACATTTATTGATTAATCACAAAGAACAATGTGAAATCAATAATACGTATTTTCATTTGTAAATTATTTCAAATCATTAACTTTGACTCAACTTGGACTTTTATAATCTTAAAAAAAACTTTCTAAACTGGTTAAATAAGGCACAATTGGCAAAACACTGATAGTTAGTGCTTGCAGCTATATTTAAAAAGTTACTTATTGTTATAAAATAAATATATAAAATATAAGTAATATATAAAAATAAACATAACATTTTATAAAAAATAATTTTTTGAATTAGTTGTACATTTCAAATAATTAAATAAATGAATGATCAGAAAAGTTATATTAAAACAAAAAGAATATGTATAATGTATTTTATTTTTACATTTAAACCAAACAGGTTAGAAATATAATTTATCAATGAAAAAAACGCATAGATAGAAGTGTGTGCGTGTGCGCGTACGCATTGCTTTGTGCCCGTCACAATGGGCTAGGGAACAGACGGTGAGATTGTGTGTATGTCATCTGCGGATGCTGTAGACTGGCGGAGTGTGTCAGATCCAGCCTAAAATGACTAGCAGCTGGGGGTGACAGTTGTTTTAACAGCTGAGCTGACAGGATTAATTCAAATGCACTGAAATCAAAAAGTGGAGAACACCTGTTCAATCTTCCAGCGGTCTCCCCGTCCAGGCAGGGGATCAGGCTCGGGCTCGCAGCCAGGCCAGAGCTTCCTCTCCTGGAGCAGGATGCAGAAGAGCACTGGGTGTTACGCCACCATGGGACAGGAGAAGGACGGAGGGGGGGATCAAAAAGAATACAGTGGCAGAAGACAAGGTAATCCGAGAGCAAAGGGAAAACCGGAGGAGAGAGACGGCACAAGAGAGACATAAAGGGAGAGAGACTGAGTTCCGCCTTACTTGTTTCTGAACATCTGGCTTAAATAGAGGGCCTATTTTCTCTCTGACCAAAGGGCGCTGACCTCGGGCCGCTCAGCAGAGACCGATTGCTTAGTTTCAAAGCGTGTTGTCTGACCACAGGACCGCTGGGGTTAATTCTGCTCTTCCACCCGTGTTCAAAGACCCCCTGCCAGAGCTTCATTCAAGTTTCCTGCACAGACAGAGTGCTGACCACTACCAGCCTCCAGATTCACCCGCAGGTGGAGAGGAGCTGAAAAACATGGAGTAGGTTGAGTGTTCAGCCTCAGATTTTGGACATGAGAGCTGAGAAGTTAGTCATTGCTCTTTCCTTTCAGTTATAAGAGGATCCTCAGGTATTTACACTGTTCGTGATTAAAACATTTCATACCGTAGTAGTTTTGAAACACTACAGCCCTGAAATGCGTTCGCCAATGAAGCTTGCAAAACTATTTCTGGTTTGTAAGATCACGACACTTAACAAAGCTGCCTGACTTCTGTTTATGTCATTACCAAAGGCTTCTGCGTAAGTGGATGCGAGCATCAACTGTAGGTCCTAATCTACTCCAATCCAAACAAACATACCTAAATCTGCTTTGAAATTTACTTTACATATCTCTGAGCGGTGGCTCAAGCCGAGGGGAGAATGGATTTAGAATTAGGGGCACGTAATGGATACGCTGAAGGGATTTGTGACTTAAGGTTAGCCATGTGAAAGCTCTCCAACACCACATCCGAATGACCAGCAACCCACAATAACACAGCACAACAAAGTGCAACAATCCAGAAAAACGCTTTAGTTAGATCGACATAACACTTCATTGAAGAAAACACACAGACGCAAGGGATTCGGAACTTGCAATCTGGCTCATAGAGTCGTCAATGGGAAACAGAGGTGTGATGGATTCTCATGCCGCACACTAGCATATTCCAAACGCTCTCGATACACTACAGCTACATCAAAAAGCGAGGAGAGTGATATTTTATAAGTTACGATGAATATTCATAGCATATTGTGGTCCATTATTTAGCATTACCTTCAAAAATGCCAACACACACAAAATAAAATTAGCATGTTAATAGATATGGGTGTGCTCGGCGAATTAGCATGAGAATCACGCAACTGCTCAATGTCTGAAAGCTTTATGGGTTTAACGACTAAACAAACGGCTGAGAACTCACTTTATTTGTCCAAAGCGATCGTTCCTCCAAGCCACCGCTTCAAGAAGCTTGACGTCTACCAGAAGTCGCTGTCATTTTCCACACGTCCCCTATATAAGTATTATGCATATTATGCAATTCGCAGGCACATCATTAAATCAAGCCAGACAAATTGAGCTGCTAATATATGGATTCCTCATCTTCAGATGCCACATTCAGCCACCACGTATCAGGAGCATTTCCAATTCACGCACGTCAATGACGGCTGTGTGCAACTGTCCAAGTCTCGGGTCACAATTGAGTGGCATTGGAACAGTCAGCTTCATAAAGGAGCCAGAGTCTAATTCATGAACCTCCGGCCTTTGTGCTTTTCTTAATGCCGCGCCAGGAGGTCAATAACAAAACTTTAAACACAGAAGGAACGCACAAAGACGTCCATCTTCGAGTCGCTAATCCCAAGCTCACACTCAGAGGTAGAGAGAGAGCGTGTGTGTGTGTGTGTCCTCGGCTTTCCCATCAGCGAGCATCATTCAGCTCTAATATCACCATCCAGTGAGAAGGCTCATCCCTATTGATTGTCTTGTGCAAGACAGCAGAAGAATACAAACTGAAAGGCAGACCCAAACTATTCAATACAACTGACTTGAATGTGCCTTTCATTCGCTGGAACAATGGCCCCTGCACAATGGTGGGCCCGTTAACTCTCATGTCTTCGGCTGTTTTGCCAACCTCAAAGAAAAGTACACTGACTTGGATTCAGCTGGAGGTGAGGAAAACACATTACAATCATATACTTTGAGGGGAAAA
Source organism: Paedocypris micromegethes (assembly GCA_028031935.1). NCBI lineage: Eukaryota > Metazoa > Chordata > Actinopteri > Cypriniformes > Paedocypris > Paedocypris micromegethes. The sequence continues at coordinate 11,579,614 of CM051496.1, forward strand.
ACAGACCAGTGATGTGCTTTTTCTGCACTGTATGGCAGGCGAGTTGGCTTGGTGTTTTGTAGGGTTTGATGCGGTAAACAGTGGGAGCCGCGGGTGTCCGTAGGGTTGGATTGCGTCAGCCCTCAACAGTACTGCGACATTTTAAGCTTTTTAAAACTTTAGAGTTTGTGCGACTGGAGCGCAAATCAATTTGTCACTTCCAAAAACCTAAAGCGAGTTGCACTAAAGATACGTTATGCTGCAATTAAATGGCATATATCCAGATTCCGACTTTGTTTCTGGCATTTTTTTTTATCCCAAATTTATCCCAGCACTGACAAACAACTCCAGTAAAAACCACCCTCCTAATGTTAATTTATACATCTAGCTAATTACTACCAAATATTGGAAACTGCATATGGAAGTTGCTCAGTCTCCTCCGCTCGGTCTCTTAACTACCTCTCCTTGAGCATCTTTGAAGTCGTCTTTATGTGACTGCGCATGGGAGTCTTGCTTGTTTTTCATATCTTAGAAGTTAGAAGAAGACTTATCTTAGAAGAAGACTTCTTGGAGTTGAGTTTATCATTTTTAGTTTCGTTTTGGACTAGCAATGGATTAGTGAAGAGACAGAGACCAAGCTTTGTGACTGGAATCCTTTTCTTTCTCTTTCACTCAGCCCTTTCCCTTTATGGAAGAGTGTATCCGCCCTACCTATTCTCCTTCATTGAGGTGTATAGATGCGTGAACCCACGGACAACAATGACTAGCCCTAAGTGCGGTCTTATAAAACGCCTCAGTGCCTCAGAGCCCCCCAACAAACACCTTACAAAAGACGTTTACTCTGCGTGAGTGTGAACGAAAAGCCTTGCTCTGATCCAGAGAATCCATTCAGAGCACCCTACAGGTCAGTGTCAAGCTATAAAACAGTGAACTTGCACAACTTATGGCTACGATGCATTAAAAGCCACCTCCGGACTGACCCTGGACCAGCGGAGGCGGCTTGTGATAATAGAAACAACTGGGCAGGAGGTGACCCCAGGATTGGCTTTGAAGCTGGAGCGTCCCACAGAGACGGAACCAAGGAGCGGGACTCAATTAGTCAAGTCTAAATTGAACCATCAATCTGGACTCACTCCATGGTCATCCGGTGCGAGGGGCCGATGCTCGTAAACAACACAGGGATGTTACTTCAACAAACAGTTTTCATCCGAGGTAAGCTTCAGAGAAACGGAGGACAGCAAATGGGAGCTTTTTTTTAATCGTTTTGATAATGTCAACATTTAAATTGTTTCATGGTTGTAATTAATGTGCAATAAAACATTTTAAATAAATATAATCAATAAATAAAAATATGAAACTATTAAAAATCGTATAATATGTTCATTTTTTTAATGTAGAACTTTACTAAGCTTACAATAATAAACTGAAAGTTAAATAAAAAAAAAAAACTTCTAAAAAGAAAGACATTAAACTGATAGCTTAGTAAGTAAAGAAACACATGGTGGGAGACCTGAAGAGGTACAGGAAAGTGAATGTGACCATCGTCTGCTTAAGGCTGTGTGACGTGTTGTGTGTGCATGTGTGTGTGTGTACATGTGTGTGAGAGTGAAAAGTGCAGTGCTCAAGGAACCAAAGCTCGGCCATGACCATGAATCAAGCTCAGCCCAGCGCCAAGGCTGACAAACACACACACACACACACACACACACACACACACACACACACACGGACGGACACTCAGGAGACCCTGAACATCTGTGCCCCACATAACACAGGCTGCCAGGCACTAGTGAGGACTACATCTCTTCCACTGAGAGCAGGGGGAGGTGGACGGAGATCCCAGCAAAGAACAAACAGCGTCTTGATGATCTCGAATAGTACGTGATGATGATGAAGATCATTTGCAACGCAGGTCTGGCATACAGTCAGACTTACAGAGAGTGTTTGAAATAGGAATTAATGTGTGTGTGTGCATGTGCGTGTGCGGAGTGTCCAAGTCGCTGGGAAAAAAAGACTGCTCCAATGAACCCCTGACAGCCCTGCTGCCCTCTTTTCATTACTAAAGCTAATAACGCTCACACACACTTCAGCACGCCGCAGACAGACACAAACAAAAACACACACACACACAAACACGGCTGCAGCTTGTCCCCAAAATTTCACACACAGACACATACGATAAACCACACAATTTAAAATGGAAACATGTTAGACAATTTTTCTGTTTTTAAAAGTTCATATTTTAAGGACATAAATTATTATTTTAAATTATGCCCTCAAATTATTTTATATTTCAATTTTGTTTTTAAAGTTCTGAGCATTTGTAAGATAAGAGCATTTGTGATGTGACAAAAAAGTCAATACTAATTTTTATTGTGCAATTTTTGCGTGTGGGGGTGGGGTAAATAAATTACTAAGAATAAAAAAAACATAAAAGAATATAAACAATTAGAAAAGAGTTAAAAGTAAAAAAAATAATTAAAAACATAACACTGCTAAAAATATTATTATTAATACATTTAAGCATATTGTTGTTATCATTATTATTATTATTATTGTTATTATAAAAATGTTCATATAAAGGTCTTGTAACTACTATTTTGAACATTACAATAAATTAAATAGTATATAAATAGGAAACATGAAGAAATACTGAAGAAAACTGTGTGGTAATAAAAATGATGAAAAGAAATATAAAAATTTAGATTTAGGCTGTATTCCAGCAATTTTACGGTACAGTAATTGAGTACTGTATATGTATTCCAGTGGAATAGATATTTTTTATAGATTGATCTTGAACTCGTGAGGCTTAACAGGTGAAGCATGAAGATGGGTGCTGCTCAGACCCTCATTTATAAAGGTCAAATGGCTGGGTCTTAATGCGCGCGTGCACACACACACACACACACACACACACACGGACGCATGCACACATTCACGCAGGCTTGACCCAGTAGGAGTGGAGCTGGTATTTGGCTGTAATAAACGACTCAAGCTGGGCTGTTTATCTGCAGGGAAGTGGAGCACCAGAGGAGGACAGGTGAGCAAATGACTTCCTAACACGCTGACTAACACACACTCTCCCTCACACTCTTACTGTTTCCTGACCCATTTCCTTTGCAGAACTTGCGTTTCAACGGCACCAAGCTGGTGAGCAACCTTCAACTCGTGTATATGTACAAGCCGCGGAATGATTGATCTGGCCAGGAGCGGGGCGTGAAAAACAGAGGGAGGAATGGAGAAGAGAGAGAGAGCAGTAATAATACGGCCCTTTCATAATGATTAAAGCATTCATTAATTTTTCATCATAACCTGCCGTTTGCAGCTAATGGTCTTTGTGAGGTACACAAGCAAACAATGGACAGGCAAGTTGAAAGGGGATTTTTATCAGGCTATGAGAGCCTGGCTCAATGCGCTGCTCACCTCCTCCCTCTTCCCCTCTATTTTCCACCGGTGTCCGTGATTCTTGAGGGACCCGGGTTCTTTTGTCTGCACGACATTGGAACAGAAAGCCGCGAGATAATGCGCTACGCTAGTCTGTCGCTAATGGGCTGTCTTTTGCTCTCTCTTTACTACTTTATCCACCAGAGTTCTATAAGTATCACAGCATTAAGTCTTCTTATAGCGCTTCTGGCTTCCTGCTCACGGCAGCTGTTGAGTTTCACGGCCAGACTCACTTTCTGACCTCCATCTTAACTGATGGAACAATCTCCTCAAACTTTTACAATAAATAAACGGAAATTGACACTGATTTATCTCTCTTTTTGGCAGGCGATAAAACCATTAATGAGTGTAAATAATCCATCGAAATAAATTATACATTTGGTTATTTGTGAAAAACCGGCCTATAATTAATAGAGAGAGTGAGGGAGACGAGAAGCATAAAGCAAGAGAGAAATAGAGAGAATGATGGAAAAAAGAGTGGAAGGGAGTGAGAGGATGAGCTGAGAAAGAAGTAGGGATAAAACATCGAAACAAAGACAAGAGAGAGTGAGAGAGAACCTGAATCTGTAGATACAAATATTTCAAACGGAAGATTGCTAAGCTGTCGATTTTGTAGAACTTTACAGCGTTTACAAAGAAATGGTTAGCTAATAATGGGACCTCACAGATCTTCATACTAAAAGAGCTGATCTAATAAATTCCTTCACAACCATCAGTTTTATCACAGACAGTGCCATGCTGATGTCCAACAACAAACCACCATCACCACTAAAGCGTCACAAAAAAAACAAATTTTACTGAGAAATATTCCCCACCCAAACTGAATAAAAGTATTAAAAAGTAGTAAAAGAATAAATTATTTAAAAGAATAAAAGCTCATGATAGAGAAAGAGTGAATGACGTTGCACTCTCAAAACATGTAAACACAATCACCCTGGCATGTTTACGCACAGAAAGTTTCTGTCGTAACACGACTGGTTAGGCCACAGTTTCATGACTTCTTATAGTTTCCGGAAAAATGAAGAGACAAGCAGCTATAGGACGACGTGTCAAAACGCCTAGACAATTCTCCACTCACCCTCTGGCTCGTTCTTGATCAGTTCTTCCATCTTTCTCTGCTTGAGCGTGTCTACCACGTCGGCCAAGCTGCCCTTGCGCCTTTCCGGGGTGCCCAGCGCCGAAGCCGACCCGGGTTCGCTGCCTGGCCGCATGGAGCTGTCCTCTTGATGCTGCTGCTGTTTGCTCGGTGAGGTAGATGAGTTGTGCTGGGTGTAGGGGCTCAGGGCCAGGCCTTTGCTTCCATCTTGATCCTGACAAAAACACGGCAAGGACAGTTAGACAAAGCCACAAACAACCTTTTCCCTAATTATTTTCTCCTGCTCTTAAATGCTGAGACCCGTGTAGATGTTCTTTCATCTTCTTCTACCCATCTGTACAGCAGAACGTCTCTTGCTCAGAGTCTCTCTGCGCTTCTTCAATGCAAAATCATTAGCCGCGTAAAAAGTTTCACCATCACAGGAACCGTCTCTTCCTCTGAGAAGGGAAGTTTTTCTACTTTGAATCGAATCCAGCCACACAAGAACGTCCAAGTTTTCAACCGCAATGTTCTTCTCTTTTTGACCAGCGTGACAGCTGCGATATCAATCGTCGTCTTCGAGGTTTCAAACATTGATCTAGCGTCCAAATTGGTTAACAGCTCCGATCTCGCGCTTTCTTACGTAATGTGACTTAGAATTGAGGCAGTAGAAGAAAGACACTGGTTGTTTCTATTGGATTCTACTTTAAGAAAGTAAATGTTCTGTAGGACTAAAGAATTGCAGCGCTCATCACTATGTTGTGGTTTTACTTCACAACTTACATATGTTGTAAAATAATGGTTAGAGAGTCGGGATGACAACTGCTCGGGTTGAGTCTGAAAGATGGGTGGTGGGCGAGGGACCCGAGTCAGCATAGCATTGGAACAAAAATGAAAAAAAAAAAAAGTTAATTTGTTATATGGTCCGACCATAACTGGCCACGTTCACTAACTTTCCTTTCCTACAATACAAGCATTTTTCTACTCTCACTTGTGAGTTGATGTTGACAGATTTGATTGTTTGTAGGTATTTATAAAATCATTAATACAGTTCCAGGACTCAAATCACAGACCAGAAATTGTATTTGGTTGGCCAAATTTCTGGATGAAGAAACACAGTGTAAGACAGATGTAGAAATACAGAATGTTGAGAAAATACAAAGTTCTGACATAAGACATTACGAATATCAATAACTGTATGTATTGATTGAAATTATTTGTTACATCAAAAAACACTGAATCTTTTATTCACAAAGATAAACGCACACGCGCACACACCTCCGGATCCCCCTTGTTAAGTTTAATTACAAAACAAGTCAGGTATTTGGAGAGCGGGTCAACAGTCCTATGTCTGTTAATCAGGGTTAATCTTCGGTTAATCCACCTCTATTATCTAACTTACCACTCCTGTGACTGACAGCAAGATCAGCCAATCAGAACATGGCATAATCCATCTGACGTGTTTGGATCCGCTGAACAGATTTACACCTCAACAATCAACTTCAGCTGCTCCGTGCCACCTGCATCCTGCGTCACGCAAACCCTGAACATCTCCCGTCTCCAAACTCCCGTTTCCGCACAGGTCCATCACACGCTTTCTTTTAATAATGACATCTGTTTTTAATCATTAACTCAGAGAGAACAGAGAGCAGCAGATGGTTCATTTACTGCAGCTTAATGCAACAGTAATTTCACAAGACTTTCACAAGATAGAACAGGGGCTGTAACAATTCTCTGTCTGTTAGATAGAAGAATCTATCTATCTATCTATCTATCTATCTATCTATCTATCTATCTATCTATCTATCTATCTATCTCTCTATCTATCTATCTATCTATCTATCTATATATATATATATAATATATATATATATATATAATATATAATATAGGGAGAGAGAGAGAGAGAGAGAGAGAGAGAGAGAGAGAGAGAGAGAGAGAGAGAGAGAGAGAAGCATAACAAGGCAGATGAAGAAAGATTGATGGAGAGAAGAATAAAGACTGTAAAAGACTGAAATCAGATTTAAAATTTTTTTTTTATTATTGTTAGGGTTTTATATATTAAATGTAAAATATATCCTATATTTTATCATTTTAGTTTTTACATGAACGCCTGGTTCAAACCTGACTAATAGTAGTATTAGAAATTTCCAAAGTCGGTGAACTCGGATGTTTGTGAGTTTCTAGCAAGTTGCAACGTTTCACGTTGCATATAAAATACCTTTGTATTTCTATACAATTATTGACATTGTTAATATTGTACATCAACAAATTAATCGTTAAATTACAATCAATGTTCTTGTCATTAGTATTATTTTTTTATATGTTGAGTTACTCAGATTAAACATTTTCATTTAGCGTCCAGTCCTGTTTCATCTGGTTTAGGACTCCAATTTCATTTCAAACTTTTAGTTTGTCTCATCACAATCCATCATCACCACCACCATCATTATCAACATCTACAAGATTGTAATAATTACTGAACAACTAATTAAACTGAACAGCTTCCAGTGGCTACACACACACGCGCGCGCACACACACACCAGTGACAGGCAAATTTAATCCCAACAGATTTGTATAGATTCCCCATGTCTTCAGCACTTTTCCATCTTCCTCATTCCAATCATCTGCGCTCAGACTGGGATTAAGAGACTTCTCCAGTCACAAACCAGCAAAGTGACAGTCAATCCCAAACAAAACCGTCAACTCACTGTTGAAGAACTACCAGGAGGAATGACGGAAAGAGGAGGGGAGGAAAGAACGAGTGGGAGAGAGTGGCAGGCGTTTCTCTCTGCCAGTTTCAGTGTGGCATGCATCTTAAAACACGGTCACACTTGTCACATTCAATCTATCTAATCTGCCGCAGAGTTCGCAGCTCTCGACGTTGACTGTAGGTGCCTAGAAAACAACGCGAAGAGAAGTAGAGATTGCTGGTGGGGAAAAATGCGCGTGTTTTCACTTCTAGTCTGGGATGGATGAAGTCGGCTTCTTCCGTCTGATTTAGCTACGATTTAGCAGATGATCAAAATAACTCTAGACAAATGCAAAAAGGTGAACAAAAGTCACTCGTTGCTTGGGGATTGAACCCATGACCTTTACTGAGAGTGCTGCAGGAAAGCAAAAGTGACCTCAACATTGTCTTCACATTTAATCTGAGTTACTAGTAGATCCAGAGTGAACACAACCACGTCTCGTCTCCAGAGTTTCTGGAATGGGTGCGTCGAACTCTTCGTGTGCGGATGCGTTATTTGCGTTTCTGATGCGCAATGTGGGCGGTTCTGCTTTTAGCTGTGCGGATGTCGATTCTCTGGCGGAAAGACTGAAACCTGCAACCCTCCCTTCATCCCTCCGAGAGAATTAACCAACTTTTGTCTCTGTAATCTCATGTGTGACAGGAGCGCATTTACGAGACACTTCAACTCTTGCCAGAAAAGCTTCGTTTTCCCTCTCTGGTTTCCCTCTTGTTTCTTTTCAGCACAGAAGCCAACGTTTCTCCAGATTCCACATTTTAAAACTTCATCCTAATGCCGTTTGTCACTCGGACCTCTGGATGGACACTGTCTTAGAGCTGGACGCGTCTTTTCTCCCGCCTGTTGTCTTAAGCCCACGATGCTGATCTCCACCGTGTGTTCAATCCGCTCACCTTAACTTGCCTCCATCCTGCTATTGTCAGCCCTGATCCCAGCCTTCACGCGCACCCACCCAAACACAGTCTTGTCATGTCAAAACACACGTGCGGAATAAAACCCGCTTGGTACTGTTAGGGAAGTTCTGAGAATATGATTTAATAGAGCAATTGAGTGTATTCTTAACGGACACAAAACAAAAATTATTGTAGGCTTTCATTAGGTTTTAATATATAAATTGGTCTTCGTACGATGGATCTTTATTAAATGAGAAACTGAAAATTTTAATTCAAATGCCTTTTAGTGAATCTACAAACTTCATTAATGCAATAAATATATTATTTATGCATATATATATATATATAAATAAAAAATAAAAATAAGCTTCAAGTCGAGGAGGTACTCAAAATATATATATACATTTAAAGAGTTTCAAATAGTAATAAATAACTTCATTAGAAAATATTGCACCTTCCTTTAGTTTAAAAAATTTAAATTAAAAAAAGTGTATGAATTTAGAATTTCCTTTAATTTCCTCACCAAAAAAAAAAGAGTAAAAAATAATATTTTTTTTTGTTTCAAAAACAAATTTCTCGTCGATAAAAAATGACTAGAGTTTACGCGGCACTGCTTTACTGTACACCAGGTGGCACGTGCCAGACCCCCGACCCCACCGCATCTCTCTTCCTCTCGAGATGAAGAGGTCAGCGTGGTCTGAAGCGCGTGTGCACCGCTGCCGTGTTAATTTACAGTGACAAGATAAAGCGGTAATCTTCAGCTGCGCGCTACCCGGGGACTCGCCGAGTCGATTTACACTTCCCTATCACTTTATACAATTGCCGTGACAAAGCCCCTCCGAGTCCCCACTCGTGTAAATCTCTCTCTCACTCAACTCTTCTGCCAGTCAGCGCGGATCGGCTCAGGGAAACTTAATGTCTCACACATGCCAGCCAGCTCTCCCCAAAATCCGCCTGTGTTCGCGATGGATACGCTTTATTAATCCACATCAAACACAGCGCGTGTGTGTTTTTTTCACGCCACGTCTGACACGTCAGCGTGAGACGTACGTCTAGTTCTTAGATAGTACAGCAATTACAACTACTGCACTGCTGCAAACACATGTTTAGCATCGTTTTGATGTGTGTGTGTTTAACACACACAAACACACACACACATTTACCAGGTTAATAGAAACCCTGAACAGTCATAAACACACCAGTTACACACCTGAGTTGGTGAGAACTAAACTAGAGTACTCGACACTTTTGGAACCGTTTCCCACTATAAACCAGAGTCCAGCTCGCTCTGTAATCACGGCTAATTGCAGAACAAGCTTCACATTAAGTCCCTCGAATACGGACTCGCTGTTTTACAGCTAAATTGATTCCTAGAGCCATTGACAACGACAGTTTATCAGGAGAGATAGTTGTGCTGGGCGAAAGGTGAGATACCGAAGATCAGGTGCCTGTTAACGTGAGATCAGAAGATGGAAGTCAGAGGGTTCATGAGCACTAGTGAATGGCACACACGTTTGTTTGTCTCACATCCACAACTCAGACTCTACAATGACACATGGACAGTCCATTCAACTTGTGAGTCAGTTTGGCCACATGAAAAACAGACAAGCCGTCTCTCCATTTTTTTGCAAAACAAATATTTAAAAAGTGGCTACTTAAAACAACATTAATGAAACGTGAAGGCCAACACATTTTCCAGAAGATTTTGCCTATAGATGCTCATCAAGAGTGGATGGATCACGGGAGTCTGACTCACCATATTAGCGTGTAGTGTTGGTGGGCTGTCGAGCAGTCGGGGGGATCGCGGGGACACCTTGCTGCAATATGAACTCAGGGGCAAGTGAATGACAGCATGTCCGTCAACCTCTTCATCCTCCAGTCGCTGTCTGCTCGTCGCCATGACTACCTCTCCATCTGTTCCCCCATATGGAGAGGCTGGTCGCTTGGAAGACATCCTGGAAAAACGAGAAAGGGAAAGTGACTGAGACATTCAGGAAAAAACACAGCAGAGACGGAGACGTGGCTGCAGCTTAATTGTGAGTGACATATATGAGAACACACACACACACACACACACACACATACAGTACTTGCATAATGACAGCCATCCACATAGCTTTGTGTGTGTCCATGCTTCCATCAGAGATGCGACCCACCTACACTATCTCCAAGCCATTTACTCGAGAAGCCCCATGCACAATGTGTTTAGTCGGCCTGTTTGATGTAAAGACTCGAGTTGCCCATTAAAGAAAAGTAGAGACGGAATCAGCGCCCATCAAATATCCCGTTAGTGAAGAACACAAACAATGGCGCGTGTGTTTGTGTGTGTGAGCACCACAGTAGATGCTAATGACAGTGTATATGGTGTCGACAATGGTGGAGAAAATGGGCCTTGATGAGGGTCTGTTTTCCTCTGATACCTTCAGGGGGAGAAAAAGGACATTCATTAAATGAACTCTCTCTCCCACAATGCACAGTGGGAAAAATGAATATGCTCGTGTAATATGATTTTATCCAGCTTATGCCGCAGCCTAAGTGCTTTCACAAAGAATCTGCGCCAGTGCCACCATGGCCCTGGAAAGTAGCAGTCTTTTAAAAAGTGTTTGGTTGTGGACACACACACACACACACACACACACTTCCAGACTTTTCTTATTTTGCTAATATTTCATAACAATAACTTTGTAGCCAACATCTGTGGCTCGGGGTGAAGAGCGCATGCTCTCAGACATCTGGCTGATCCTGCTAAGGTTTCTTTCACTTCTTCTGCCGCTTATTTGGTTTAGATTAGCTGTAAAGACAAACATCATATAATGTTTCTAATCGGCGGGGATAAATAAAGCTCACCCAGCTCAAGCCCGAGTCTGGCGGCTACGGAACAAGCGAGGCTCGCTCACAATGGGACGGAGTGTTAGCTGAGGGGATGACCTCGGGGGCGCTGATCTATAATGCAGATGTCATAATGCCCCACAGTCAAAACACGTACTGTAACCCAGGTGAGCTCGGAATATATTCTGTGGTATAAATGGGAGTGTTTGTGTGGGGTACCTTGGCGTTGTGCTGGTTCACACTGGGGCAGTAAAAGCAGTCAGTGCAGCTGTATAAACTGCAGTTGGGCCGTCAGAGCCACACGGCCCGTCTGCCCCTCCACCAGCCCTGTGTTTACTCTACCTCCAGACACTCACACACACTGGGCCCTTTTGTTTCACTCTCACACACACACACCTCAGTCCCGCTCTTTCTACTCACCCACCCCCAACATATACATCAGGTCCAACAAAGACACACTCACTCCATTCATCTGAACGCAGGTACTGAAATCAAGAGACGACTTCTAATCGGAGCAGAGAACTCTTTACTTGTTGTTTAGTTAACACTCCTATTACATGTACCTGCCAAATTGTGCAAATTGTTCGAAATTGAGCATATGTTTTGATAAATGGTAGTTACACTTAAATTATATATTAGCAAGTTAAGTAAACACAACTTGTTTGAGCCTGGATACAATGGAGAAACACTTTTTTTATTTGGCATTTCAATTTGCTAGTACTTGCAATTGCGGCTACAATTCTGACTTTATATCGTGGAACTGCAACTTCGAAGCCACACAATTCTGACCTTATAATTCCTGCGACTTAAAATCTCAATATTCTGAATTTATATTGTGCAAATGCAACATTACATTTTGACGATCGTGCTACTGTGACTTTTACAATGCAGACTTTATGTAAAATAAATGCAAGATTAAATCTTTATAGTGTAAAGCTGTGACTTTAAATCCTGCAATTCCGACTTTATTTCCTGGACTTGAAAGACATCTGAGAAATTAGGATTACAACTTTCATTGTGAGTATATTGAGTCTTAGATATTGCATGTATGACTTTACTTACATGTTGCAATTCTGATTAACATTTAATATAATGTAAAAATAAAAATATTAAATAATATTCCATATATATTACATTATTTCTAAAAATGTAAATAAAAAAAGTCAAAATGAACAGAAAAATTATACATGACTGTGCAACTTTAATTAACCGGTGTACGAATGTCCATTAATACACACAGCAAGTATTTGAATGACTGCAGACGCTTCCATCCACAAGCTTCTCAGACATGTCTGTGTCCCTGTTCCGCAGCTCCTCGTCTCTCTCTCGTTCCCACTGACAGCAGCTTTTCACAGCTCCTCTTGAGCAATAAAATCTGGGTTTTCCTGCGAGTCTTTGAAGTATAATTACTATACAATTCCACTCCCCGGGTGAGCAGGTTATAGCCACCATTTCATTCAAAGTTGGCAGACCTGTCGTGGTGGAGTGCCTACATGAAACATTTAAAGCATGTCGAGATGTTGGGATTAAAAAAGAGAGGGTTTTATTAAGCAGATAAATTGGCAGAAAAACTGGTCTCCAAGGTCATAATTAGCAACCATTAGCATAATTTCACTCCATCCTTCTGTGGTTCCAAAAAAGTCCGGCCTGCCAAACACACATGTGCGCCGGCGAAAACAATGCAGACGCGCACACAACGCTGGATACACAGGTCTGCTTATTTGCATTGTAAACTTGAACAGCAGCCTTTGCTCATTATCTGGTAGATTAATAACTTTATTGCCATTCGTTTTCACAAGACTATGAATTATGTTATTCATAAACACCCTTTATATCTATAAGTCATACAAGCTCTCATTACTGATATAGACGAGGTGACTAAACACACACACACGCACACAAGATAACATCAGACTTATCCATCTTGGGGGAATTATAAAATAAATTACATCATTTCAGATTAACTTCAAGACACACACACACACACACACACACAAGCACATGCTATCGCTACTTCAGGTCCGAAGGCTAACTGTTTGCTAAAAGCTAATGGCTGCCCCACCGAAGCCTCCTTTGCCCCCCTCTCGCCAACTGCGCGCTTTAAGCCCAGATTAAAGACACACTTCCCCTTTGAGCTTAGACAAGGATTGAGCTCTCTCCTAAGTCCCTCTCATATCACATGTACATTTCTCCACAGACGCTAATCGTCCAAAATACAGGGTCCATTAAACAGCAGAGTGGAGCTGCACTTTAAATACTGAATCTGGGAGCTTTACCTAATCACCATCAGCAGTGGTTAACACTCCAGAAGTGCCTCTAATGACGGGACATAATTCAGAGGCTAACCGTGTCACATTCGCGCACACTCGGATGCGCATTCTTCACTAAAAACCTCATGTTTCCCAACTAAAAAGAGCTGGGCAGAGAGTGGCCGAAGAAAAAGCAATTTCTTAACATTTGAACGGACCGTGTAGCCTGTTTCCACTGAAAACATCGATAACTATTATGTTTTGCAAATTCACGTTCATTTAATGCAATTTATATTATGAGGACACAGAAAAAAGCTCTACAACTTTACAAGTGTTTATCTGTGTAATGTAAAGTTATACAATATAAAAAGTTATTTATACACTACTTATTTAGTCACACACATACACACGCGCGAACGAACGAACGAACACACACACACACACACACACACACACACACATATATATATATATATATAAAATTTGTAATTTAATATATAATACAAACTTTTACTTCATAAAAAGATATATGCACATGACATATGCATTTATTCATTTTAATCATTCTGACCATTATGACAATTGTTTTATTTTTGTGGCGAAAACAGACATTACTGTGCTGAACAAGAACTATCAATCATGCGTACTCTGGAACCAAAGTGAAAGCATAGATATCTTTTGTTTAAGAACCAAAACTCGGTACAATCACAGACCATTGTGATTCCAGGCTCAATGAAAACGTTTGAGTTTGACATTGAGGTGAAAAGCCTTCCGAGGATATTCAAGCGCCGTTCCAAACAGCAATTTCATTTCATTTTAAAAATAGTCAAACATTACAGGGCCTGAGGGAGAATTCCTGTGTAATAGGCTTATTTGATTAGGAAGGTCAGCTTTTCTTTGTTATCAGACTGTGGGAATGAAACAAAGTTTGTCCAAAAGTTCAGACAATCAGCCGGTTCAGCTCAGATAACAGGACTCGGCGATGCGTCGGGTAGGAAACCGAGTCTAGCCTGCAATCCACTCGGACTGCAGCGAGAAGAGCTCTTCTCCGTCTTGACCTTTTGTCTCCTGCTCATGAGACGATAAAGTGCCAGATAGTTCCAGCAGGACGTCCTCTTCTGGGCCATTGCCTGCTTGTAGCCAGGCTTCTGATTTTGAAACATATTACTTTACAGCTATTATTAGCGCTCTCAGACTTTCGCTGTGGGAAGGAAGCAGCTGGCAGAGGGTCGAAGCAGCTCGTGGAAATTCACCCGGCGCAAACTTCACAACACTAGGTAAAATCTGTGCGTCTCGCAGGGGCTTTCATCCGAAGCGTGTCATGCGTTCAGACCACTTCAAGAGAATCGAACCTGCGATGTTTGGTTATTGCTGACACCTTAGTAATAGAAGCTGAGCTCCGGGAAAGCGATACTGAAAAAAGTGAAAACTGAAAGAAAAATTCATAAAACCTAATTCATTTTCAATGTTAACCGAGTGTGTGTGTGTGTGTGTGTGTGTGTGTGTGTGTGAGTTTTAATGCACTTCATTGGTCGATGCCTTATTCTTGATGATTTTGCATCGGGCATTATTGTTATAATAAATTGTGTCTGATAAAAAACAACTAGCATCATTTAAACAGAGACTCCCTTAAAATAAAAAAAGTGTCACTTTAGTTACAAAATCTCTTTCTGCAAAAACGAAACCACTAAAAAAAACTTTTCCTCATGAAAAAGACTCAAGTGAATGTAAGTGAATGTGCCGCACAGCGCATAAGAGCCGTTTCACACACACACACACATACGTGCACATACACACATTATTCACACATATTCAGAAAAGTCACAAAGCGGCTTCTGTTTCTTGAGGGCCGCAGGGCCGCCCCGGTTTCCTGTCCAGCGCCACCACAAAGACAAGAACAGAGACTCTAATGTCACTGTCAGCCTTTACTGTTTAGGCATGGAGGTTAAGTCACACACATACACACACACACACACACACACACACACAAATTAAGTCATATGAGCAAAGCAAAAACAAGACTGTTCACACACACGCACACACACAAGCAATAGTTTGTATCTGCCGCTGGGTGGACACAAGGCACCAGCAAGAGCTGTGCCCACAGCGCCACGGCAACTACAGCATCAACACACACGCGTGCGTGCGCGCGCGCGCACACACACATACACACACACAGGGTTGCCAGTATTTTAGTCATCACTTCATCTGTCTACATACTTTCCTGTCATCTCGTCTCTAATTATTTATTTCTCTGCACTGACTCATGTTTGCTCTTGACATTTTACGCATCACACACACATACGCACTCAAACTTCAGCAAGTTTCTCGACCTTTGCCTGCATTTAGTCAGTTTGTGAACACCAAAAATGCCTTTTTTCCCATTCTCCCAGAAGCTCCCACTGAAAAATTCAGAGTAACAAATGCGGAATAACCGGCAGTGATTAGCAGAGCAGTTCATTGATTTTCATGATCCTTCCCGTGATGCACTAGTCCTGCCTGACCTCTGACCCCTCACCTATGACCTGATGTCATCTCGTTCCTGTGAGTTTTTTTCTGCCTCCTATCAATAAATAAGAGACTAATGAGAATTTCTGAACGAACGGTCTGCCTTTTAACTCAGAAGCCAAGGGGGAAAGCGGCTGTTATCTGTCTGGGTGGACATCCTGACGATCAGCTGACCACACAGGGGAGGTCTGGGAAAACTTGGGAGGGGGAAGGGGGCACTTCTGCATTCTTCTGTGCGGTCCCTCCTTTTTTTTCATGGAGACACGGTTATCAAGCCTCTGTGAGAGCTAGGAACATGGACAACACAATGGAGCCAGTCTGCATAGAGCGGCCCAGAGGGAAAGATCCCGAGGCTCTGTCAGCGAGACGGCACACACACACACACACACACACAATTCTTATTATTTAAAATGGATACACTTATGGTGCAAGCGACACCAATCGACAATCAGCACGCATCACATCACTAGTTAAATCCTGTTCCAGGAAGAACTGAATGGCAGAAAAAAACAGAAAAAAAGAGGAGGAACACATTAAAGGAGAAGACAAATGAAAAAGTGTACTTTTTCCTCCTTCACTGTCTGTTTCAGGAATGTGACAGTTTGTCCAAAGAAACTCTTACATCTAAACACAGGCGTGACAAGTACACCGTAAAGAACACCTCTCATGCTTCGCAAACCTTTAAATTATACGCAAATCTAAAATTTCCTATGTCACTGAACAATAAAAAATGTATTTTAATCATGTTGTTTAACATGAACAAATCCCAGCGTTTTTACTGTAGTGTTTACGAACACAAGAGAAACCAAAAGTTTGTGTTTTCTTGGATGTCAACACAGAAACGACAATCGCTGGTTGCACCACTATTAACATCTACATTTCCTCTTTCACACATCTAATGTTACTCCTTTACACAATCAGTCTGTTTAAAAATACAAAATGTATAAATGCACGATTTTAACGAATAGAACAAAACGCGTAATTATCAAGATGCAGAAGCGGGAGGAAATAAAAGTAAAGACTTCTTGCAAACACACGGCGTGCGTTCTTCCATAGGTGAACGCAAATACACGTGAGTGCGCACACACACCCGAGCGCTGACAGCACAACAGAATAGTGGAATTTAACTATCCTTTTCTTCCAATTCATTGTAATCCTTGCATTTATCACCATGCATTCTGCTTTCCCGTGTAATCCTCTAAATGTTTAATTCCTCGTAGTTGTTGCCCCCCCCTCACCCCCCTGCAGAGAGCGATGATTTATTAAAAACACATTTTCCTGGCATATAAATGTGTTCTTAATTCAAGGATAAGACCCCGGAGTTTATCGCAGAACAAAAGATTAGTTTCATCTGGTAAAACAGTTCTAATGCAATACAACAAACCTGTGTGTTTGTGTGCGTGTGTGTGTGTGTGTGTGTGTTGGAGGGGACATTAAAACACAGTATTATGAGTAATCTACCCTATGGAGCTTTAACGCCAAACCTTCTTTAATCACCGGCAAAGCCACTTTTGTTGACACACTGGAGTAGGTGAGAACATTTCCCACCTCACTTGCCGGACCACCACAACAGAAGGCCGACAAGACATCTGGCCACAGTGAAGCACAAACAAAAACAAATCAACAACACACACATGCTGAGAAAATGTAAAGTAAATAAAAAGCATGGAGGGAAAATATGAAATTTTAAGGTCTTCTGATCTTGCTATTTGTTGCACATAAGCACAACACACGCGGTAAAGTGTGTCTTTCCAACTTTATCAAGCACTATCTAGCACACACACACACACACACACACACACACACACACACACACACACACACACACACATAACACACAAATATGCAGCCGTGCGCTAGCAGTAAGGGTAGATATAACCTGTTAGACCAGACCCTACGAACATTTCTAACTTTCAGAAGCAGAAGCTCAGCGTCCCACGTGAAGTGCACAAAACACTTCCAGAAGCCACAGACACATGAATGAAAAGCACAGCAACTTTTCTAAACCTTTGAAGTGTTCAGCTCTAAACATCTCACACATAGTACATTAGTTGTCATTCTCTCACACACTTCCAGGTCACCATCTGACAGTCCCAGTCTTCCTCTCTGCTTACGGAAAGGTTTTCTGTGTGTGTGGGTGTGTGTGCGTGCGTGTCTGAGAGAGAGGACATACCTGTTAAACTCCTGAGGAAGCTCAGGCTCAGTAAGCATGCTGAAACAAGGGGTCTGAGATGCAGTGAGTCCTTCCACGACAACATACACTTCCAACGCTCCCGGGAACCTCCGAGAACACACACACACACATACGCACACGCAGCCTGGTGCTCCTCTAACCTCTCACAAAACCAAAGACTGTTTCTGTTTCTCTCTGCTGCACACACACTCTCACACCCGAACCTCCGCTCCCTCCTCTCTCTCTCTCTCTCTCTCTCTCTCTCTCTCTCTCCACCCCTCTGTATGGGTCTAAGCTGCTAGATTGCTTCTTAAAGGGCCAGAGCATGACATGGTGTAGCAGCGAGCTTGATGTTGACACACACACACACACCTACACACACACACACACGCAGCAGTACTGCCCCCTTCCTTCAGCTGGGCTGTCCCTATGCTGCACTTCGGATTCAGCGCTCACACACACACACACACAAAACAAACAGACACTTTTACATGTGATTGAATAATGAAACCATTAACCACAGACTCAACCCAAAGTTGAACATTGTTTTAAAATAGCAATTATTTGTTTTGTTCCTGATAAATTGCACTAAGAATATAATTGTTGACTGATTGTACTAGTTCTTGTTATCATCATACACACACAGATGTTTGCGTAGGGAGGTTTTGTCTGATTTAACAGTCTCCCAGGGGCAATACTTTTTCTTAAACAACAGCTAAACACACAGAACTGTCAGTTGAGTTCTATGTGTCTCATCATTACGTGAACAACACACACACACACACACACACACACACACACACACACTTCCATAAACTTGTGCAAGTTTGTATTATTTTCCATTACTTGTTTTTTAACGTTAACAATTTTCATAACTAAAGTGGATGTCCTTCAGACTCCAGAAAAAGAAAGATGGGAAAATGTGTGTGAGAGAGAAAAAAAGATTGAGAGAAAGGCAGAGAGATAAAGGGAGACAGAGGGAGAGTGCTAGAGCACTGGTAGAGTGCTGGTGTGCGGATCATCATCATGGTTGACTCTCTGTGAAAGCTTGAAGCCGATCAATTGTAAAAAGAAAAAATTATTTGACAAACTGAAAAAAAATAACAAAGTGTCTGATAAATGCACCTTTACCTGTAGAGACAGACTGAGTGAGAGACAAATTAAAGAGTGACAAAAAGTCTCAGAGAGAGAGAATAGAAAAACTTAAAAACATTGAAAATTCTGACAGTTTGAACTTTAGTTCTGTGAGACACTGACAGTGTGTCAGTTTTTCTCGTCAAGAACACACACTTTCTGAACTTCTGCTGTCCCATTTTTTTTTAATCTTTAATGCATATAAGTGTAACATGAACCGAGGTGTGATAAATTTGAATTATTCTTGTGCAACACACATTTTGGAAGCACTCAAAAAAGATTTTTTAAAATAATTATTAGCAGACCAAAATGTAAAATATTGAGAGTTTTGGCCGCTATGATCCCCGATATGAATCATATAAATATAGAAAACCAAATGAGATTGTACTTTGATTATATGACATACAGTAGTACATTGAATGCAGACACATATACAGTGTACATACATATCAAATATATGTACAAACAAACAAAGTGTGTGTGTGTGTGTGTGTGTGTGTGTGTGTGTGTGTACGTACTGTATATACACCTGAATCTAGAGAATCATCAAACATGAAAGATTTTCCTGAAGAAGCAGTGCATATACGAAACATCCACAAACCGGCACGAGCCGCGCATTAATTAGCTTTGCTCAGGTAGCAATTATCTGTAGTTAAACATTTTAACGATCTTTCGAGTCAAGGCTGAGGGTGATGAGAAAAAAGATGAAAATACAAAGAGTTGAAATAACATCAACAGCGGCGAACGAGACAAAGACGGATCAGAAAATCACTCTGAAGAGGAGCAAACCGCCGTGCTTTCGTGCACGTTAAAGGCGGTTTGATGAAGGTGCTTTTTACAAGAAACGGGAGGGTGAATGGAGGAGGCAGGTGCTCTCAAGGTTCAAACTCTCCAGATGGGTTGATTGCCTCAATCGGCAAACTTCACTTCTCCAACTAAAAAGCACGCTCTTGTGCGCATGACAGTGTTTGCCTTTAAGATGAGCAAAAACACACTGAAATGTACAGAAACCCCACAGATGTGATTCTGCCGTTTTTCACCAACACAATGGTGGACATCCAGTACACTCGCAGACGCACAATAGGGCCCTTCAGCAGATGTGCTGGGTCCGAGCCCCCTCACAGCTGTGCCGTATTAGAGGCCCTGAGAAACGAGGGTCAGACACAGACAGTAAACAATTCCCTTCCCCTGTTTCACCTCCACACCAGTTGCGACCCTTTAAAAGACCGAATCAGAGAAATACTTCTGCTTATTTTACATCAGGAGCGATTACATTCGGTCTGATCAAATGTAGGGCTTCATGACAATAACCGGATTTTATGACTTTCCTGGATCAAAAGAGGATCTGGATTTATGTTTTATCCTTATCTACCTTTTAATACCAACAATAGATCATGCTGAAATCATAGAAACCAACCGCCACTAAATAAAAACACAAGACATTGCGGAAAAAAAAGAAAGGAGAACCGCTCGGTCAGAAAGAGAACCACCGTACTCCTGTGGGTAAAACCTAAAAAAAAAACTGACCTCAAAACTTTTTCAACATGCAAAATATACACCTTATATGCATAAAAACAACCAAAGATGACTGATACAATTCAGACGTTGGAAATGACATCTGATTGGCTATAGAAACTGTCCTGATGCATTGTGCATCAGCTACATCAGGAAGCACATCTGATCCTGAAGCCCCTTGGCAGATTAGATTGGCACAGCAACATAATAATAAGGATAATGATTGGATGGAAAATACAACCTAAACATATGCCGCCAAAGCTAGAAGCAACTCAGCCACAAGAAAAATTATAAAATGAAGAAAAAAGACTGAATAAAATTTTATTGACAAAACTAATATATAAGTTGTAGAAATCTGTGCTTTTGAGTTTATTGAGTTTAGGTGAAATCAAAACATCTGCTGGTTTGGACATTTTGTAAGGTTTAAACGTTAAAGAAAGTTCTATAGGTATGTAATAACATAGCATATAAACAACACACCTTCATTTTGGGAACAAAATGACCCTTGTAATGAAAGTTAATGAAGATGACACGCATCACTCCTGTCGCCCATCTCTATCTTTTCTAGACTTGTGACAAGGTTGTGAAGTGTGTTTATCTGGACAGAGGGAGAATAAATTCTCCATCTGATGGTTGAGTGGCAGACGAGAGAAGCCATTAAGATAGAGGCCTTATCTTCTCTCCTCAGTGCAGGGCCGAATTCTAAAAAAACTAAGTCTGTTGGCATGACTCTTTGTTGTCGGTCATCTTGCAATGGCAAATATCAATGAATCACAACATTCACAAAAACAGATTTTCACAATTGAAGTGACCGGCTCAACGACTGCATCAGTCACACACTGAGATGTTTGGGAAGAACCAGCCACTGAATCACACAACAGATTTGGCAGAATCATTGAAGACTGACTGTTGACTATAATCTATTAATCACATTTTGTTACCATCAATCCCACACAATTGTCAGGTTACACTGTTATTTAAAAAAATTTTTAGACATTTGGAATTTCTTTGTTGTATTTCACAATGATACCAGAAATATTTTATTAAACAATAGATTCAATCTGAATAATGAACCTAAAAAATGAATCTAGAGTAGTTAACCCCAAATTAAATATGAGTCAATTATTCTGAATAGAGCACAGGAAAACATGTTCTCTAATTAAAATAAATACATAAAAGAAAAAATATCAAGAAGAAAAGTTCAACATAATTGCAAAAAACATAATTTGTTTTACTTAATTGGCTATAAAAAATTACATAAATGTATCTTTAGCCTTGCTAAATTATCTACATGGAATTATTTATTTAAATGTATTTGAAAATATATAGACTATGAACTCTAAATAGCTATAAATATTAGACCTAAACAATTCGAAACCCACATACTGTTTTTCATAAATTCACAATTAGAACCATGTTCCATGTACCATGGAAAATTTAATAAAGAATACAATGTTTGCAGTATTTTAGAATAATACTTATTGTGATTATTATATGATAATTATTATTAGAATAATCATCATCATCATCATCATCATCATCATAATCATCATGAAGTGACTTGTTACTATTCTATTCTATTTACAGGTTGACCTTGAAATTGAGCCTGAACGTTTGATGTGGCCATCCCTGTTCTCTACTGCTTTAAGATCAGGAAGTTTGTAGCAAATCTAACAGAACAGAATAACATGGAGATCCACCCTGCAGGTCTCTCAGCAAATAAGATTTAATCCCAAATGCTCCACAGCTTTGCTTCTTCTGTGCTTGTAGTTCTGTGACAGGCATATCCAAGGATGGAATGAGAAAGGAAAACAGGAAAAGTAGAAGGCGGCATTGAGATGATTCTCCACAGCAGCTTTGTGCAGCTCCTCTTAAAGTCCATCTGCGAGAAGCTGGATTGAACAAAGCTTTTAGATCTTCAGCCCGCAGCAACAACACCTCCTCATTCGTAGCTTCCTTCAAAATAATGCTGCCACCACATCCTTCTTTAACAGTGAATGAATCGAAGGACAAAGGCTCCAGGGAGATGGAAAAAAACGGTTTATTGTTTGGAGATTGTGTTCAAAATATTCTCAGAGAGAAAGAAAAAAAAAGAATCTGAAACAATGTTTGGTATTTTACAGGAAAAAAAAATATCAAAACAGGTGACACAAGTAGACTTCAGTTTCACTGTTGCTTTATGCCGACAAGGAGAAACAATTGAGACACCAATGAGATCTTCTTTGTAATTTGCTCTTTCCTATGGGAAGAGAACCCAGAGGAACAGCGGGTGGTGTTCCTGTTTGTTCAGAGGAACTACAGTATTTGCATTGAGTGCTGTTGAGGAAGTCGATTAGCCTTCGAGGGAAAGAGAAAAGGATAGAGAGGCAGCAGGAGATCTGAGGAGAACCGCAAACTGATCTTCCCTTAATCCTGTTCACCTGAAGGCACGTCCTCTCCGCTTACTCTCACTTTTCTTTCTTCTGCTCACTGTAGTGTAATCCTTCAGTCTTCTTTTCTCTCCATCTATACTCCAACAACCAATTTCCTGCCACCTCACGCACTCCAGTAGCCAGAACATTTCCCTCTGGCCAGAACCGTCCTGTCAGCACCACAAAACTACAAGCTTGGATCCCAGCATCACCTTCGCTTACAAGCAGCCAAACACCTGACACTGCTGACCCATCTCTAAGACTACATAACATAGACACAGCCAACACTTACCTAGCCAAACTGTCAGACATAGTGCCATGTAATCTCATCCAAAAACCCTTAGATCCTTCCTTACCCAAACACAAGCATGGCTTCCTAAACCAGCCACACTTCCAGGACGTTTCCCCAATCCTGAACTGGCAAATACCCTAAAACAACTGATATCCTCAGTGAGCATGGGGATGCCAAGGAGCAAAGCATAGATCATAAAAAAGAATCATTATGATACAGTGAATCGCCAGAATTAACAGGATTTGACAATCAAAGCTGTCTGTGAAAAAATCAAATTTGGGAGTATGCACTTGTGATCTCTATTGTTATCTGCTCAATTCAGTTCAGTTCCAGTTCCAACACCAAAAATACTAAGACTTTCTGTTACCTTTACCAAAAGTAAAACCTGAAAAATCGGATATCCTTAAATTTTAGTCATACATTTATCAAAAACAATCATGGCAAACAGATGAAAACACACTAAATTGTAGGTCTGAAAGTTTGACATATCTTACAAAATACAAATGTGCCGATATTCTGCTACTACTCAGGGGTTTTACAACAATCCCCCAAAATTTCTGAAAATGTTTGGTTTGAAAAGTGGCATACAATGCCGATGGTCTTGAAGTAATCTGGTATTGAGTGAGTGTTTACCCAGACCGATAACACTTCCAGCTCTTTTTCATAGGAGAGAACTGTGAAATTGGTGACTATGTGAATATACAAATTTAAGCGTTGATGACGTGTGTTTAATGTTGATTTCCTGTGAATCCCCTCTGGCACACAGATGGTTAAGCCCACCCAGCACAGTGCATGGGGGCGGGGGGAGAGCACATACACAGGGCACAGGCTACAGATGGCACAGAGGGCATCGCCAAGCAGACTGTACAGCAAGAGGAGGCGGGGGGCTGTGTGTTCGCAGTAGACAATACCTTGGTTGCAAACCACTCCATTACAAGTAGATCAGGGACCATGGTGGCACCTCATGGGCATCGATATTACTAAATATCCGTGACGGCTTGATTTTTTCAAGCTCTTTTTTTTTATTATTCTCACATTCTGGGATGCGACCCTAATGCAGGGCCATTATTGGATATTCAAGAACAACTAGCTCCCATCTGTTCTCTGATCTCACAGACACCTCAAATCTGATTCAACAATTTTGATTGTTAAATCAGTCAAAGGAAGTTGGTCGCTCTGCCGGCAGTGATAAAAATGAATCAGTCGTTGCAATAAGAATATTCTCTGGTGCTATCAGCAGGGCGTAGTGCTTGCAACACTAACAAGGTAGGTTCAATTCCCATGAAGAGTATGTGGTTTCAATGTATAACCTGAATATTCAATAAATAGTCATTAGGCAAGTAACAAAGCTTCCAAAAGAAACACACAAATGAAGTGTTACAATACTATGATAGGTAGATACAAAGTGATATATAGACAGATAAGACAGTGACAGACAATAAGATAGGCAATGAGAAGTGTACAATTATAATAATATCAACTTCACCCTGGAGAAGAAAACCCATTCAAATGTTGGTGAGATTCACACTGGGTGGACTGCAGCTTGAAGTCAGCGTTTCAAAAACCGCCATGCACAGACAGTGTTCAAAACTGTGTCAACCACTGAACAAGAAAGTCAAAACCGTTTTCCTTGGATTAAAGACAAAAAGAACTAGACTGCTGCTGATAGGTCTTAAGTTATGTTCTCTGATGGAAGTACATCTTGCAATTCCTTTAGAAATCAGGGATCCAGAGTTTGAAGGAAGTGAGGAGAGGCACAGAATACATGATTTGTGAGGTTACAGAGGTGTAAATTTCCCACATTCAGTGAAGGTTTCGCATTCTATGTCGTGTGCTGGTGTCATCCATGTCAATGTTTTTGTTTTTTTTAGGTCCAAGGTCAATGCAGCTGTAAACTAGGACATTTCCCAAACTTTGATTCTGAAATATTCAATTTCAATTTTACACCAGGAACTTCATGGTGACAAAAAGACTTTTAAAAGGACTTGGAACATGCACACAATTGCAAAGCGGTACCTGGTCTTAATTGTTCCTAATTGGGCAGCAAACCAGTCTGGCCTTAACCTTATTGTACATCTATGGGGTGTGTGAAGAGGAAATTCTGAAGGTGCTTTACAAATTAAACATTTGAAATATATCGATGTGATGAATGAACTCAACACACAAAATTCCATATTAATAAATCAACTTTATACAATAATCCAAGTATATGATCAGTACCTGTTAATGTTGGGTGCAAACAGAGTCATTTTTTGCGTTCTGCAGCTTCAGCGATATTGAAGTCAAGGCTTCACTACTAAAATGATGAAAAACACAATTGCCCTAGATCTCATCTGCCATCTCTGCGTGAGCGTAATAAAGACACTGTGTTTGTAAAAGAAAAGCCCACGTGGGCAGGAGTCAAACAATAGCTCGCTCACAAAGGTGACATCATGTCATAAACGCAGCCATTAAGACGGCAGGGCCATGGCTGGGTTGCCATGGTGGTGAGGAGACCATAGAGTAGACGTGGCACATCCTACCGCCACTGTCAAAACAGGCATAATCATTAGATGTTGTTACAGAAACACACGCACACATCTATTTGGTCAAGTGCACAACCAGAGCAAAAAACACCTGGAAATTCCATGTGTAAACTTTAAAGCAATGCAATATCCTACACAAACCCCCCATATTTCCTGTCAGTGTGCAGACACGAGGAGCTTTTCATCCAAATCAACCAGCTTTTAAGCAGTGAATGAATGAGTGAACAAATGATGAAGTGAATGTGGGAATAATCAGCCAGGCTTTAATAATGAGGATGTTTCCTGTCAGCTTTCACAGGCTGAAGAACAGATGCACTGCCGCAGCAGATGTGTGACATCTGAAAGTTCATCTTCGCTTCTCAAAAAAAAATTCAATTTCAGACATTGTTTTTCTGAATTGTTGCTGTTCCTTGCTCGAACTGCACTCAGTCAAAACTGGCCCAAGAAAGAAAAGGGAATTTTTGGCACCCAACGTTTCTTTGAAGTGATTTGGAGGGAGATGACTGGGGAACATTGCTGGAGACTCCAGCTTGAATGCACATAAAACGCAACAAGGAGAAATTTTCCTGAAAGATAAGTCGACAGAAACACCCGGCACACAAACATACGCGAGCACAGCCAAGCCTTATTGATTTCAAGATTAAGTCTTAAAAACGGGTACGATGGAGCTGTAACTTGTGAGGTGCCTCAGCTCGGATTGGTTTATCAAATTCTCCTTTTTAAATGGTCAATTTATAAGTTGTCAATCAGTTTAAGCAATTGCTAAATGTGCAAATGAACCAATTTTATGTATGTGTTTTTTGCACAGTAGATGTAAAAAAAATACATGTATTAAAGTTCTTTTTGTTAAGACTGACATTACATTTTTGACCTAATAATTCATTCACTGACAAGCTTACCCTCATTCATTTTGGCAAGCTCAGATGATAATAGGAAACATGACTTATTAGGAGCCATAAAATGCATCTCCTAAACATGTGACTTCAGTTCAAAAACCATTTGCCTTTTTTGCCGAGTGATCGAATGCTTCGACTTAACTTAACACAGCTCTTTTTTATTCCACACTGGCAGGAAGTTGTGTGACTGTCAACAATATCTAAACAAATATATTCATATGTTTTTCAAATCCATTTCTTTGGATTTCGCTAGACGACAGAAGTTCACAAGTCCCACATTTGGACGACACAATGGGTCCGGGCTTTGTCAAGATGCTGTAGAGTCCCAGATCACATGGATTGTGAAGACACAAACACATACAGTAGTGTCTTTGTACGTGAGGGCTGTGTGACTATGATCTCTATGGATCTCCATTGTGGCGCCCATGGGAGCAGATGTCACTGGCATTCTTTCAATTGTATATCTCCCTCTCTTTCTCTCCCTCTCTGCTCGGAGTGCAAAGTGAGCACCAGATGGAGAGACTGCGTTTTGTGCTCCAACTCTAACTGCTCATCACAATGAACACTTACATCTGATCTGCGAGTCTGATTTTTTTCTGCTGCTTCCCTTTCTCCTTCCCTCTTCATCACAAAGCAAACAAAAGACTTTCTTTTACTTTTAACAGTCTTCCCTCGTCTACTGAACGAGCCCACAGCTCACTAGACAGCTTCTTTCAGACTGAGCCTCTGGGTTTCTTAGGGGAGTCCCTGAGCTGGGTCTACAGGCGGGTGTATTATTTCATTAAGTGCTTTCTAGCCCAGAAGGGGATTTGGGGACAAACCTTCAGACTGGATGTGAGGAGGTCATGACCTCCGGTGGTCCAGCACACCCTTCATGACACCTCAAATCTATTGGCCTTCACTCAGCACATGCACAAGTAAAGAGCACAAGAACCCAATCATGGCAGCAACGTCTTTTAAAATGAATACGGCTAATGGAATTTGCCAGAAAATAGAATTTGCTGTCGTAAGGTTTATTGCCAGGTTCTTCAGTAATTTGCCCATTTCTAACCCAGCCTTCTTGTTTTGTTTAGAACGGGGAGCTGAATCAATCCCAGCATCGCCGACGCAAAGGCGGGGACACTTCCCTGATGGGTGGTCCACCAATCACAGTTTGAGGTGAACAAACACTCCAAACCTTTCCTCAAGCACTGGTCTCAATCTTGGGCCCTCCTTACTGTGACCACCCTGTCACTGAGAATACTCTATTATAATTTCCTTACAGACCAAACTGTCCATCCCAAATTCAAAAGGCAAAGAGCTTAAAGTCAAAAGCGTGAACGTCTGTGAGATCACAGTGACATTAGGGACTGATGAGGAGAATGGGAGGAAAGGAGTGGAGGTGTCAGTGGGGCCAGAACCAGGAGGGTGGTAGGGAAGGTTAGACAGAATTGGGCATTGTTAAAGCAGGAGCACCACGTTCTGTTGATCCGAACTGATCCAGAGAAACAAAAACGCATTGTTCCTCGCAGATGGAAGCGAGTGTCGTCAAGGTAACCAGATTAATCTCCTCTTTTTGTGCTTCCTTCGGTGAAGAGTGCTAATCGGCGGGCTTCTTTCACGCTAAAGCTAGCCTCAAAGCCCGGCCTCTAACTAGCCCTCTAATTAGCCGCAATTACAATGAAGACAACATGATGAGATAATACAAATTTGCAAAATAATGACATACCACGACAAAATATTCCTCCTACTAAGCAGCGGGTTTGTTCCGTCTCCCTTTCTCCTGCGAGCCACAATGAGCAGGGCCCTCCTAAAGCCTCCCGGCAGGATGGTGCTGCATTATCAGACACAGAGACCCATTGTCAGCCTGCTGTTTTCTTCAATCACCAGTCCATTGTCTGGGGTCTTAAATAAAAACGACTGGAATACAAGCACACATAATGATCCCCTTCTCACCAGCATGCAGAGCAGTGCGGACAACACTACACATCAAACACACACACTGGCCCTGATGGACTCGGGCCTGAACGCACAGCTAAAGGTGTTTCACAACACAATTAGTGGGAGAGAAAGTAGGAGAGAGTGAAGAGGGGACGGGAAAGAGGGAGGAAATGATTGAGAGAACAAACAAAAATGAAAGGAAGGACTGAAATGGACGAGGCATGAATGTGAATGAACAAATTGTGCATGTTAACTGAAAAGCAGCACTAGGAAAAAATGGAGGAAGCTTGAATGGAGGAGCTGGAAGAAAAGAGTAAGGGTGAATCGAATTAAACTAGCCAAGATCAGATATGAAACGCATGAGATTAAACGAGACGACTAATTGTAAAACCTTGGATAGAATTTCTATTAATGGAGCTGGCATGAATAGAGTGGGACACTCTTCAGATACTCTTTTTGGGCAAACCTGGAACTTCAAATTTCATATTATACTTTCAAATTTAAATACATTTCAAACTCATGAGTGACGTTCAACACATATCTGCATTGGTTAAAATGAAATACATTTTGTTTACATTTTAAGCAGCCAATGACATTCTACAGTCTGTAATAAAAAAATCATTAAACTAACATTTTATATTTAATTATGTACACAAAGTCACATCGATATTGCCACACATTTTACATATTGTGTATTTTAAATATTACATATTTTCACTAATTGCTTATTTAGAAACAAAAACTTAAATCAAGGACCTAATAACAGCAAAAAAGAAAACTACAACACCATAACACTAAAATAAAGCCGTATGTTCTCAAAACTTCAAATCAGCCCACACTGTTAACCTCACTGGCCTTGTTTCGCACTGTCACTTCGCGTCTTGAGGACGCTGCCTGCGATTGGGCGAGCCATTTTTGATCTCAAACCACAAAGCATCAGACCCAGTTTTTGAATAAACTTGGATCAGAGTTCAGCTCGTCTGTGACAATGAACATAGTAGGAACAAGCATGAACGCAGACTTTACCCTTATGAAGACGCATCAAAAAGAGCCTCATCAGAGACAGACAGTCTCTGTTTGAAGTCTATTCTTCGTCATTAACCCGACCTGCATTCATTAACACAAACACAGAGCCTCGACTCGAAAGCCGCCGCTCCCCTGCTTTGCTTTCCCCCTGTTGTTTTTCTGCTACACCTTATTAGGGATTTCATTCCTCAGACCAAATAATTATTTCAGAATCATTAACAGAAAAAGATGAATAATGACACTGCCAGCACTGGAGATTTGTGATGCTTTTTTTTTCATAAATGGACACGTCTTCCTTTTGCGGCTATGTAAACAAGGCCGGCGTACGTAACACGTAAAAGCCAAGACACCGGTACAAGAGTGGATATTCATCTCAGTTTCACTGGTAGCCAATGTTTTTATCCTTAGAAGTAATGGTCAGATTCATTTTATTCATAATGGAAAGCACGAGTGTGAACTCGTCACAAAACTGAATAGTTAAAAGGCTTTAATAAAATTATAAAGGACCAAAATCATTTTTCTGTAGCTGAAAAAGCACATTTATGATGTCGAGGATTCATGAATATTTTGATTCTTCATTCATGTGATTCTATTTCCATGGCATCTCTGTCTTAACTAACACGGAGAACTGTTTTTATTAGATTCTGACCTGTCTTCAGCTTCGCCCGTCTTCATTCTTCCTACAAGCGGTGTGAATGTGAAGTCAGTTTGCAAACCTGCAATTAAAAAAATCATGTTCATTTTGCAACCTCAGCGTATTCATGTTTCTCGATATATTCATATCAGATTGAACGACATCCATTGGCTTTTTCCAAACACTGGCACAGGGAAACCAATGCCAGCCTTTTTACTTTTCAATACGGCCCCTTGTGGTCATACTGACAAACTCGCCTCACTTTACCAACTTGTAGTTGAAGTTGTTTCACCTAAATGTGTTTTGAAACTGTAGAAAGAAACCAGAGAAATCTAAATCATACACAGGCCAAGTTGTGAAGTTTCTGTTAGTGTAATTTGTTAATTTTATTTATTAATTTTTTTTTAGATTCAGTCTGAAACACATTTATCCTGTCCAGTCTTTGTGATCATCAGGTTATTTGTCCATTCAATTTGTTAAATTAGTTTCACCTCTTCTTCCTTGTTATGTTATTTTTTATGATCTAGTTATGTTCCTGATCTCATCTCGTCTGGATTTGGGCTTGAGAGTCTAGTTTTTGCCCCTCATAGCTGTTTATGTTTGTTTTTCTGTTGTGTGTTTTGCAGTTGGGTCTCTGTGTCTTCAAAGATCATGACACAAAGCATGAAACCTCCACACAGAATGTGGGGGATTAGAATAGATTGAATTAGATTTGAGCTAGAAAATGTTAAGGCCAGTCGCTCCAGAAGGTGTGGTGGAGGTACCTTCATTCGGCCCGATGTGTATTTATGGTACTGAGGAATGAAAATACGGTGACAAACGGGGGGCTGCGGGATAATATGTGAGACTTGGTGACTGAGGATGATTACGAGATGAAAGGAATGATGTGCAGGGCCATAATGAGACTGCAGTGTGATTAATACTGACACTGTGAGCTGTCTCTAATTACTATAATTCAATCAGCCCTGTTCCACACACACATACACGCACGCACACACACACACACACACACACACACACACACACACACACACTCACAGAATCCTCCTGCTTAGTCCAATACGGCTGAATCTTCTCAGAGGCTTCCGTAACTTGTCTTTTTAAATAGGAACTGAAGCGTCACACATCTGACCTCGATGGCTGTGCGGGAGACGCATTCAAGTGTTCAAAACGCCATCAACTCAGCGACTGAAGTGGTTGTCAAAGTTACGTTAAAAACAAATGTCCGTACAGATGAGTTGTTGTATGATTGTGTGTGTTTTTGTGATAGGATTTGGGAATCCCGCTAGTGGAGTGTGTTTTTTTTCTCCCCGACGTGCTGGTGAAAAATCGCCGCACCGCTCTGAAGAGAAATCTCCCTTCTGTCGTAATTAGCCGCGCTGCTTGACTGACGACCTCGTTAACGAGTGGCATCATGCGATTCAATTTCGGCTTTTTTCCGCGCAGGAATCTGAAAGGATGTTGCTGCTAATTATCATAATTAAGACAGCTGATTTGTTCACTTGTACACGGGGAAGGATGGTTTTAATTAACCAAACGGTTCTGGAAGAGATTTGGACCGAATATGCAAGTCTGACACTGTTTACTCTCACCTGTTTATACTACCAACAAGTCCAATAAAACGGTTTCAAGCGGTTTTAGCTGTGCTTTACAAACTACTCAAATAGTTCAAGGATAATCATAATCTGTAAACAAAAAAAAGTCAGATTAATTAAACAAACCAGCACCCAGCAGTACATTTACATACTACACTACTACTTTCTCCACTTTGCTTGTTATATTTTTAATTTTTTCATAAAAATGTAAAAATAAAACTATCCAAACATTCTCACCAAATTAGTGACAAAATGCAAATGTCACCTTAATGGGACTATTTAAAAAGTAAAAATCTACATTAAAGTGAATAGGCAAACTTTGACAGGGAATCTACCGTATACAAACACACACACACACACACACACACACACACACACACACACACACACACATGCAGTGAGAATATTGGCATATTATGTTTTTCTTTAAGGTGCCAGTATTGGGCTTTTTGACAAGACATCTCATTTAAAAACCACCTCAAATGGGGTTTTGAGATGTACAAAAGGCCTATGTTGGTCTGTAACTTAAATGTGTGTGTGTCCAAGGTGAGAAGAGTTAGTGAGTGGGACAAGAAGCTTTAGACGTTACCGGGTGAAAGGCTCTTTGTTGGAGAGCGAAGAGGAAAGGGGTCGGGATGAAGGGGGGTTAGTAGAGCAGGATAATGCACTTCATTGTGTTTTGTGCAGGAATGCGCAGAGGTATGGTTCAAATCAATGCCCTGCACACTGCCATTGTCCCGCCCTTGAAGCCCCTCCGCTACCTTGGCGACCCCCTGCCGGAATTAGCATGCTCCGCCCCGGCCTGCACTCGAAGGAAGAAAGCGATTAAACCGGACCTGAGGGTAATCCCTCCATTTGTGTGTGCACGACTATGCGAGCGATGCATAATAAGGAGCAGACGTGAGATGGGGCCCAGCTCTGGTCTGCCGTGACTTGGTCTTAATTATAAAAGACACAAACGGTGGGGTAGTAAATTAGTACTGTAACCACGCGCAAGTCACTCCGAACCAGACACGCACACCCAGTCGTCAGAGGAGGACTCCTGGGTCAAAGGTCTCTGACTGAAAGATGAAAAAATACCACAGGAGGCCCGGCGGGCAACCTTAAAACAGACAGAAACACAATGCGCACATTCAGCTGTATCTGATCTGTATCTACAAGAGCCTCCCTGCTAAATACCAGCTTTCATACTACACTACTTTACCCACTGAACGTTATGCAAACAGAGTTTATTTTAAACTTGTCAGCAAAGTAAAGCTGACACAAGCCATACAGTTCAGCTTAAGTTTTGACTTGCGTGCCAAACCAACGGAGCAATCTGTCGCGAGTAAAGGCAAAACCCACACGTAACAAATCGACTCTCATAAACAACAATGGAAGTCACTCTTGAAAGAAGAATAAACACAATGTCACAGAAACCTCATTGCACGAGCACACCAAAATGCATTATTTGGTTAAAATGGGTATGTTCAAAATAAGATAAGGTGAAAATATTTGAGGAAAGAAATATCAACAAGTCATTTGACATTTGAAAAACTTCTAAGCCTGAATCTGCTTTTTCTTTCTCTAATTGTTTTTGTACGGTGTCCTTGGGTACCTTGAAAGGAGCCAAAAATAATATGTATAATTATTATTATTATTATTATTATTATTATTATTATTTCTACAATTAATTCATATAGGTTTAAGTCCACAAATACACGGTTTATCGTTTAAACATTAAAAAAAAAAACATGGAAATCCAATTTAAGATTGAATACATTGAGAGAAAGAAGATCAGTAAGTTTTGGAAAAAGTTCCGTTACAGCTATAAAATGTATGCTGGTTGTGTGTCAGAACGCAAGGGCTCCGGTTGAAGAAGACCGGGATGAAGGGTGTTTAATTACGGTGTAGAAGTGTCCCACAGGATGATCGCTAATTAGTATTTAACATGCTGATGTAATTACCTGCTAGTGCAGAGTGCGTTTCATTTAATACAGCCCTCCCTGTTTCTAAACAGCCCGTCGTGTTTGGGGTCTCAGGCAGGTAACACACTCCACCTGTCTGTTTCTGAATGTAGAGCCCTTTGATGCGGCTCCTTTGAGAGGCACTCGGCTGTGTCTAGCCACACGGCCTTGTAGAACAGCTTTGCACTGAGACCAGCCTTGTTCCAACAACACACTATAGTACGGCTGCATGTATGAGGACACGTCCCAAATGCATAGACAGGCCTGACTTTGTGGTGGAGCTCAGAGGTCCATCGCTTATCTCCATATAAATATGAACAAGGTTCTACTAAAAAAAATACTTAAGGGAATGGTTGTCTGTAAAACTAGGAATGATGTAAAAAAAAAAAAATTCTAAGATTTCAATTCTGGCTTGCAGGAAGCTGGACCAAACCCAGCAACTGTGCCGAAGATGGATCTGTGACTGCGGAAATCCATGTGAACACAGGGAACATGTGAAGTCCACACAGACAGACACAAACATTTTTGTTCAAAGACATTTTTGTAGACTGTTGCTGTAGTGTTGAATGTATGTGTAAACTAAATGTGAAAACGCAAAAATCCAATACTCTGATTGGCCTCACTTGAACGCACGTTCAAACCTCAACAAATGTAGAAAAAGTAAAAAAAAAAAAGTTAGAGACTATATACATATACAAATTCAAACCAGCATCCAACTCAAGATTGGATGGAGTTGGGTATGCTTGCAGAACTCCATCGTGCAAAGCTGATAATCTGCTCCCTGACAATAGCCATTGTGAGCGACATCTGACACGTACGATTGAACTGAAGCACCAAGAGATTGGCGGCAGACCATGAGAAACCGCACACAGGCGAGAGAACTTCACATCTCACCCCGGTCTGCCATTACTGCAGCACTTTTCACAGTGGTTGCGGGCCCTCACGGCTCGACGCTCGCTCGGACCGCAGCAGTGCTCCGGCCCCTGATGGAAGAGAGGCGGCCATGCGGTGTAATTTAAAGGTTCGTTTTAATTGATTTCTTCCCTGAGAACATGTTTTCCGCCTCAATACAACCCTTTCTTTTCTTCGCCGTAACACACTCAAACCAGTTGGTTTTTGTTGTCTTGTGTTTTCCTTTTTTTCCTCCTTCTTCCAACCTCTTTCTTCCAGTTCAGTCGAAAGTGCATTAGCTTCCAAACAGAGTAATGTCATTTCGATTGACAATCGATTGTACTCACCTCACCGCTTGAAGGGAAGAACGGCTGAAGGGAGGAAGAAGTGTTTGTAAACAGAACCATGGCAACCGCTCCAATTCAGACGATGGAGAAAAACTCCCAGAAAATATGGCAGAAATGTTCGTAATACAGTAATACATGTTTTATTTTCTTTGCTAAATAAGGTTACACTTTTTATAATGATTTCTTGGCTTAGTAACAACTGTTACGTGTTTTTAAAACTCACATTTGCATAATTTAGGACCATTAAATTGTACAAAAAAGCAGCTCATCTTCTGGAATGCTGTGCACAGAAAGACTGTGACACCAAAGCAAACGACCTTACACATGATGAGTGAAATTAAGTCAGACTTGAGCTCTGAATCTTTCTCATTTTCTCATTTTCCCTAGAAACCGAACTAAGAACCATTTGAAAGGCAAAAAAAAACACCCAACAAATCAAAACAACAAAAAAGAAAATGCTGTGTTAAGCTACAAAGTGATGTCATGTATAAAGGAGAATACACCAAAAAAAGTAAGAACTATTCTTGACTAATTCGGGCAAAAAAGGTCGAAAGACAGCTACTGATGAAACAACATCACACGGCAAAAGTACTTACATTGTATAGTAACAGATACAATCGTGTAATGTTTTCTGTTCTTACTCGCTAATACAGTAATTACACACACACTACACGACCAGGTGAAAATGGTCGGGTAGTATAGCAAACCCACCGGCAATGAAAATGCAAAGAACAGGGTTTGTTCAAACAGATCGAAGGATTCAGAGTCAGACTCACTGCTCGGTCAACAGGCATGGAAAACTACAATGTCCAATTCTCAAAGTGCACAAACAAGCCATAAAAATACCAGAGGGACACACAAGCCCCCTCCTCCCCACACCCCATCATGCTTTTGTCTCTTGCTTACAAAGAATGCTATTCACTAGCCAGTGACTTCTCTTACAAGGCAGGGGCCATCTTAATGAACAATACCCCAGATGAAAACAAAAGACAGATTATTAAGTCGGCCGATGAGGGGGGAGGCATGAGAGAGAAAGTGACAGAGATCACATAGAGAGAGAGAGAGAGAGAGAGACGTGGCAGTCTCGATGGACAGCCGCACATCTGGTGGCCATGTGTGGCTTTGAGTGCTAATGATGGTCTTCCTGAACTCTCCACAATTAACCATTGCCCAGAGTGAGCGTCTCTCCTCAGCTCAGCAGAGGAGGAAGGGGAGTGTAGGGGGCTGCAGCCAGTGTCCGTCTCTGGCCTTCAAAGACCGGACAGTTCCACCATCAGCGGCTCAAAACTAACTAACAACCCATAAAAGTCTTTAACAGTCCTCTGCAGTGCTTTGAACAGGACTAGCCATGATTCAACAGGCCAGTGTAAAAGAAAGTAATAAAAAGTTACAGAAGAAGACAAAAATAAAACCATCCTTTGCAACATGAGGAAGATTACAGTGTCCATGTGCGCAAACGGCTTGATCTATCTGCTTTC
Source organism: Paedocypris micromegethes (assembly GCA_028031935.1). NCBI lineage: Eukaryota > Metazoa > Chordata > Actinopteri > Cypriniformes > Paedocypris > Paedocypris micromegethes. Next base: position 11,616,125 of record CM051496.1, read on the forward strand.
AAAGGAAGCAATATCCATTACATTTATCAGACTATTCTTCAACATCTAACAATGCACTGAAGGCAAAGCATGTGCTACGAGAACCGATGTGCGGACATTCAATTGCTAACTTTACAAACTGCATTGAGTCGATTTGTCTGGGTCTGCGTTCTGAGTAACCGCTGTGAACCCGCTCGCCTGGATTCCTGCAAGGGGCGACACCTGGTCAAGGTTTCCATCCGTTCCGTGCAGAAGGATGCTCAAATGCAATTACCAGCGTTTTGTATAAAAGTGTGGGAGTCTTTCTTCTTAAGAGATTGGCTCGATGTAAGAAACTCGCATAGCAATACAAACAGGAGATAAGAAGAAAGAAAAGCAATAAAGAAAGAATGGCAGTGTTGTAAGAAAAATGAAGGACAGACAGAGAGACAGCGAGAACTTTAACCTGTTAATCAAAGAGTTGCTCCTCAGATCTATGGCGAGTTCACTTTGAAAAAGATTAGAAATCTAATTGAAGAAATACATGTTAAGTCTAAAGCTTTGTTCACACCAGTACCAATGTACAGCCTATGTTTTTCAAAGCATTTTAGTTTGTTTGTTTGTTTGTTTGTTTGTTTGCTTGTGTTTGGCAAAAAGCCCAGTGACATGCAAGTTCTCTTCAGGACACAAGGTGGTGACGAGCAACTTTATGCTTGTGTGAAGAAGAGGATGAACCAACATATCTCTGTTTTAATTCTCTCTATAAAATTGTAATATTATATTTATAAAAATAAAATAAAAAAAACTATGTAGTAACCATTTTATGAAAAAAATCCAATCAATAAAAAAAACAATAAAACTGTAATCTCTTTTACAAAAATTTAATTTACAAGCTTTTTAAATCTTTAAAATATTTTCTACCGCTTACACCATTTCTGGGTCATGGAAAGACGCTCTCTGAGCCACAACACACAATCTGGATTGGTTGTCAACCATTCACAAAGTGGAACACACAGACACACACATTCACTCATTACTAGTGCCAATTTTCAATTTTCAATGTGTACATACAAAGGTCTGTATTTGTAGTGTGGTAAGAAACCGGTGACCTGGAGGAAATCCACGCAAGCAGTCTTTCTAGAAGAAGTCACACCTCGAGTCTCCAATAGGCTTTTCTTGCTGTGAGATGACAGTGCTACCCACTGCTCCACCGTGCCACCCAACTGTAATATTAAAGTTTATAAAATAGCTTGAATTTCACAAAATGCTATAAACTAGCCATGAATGCTATGAAAATGAAAATACTATGAAAGTGGCTAAGCAAGAAACTCTCATCCAATGAGGGCAATGAAGTGAATCATACATGGGACTCCTCAGTTCAGTCATTTACACTTTTGCTCCGTCTCCATTTTTCAGAGTGACTGTACGCAGAGGGAACGGAGATCAATACGGCTGAACTTCAGCCTTCGATCTACTCAGTGCCACACTGTTACCACGGAGACAGGGCTCGGAGCCCCCAGGAGCCGCTAAACCGCAGGAGTGAACGTCTGTGTCTGTCTCATGAAGTCACTTTGCACTGTAGGGGCCAAATTCACAGCAGATCAAAAGAGCGTTCTAATGCCCATCTAATGTTTTTGCGCAAGTTCAAACGGCCTTCACACTGTACCTGCTGGAGGTGGATCCCTGTGTGGACTTCAGCTAGTCTCTAGTCTCCCTTAATAAGACTTCTGACATGAAGTCCGCTCCACCGTCCATAGGATCACACTCCAGGAGTCGGATATAAAGTGATCATCCACAGGCTACCTGGTAAAAAACAGAGAACTGAATCAAATGAAGCTAAATGCAGCCAAAGCATATGCTATCAGCATATCAGTATATATATATATATATATATATATATACACACACACACACACACACACACACACACACACACACACACACACACACAGTATACATATATACACATACATACACAGTATATATAAAAACACAGGATACAATGGACTTGCAATACACATAGTACAATCTTTAGTAGAAAGACTGACAGAGTAGAATCTTTCTTATTGAGGACATTTTATTTGATTCCCAAGAGACGGACAGGCTTTTTCTTGAGCTTTAATGATCATTGACTCTCTTGCCAGATCCATTATTATCAGATTTTCTTCTAAGTTTCTTCTAAGAGTTTATCACATATTAATCATTTGTGTTTTTGTCAATATGCTGCATTTGTTCATTGAGCTAATTTGATTTCTGACATATTTACTGTGATCTGGGTGTTGAGATCAAATTCTCAAGCCAAATGACTGTCGTAAACCGTCACATTTTTCAGATGCCATGGCAACAGGTTTCAACGCTGAATGTAAATATAATGGCATCATAAACAGATTATTGGCACAGATTATTGAACTATTTTCAGTGTGTTATTATTCACTTTATTGACTTTTAACTACCTTTTAATGGCCCCCAATGTAAGACACACTTTTTTAAAAACTCTAAAGCGTTTCAAAGACACATGAACATGAGAACTGCACGTGCATTTACAGCACTGGTTATTAGTTCGGCAGAAATCAGACATATATCACATGCTAAATAAAGCTACTTATGTCACAATGCAAAACAAATGCATTATGTTTCAGCTTCTTTGTGCAACATAATAAAGCTCTCATAATGCCTGTGCTTCGGTACGCGTGAAGGCCAGTTTGTTTTTACAGTTACAGAGTTTTACATAACCCTAAAAAACCCAAAGAACACTAAATAATGGGTTAAACATTTGAGAAACTTCAAATCTAAACACAAAAAAAAACACAGTGTTTTGTGAGAATTCTGAGGAAGCGCTTGAGTCTTTATTACACAATATAGAAATTTTATACAATGTTAGAAGGGCAAATGTTGGAACATTTTTAAAAATATTTCTGGTGGAACTGTGCGCTGTGATCTTTATACTGAAAGTAAGTCTATTTAAAAAAAAAACTTATTTCTAGTAACAGATACTGTACATTTGTCCACTACACAAAAGTCCTTCTCAGCAGAAATCACAGACAAAAAAGAAGAAATAAAAAACAGAATGGTGCATGAATCACACAAAGTTTGAGGTATCTTTTAACAAAAAGGCAATTAACTTTCACGTTCAGTTTTTCTTTGCCCACAAGACTTCCATTGCCAGCTTTCTCAAGCATTTTTTTAACTGACAGCTAAACAAAAAAAGCAAAAATTGAAGTGGAACAGTGAACAGAAACAATGACAAGTAAAAAAAAAACATTTCTGAAAGAGTTAAGACCAAAGAAAAAAAAAGTTTTCAGAATACACATTTCTGCTTTCTTCTATTGTTTTAGAGAAAGTCAGAAATGAACGTCAGTGATTTTTGTTTCTCATTGCATAAAACAAAACAACAATGCTTTGGATCTTTGACTTTTGATGAACAGGTAACAGGACACCATCTTCCACCATAACTAGTGGAGATCCACAAAGATCTGTTCTAAGTCCACTTTTGCTCTTGCTCTAAACTCATAACTGTCCTAACATCATAAGTCAGAAATCTGGTCATTTCTGTCAGACACCATGAATCAAAAGATTTGAGGAGTAGAGATATTCTTGGAAAAACTGCAACTGATGGGGAGGCCAGAAAAATATTGGTAAGGCTGCCGATCTTTTTTTTTAACCCTGGCCCTCAAAAACAATCAGCTAAAATTTGTTTTTACAGCTGACACATGAAGCAAAGAGTTGTACACAAAAGAAGAGTGGTTAAGTAATGAATAAAAACCTATAACCCTCCAAAAATAATCTAAACTTGAGTCGCAACATACAGCACATTGCAGTTATTAAAGAAATGCTTCCGTTTCACCCACCATGATATTTAGGTTTAACCTGGATTAGGTTTATTCCTGTGTGGGATATAGGCTTGTGTATTCATAATGATTTAACCTTGAAGAATAAACAACTGTTTGAATGAGGTTCGATAATAAAGAGCAAGCGCTATTACGTGCGATGAATGCCACTTTAATCTGAGAGCAAAAAAAAAAAATAATTGTGTTGTTGTTTCATCTTGTTTTCAATACATCCGCAACTCAGAGCCTGAATGACAGAGATGAATTTAAGCAAGGAGAAGTGCTTTAACCGACCAAACACACGGTTTAGCTTGTTTTCTACTGAACAATGTGGTTATTATTAAAGAAATGCATTTTGTGACATTCTATGAAAACCAATTTGATACGTATCAAAATGTAGTGAATGATTACACTGATTGAAAAAAAGCATATTGAGAAAGAAATTGCGTTTTATTCAAAAAGAATAGAAAAGGACAAACTGATTTTAATCTTTTCAATATCAAGGGAGTCTCATAGGAGTTAATAATACATTTTAGCGAGGTATAGAACTGCAGAGCTCTTAAAGTTCATGCCACCTTCACAATGGATCTGTTTACAGATTTCAATGAGTGACTCCAGAAGGTCATTCAGCACATTGGGCATCGTTTCTAAAGCCCACGTTTGAATAGTGTGACTCTGGCAAAGTTGCTAATGGAAAAGTTTGAGCAACACTGAGTGACACCCAGTGTTTGTTGCTTTGGTTCTCTGGACATTTCAGATGCCTTACAATAGTGAGAGGCAGGTCAGCTCAAGTTCTTGCTCTGTGTCTCCCATCTAGAGACAATGAGGGTCAACTGGGGGCAGGCTTGAGTCTCAGACGGGCTCGGAAAACAGCACCTGATGGGCTAAAGGGTCAGCTGGAGAAAAGAAACTCTTTTTCTCAATAAAAGCATCTCTGGTATTTTAAACAAACACTAGAAAGGTGATAAAAAGGTAGGAATCTTAAGACTTTTTTTCTTTATGCTCCTGCAGGGTAAATAAGCCTGACAAAAGACACTGTGTAACAAAAGATGCTCTACTATATTTTCTTTTATTTTTACTCTCTTAGATCTGAACTGATCAAGTGCATGAGCACACTGCATAGACAAAGTTCTCATTGTCATTTTTTCCTGCAATGTGACATATCTATTTATTAAAATGATTAAAATAAAAAACAGACGTATGCAGTTTGCATCTATCAAGCTTATATGTTAAAAACCAGATCTACAGAGAGGCTGATGAGTAAAGTAGTGAAATACGTTTAGTTTATAAACCACGGAGTGATGAAACGATCTTAGATAATCACATAAAGAACAGAAAGATCTCAAAAAAGAGGTTGTGATGGGATTTTACAGCCCCCTCTTGTCAGTTGAGGTGGTTTGCACCCTTGAGAACTGGCAAAGTCAGGGGCCGTCTTCTCCGAAAACTGACCCACTGCAGAGATAAAAAAGAAGAAAGTGAGAGAGTGAAAGTGTGTGTGTGTGTGTGTGTGTGTGTGTGTGTGTGTGTGTGTGCTTATGTGTGTAAGAGAGAGAAAGAAAGAGGGAGAGATAGAACAAATACAAAATCATGTGTGTGTGAGAGAGAGGAAAGGAGAGAGAGAAAAGAGATAGAAATGTCATATAGGAGAGCAAAAACTAAATCGTGTGTATGTGTGAGTGTGTGTGTGTGTCTGTGTGTGTGTGAGTGAGTGAGTGAGAGAGAGAGAGAGAGAGAGAGAGAGAGAGAGAGAGAGACAGAGGGGGGTGTTCTTCTTAAAACCTTTCAGATATTCAGAAAAAATAAACAGGAAATTGCATCTGAGTTTGGACCAAAAATCAACCTTTGACCTCTTGACCTCTTGATCAACTAATTTTCCCCAAAACGGCGTTCTTAACAAGCTTCCTTCATTTGTTTCCAGCTGGCAAAACTTTTACAGCTCAGACAAATGGAAGAAAAAAAAAGTTCTTTCAGACATCTTGGCCTATTCTCGCCCATTACCCAGCACTTCTTCTTCATTCTGTAACGTGGTCAGATAGTTACAAATCTGGACACGCAGTTGTGTTATTTGACTAATCCTCCTTTTTTAGAGCGAGAAACGTGAATAGTGGCTTTGTGGCCGCAGACAGTGTGGCAAAAAGGACTATACAGTACCAAATTGAGGTCGCCGGGAGACAATGGCTGTCCTTCAGCATATATTCACACACGTCCCACAACTCTATCAAACGTGTCTCTCCCTATAAAGGCTTCCGTTTTTCCATCTTACACGCTGACAATGGGAGCAAAACTCCAAGCCCTCACCTTTCATCCGTCAGAGAGCTTTGTGTCTCTTCCCCTAACAGCCTGGACTTCAGGGATCAAAATCAGACGAGTAGTCCAAAAAAAGAACCGTCTGAACAAACAGCCGAGAAACTGACAGATATCAAATTCATCTCGCTGCATCCTGCATGAGCAGCACACATGACTTTATTCACCTGATGGTAATCTGGACTGATGGAGTGCTGCACTTCATTTGAAGCATATTAGCTGCCCTCTTGGACACAGAACGTCCAGAACAAAACATGCATATGCATGCGGCCTGACCAATAGAGGGATTATGTTCATGAATACATTAAGGCTGGGACGGCAGCTCTGCATACCAATGCGGACAGCTGACGCGCCCCGTGTCCAAGTGTCTGAGCTCACATGGACGTATACATCTGGACGGCCACATCATGTGATCTTATTATACTTCTAATTAGATCATGTCAGATATGGAACGCAAGATTGAGTGTTGGCGCTTTCCCACAATGTTTTCAAACTGGCCCAATAACATGACAAAAAAAAAAGAGAAAAAAGTTTTGTGCTGAACGATGACACACAACGGGGAGCGGAAACCGTTCCATATTAAATATAGTTCTTTAAAATGTTTGTAAAAGTAACTTTGGTTTAGACATAAAACTAAATTAACAGTTTTTTGTGATATAAAAAAAACTGTAAACAACGGTGTGTGTTTGTTAGTGAGTCTGTGCTTTTATTAACATATACAGTTGAACCACGTCGGGACATCTCCCCTCAAGTTTTGGCCCAATAAAGCAGACCTTTTGCCCCAATAAAGCGGCAGAAATTTGCCTTATGAGATACTATTTGTTTTGGGGCTTTAGGATTTGGTCCAATAAAGAAGCTGCCCGGATTAACCCAATTAATGTAGAGTCGACTGTATTATTGCAGTTAAACAAAACAAACAGAGAAATAACATTCTAAACAATGCACTTCAAATAATTACAAATATGAAATGCTGAACTTTTTTTGAAAGATTTTCAATGATTCTTCACTTCAGAACACTTCAGACTCAAGGTCTGGGATCAAACAGGTTCAAACCATATTTATTCATGCATATACAATATACGCATATTCAAAGGACAAACAAATAGCTCAGAACATTTCCTAGTCCTTCTTTCAATCCCTCATCGCACTGGACCGTGTACTAACCAGGCAGGCAAGTGCACCTCTCACAGGTGAGCTGACCCCGCTGCGAGGAGACGAATGTGGGGTGTGTTGGCCCTCCTCTCTGGAGATGAACTGTGCTTCTGTACTAATAGAGATCCGAGCTCAGAACACACAGGTGATTACCTGCACTCTCAGGGGTCACGCCGGGGTCATGAGCATGGAGGCACGAGGCTGTCAGACAGACTGGCCGGGCAGCGTCGTAATTACCTGTGAGGCTAGAGCGCTGGAGGAGACACAGCACTGGGGGACGCAGAAAGCCGCATCCCACGACCTCTCTGATTGGGGTTAACAAGGGTCTGATTTGCATAAGGGGAGTGGCTTGATTAGCAGTTTTGTGTTCATGCTCAGATTCTTGAAAACAAGAGGGTCTGCGAGTCTGAAACGAACAAGCGCTGAGAGGTGATGTCTGCCAGCTGGACGAGGGATGGCATGATATGACGGCAGGTGATTGAACCTGCGATGAGCTCGTTGCAAGCTGCACGACAGCCGCACTCGCTGTCGTTGATTGACAAAAAGCATTGCTGCATTTAGCCTAAGTGAATAAATGTTTCATCCTCTCTCATCCACAGACAGAGGGCAGTCAGAGCAGGTCTGAGTGCTCATGAGAGCTCAACCTGTTATCTCGGAGCCACTGAAGTCAGAAAGTGAAAGAAAAGGGGGCCGTCGGCTAACACACTCTGACAGCTCAGCCTTCAGAAGAGTTAATAGACTCCGGCCAAGTGTTGCAAAGTGTTGTTTGGCGGAGAGAGAGAGAAAGGACGTCACCACAAGACAGGCCAATAGACTGACACCTGCATTTCACCACTACAGATACACACACACGCAGGGTCATGTATTATTCACCCTGCTGACCACTAGGGCTGCATTCCCCTGGCGGTCCCCAACCGCAGGGATGAGAGGATTAAACATTTAAAAGCGCGTGACAAAATGGAACAGAATGAATAAATAAACTGAAATGGCCTCTGATGCAGAGTCAGCGCGTCCCATGCACGTAGATCTAGTCGTGCTGCTGCAGTGCACACAAACTTTTTTTTTTTTGGCTTCAGTACTGGAGTTGAATCTAATGGGCACAAAAACTACAAATCATCTCCATGCATCCTCCCAAAAACTATCTATTTTAGTATTGGTGGGGGGAATTTTTTGTCAAACTATAATTTTGATTTACATGGGCAGGGAATGAAGAAAAATAAACCGTGGGCCCATACTGTACAGTCTACGATTGATGATAAAAATATATAAATCTAAATAAATAAAATTGATAATATATAAATCAAATTGAAATTATTATTGACATTATGTACTGAGCTGATATAGTTAGTTACATGCTAATGGCTTAATGCTAACAAGCACGTGATAACGTACACATTTTTTTGGAATCTCATTGGGTCAACTGTGAGTGTAGGTTTCTGTCAGTTCAACCTCGCTTGTTAGCATTATGCATGCGGATATGTGGGTCTGTATGTGTGCGAGTGGGTGTGTGTTTGTGGATATGTGTATTGGTTCATTGTTGTGTCTGTGCACGAGCGTGGGTGTGCGTCTATAATTGTGTGTGTCCTCCTTATCTGTTCTCCTCTCCTTCAGTTCACTGGCAGACCAGCCGAGCTCAAACTGTTCAGCTGCAACTGGTCCAAGCCCAGTAATTACAGCTTGTCAGAAAGAATTAATTTTCTCATTTCTCATAAAGATGTGTAAAAATTACCATGTTATTATACACCGACACTCTCCAGAGGCACACACCAAATTTAATTTCAAATTCTTCCTGCACATTAAATTAAATCCATAAATAAGAGTTTAGGCATTGGTAGGGAAGCATATGTTCGTTAGGCCGGGCAGGCAGCTTAGCCCTGCGCTAATGTCTATTGTAATGTTTTAATAGCTTGTGCCTTCTAAACGCCGATAAATTTATATGATCACAACAGGCGACGTCTAGCACACGGCCAATTAGGAAAACCGCCATCGCTTCCGTACGCAGCGGACAGAAGGTAATATGGGAAATCCAGGAGATAAAACAGACAATGCGCTTGACCCCTGTCAGGGTTGTCTGAGAATGAAGAATATTAAATGTGACCTAATTCACAGTATGGTGTACAAAAATATATGACTTTAAGGTTAGGTTAAAATTTTGGTTAGAGTTAGACAAACTGAGCGAATGACCATTGGGACTGTTGGTTTGACACAATTTAAATCTTAGGCAATTGTTTAATTGGCTAATTGACCCGCAAATGAGCGTTTATGCTATTAATGCTGCAAAATTCGAGATATACATTTTAAAACGTGTGGTGTAATTATCTGTATCTGTTGTGTATTACTGTATATACAGTAAATTTAGTTGGTACATTTAGTACCATATCTACTAAATACTGGGGTCGACAATATAAATGGCCCGGTGGCCCGGACGTACTTTAAAGACCAACCGGGCCACCAGATAGGTCCAACTGCTGGCCCGGTGGGGCCAGGAAAAATGACTCAATAAAACAAATCTAATTTCTCATTATTTATCTGCACTTCTGTTAAATTGTTTCGCTCGCTAACTACCGCTAACGTGTTATGTGATCCGACCCTTATATGCAACGAGTTCTTTGCGCTCTGCCTCCAAACGCCGTGCACGGCTGCTCTCTCCTGCTGAGTCCCGCGGTTCTGCGCGCGTCGCCGCGTCATACACAAGTAGCAACTTCCTCGCGAATAATCTCGTTAAATCTGGGCTAAATAAGCAGCGCGGGAGGAAAATTATGGCAAATGTTTAGCGATAATTTGTTAAAAGAAAAGTTTTTTGAATCAGGAAACGCTAACGCGGCTTCCTTTGCGCTTTTCACAACTGTGCAACAAACGACACACTTTATTATTAAACCATAACACAATAGCCTAACTACTATAATAAATATTACCTGAAGAACAGAGTATCTGACGCGTGATGTCCGTCACATTCAGACGCAGCCTCACCACACGAAATCATCCTTTTGTCCAAGACACAAAATTTTTTACTATGGGCGCCACTGAGCTAGGTGACATGTTTCAGGAAGGAAGCATAAAAAAAATCACGAGAGGAATTGAGGGAAAGCAAAAGAGAATACGTAAAGAAAAGGCAGAGAATTGCACTTGTTCTGTTTTTGCTCAGTTTTGCTGCACTTTGCACTAAAGCTACATTAAACAAATTAAATGATATTCATGTTGATCATGCAAACAGTTTTTTTTTTGCAATTATTGGAATCAATACACGACACATCAACCTGGGCCAGTGGTTTTGATAGTCGGGCCAGTGAACCTCAAAGAGTTCCTCTGGGCTAGTGGAAAATTTCCCTTATTGTCTACCCCTGAAATATATATTATATATAGTATATAGTACTACATATACAGTATACTGTACGTGTATATATACTAGTGTATATATATTTACAATATATCGAGATGTTTGCTGTTGCCGTGTCAGCACAATAATTAGTGCTGTATTACGCTAAATACACTTCATGAAAAAAAAATCAAAGCTTGAACTTCATGAAGTTTTTCAAAACAAGCTACCTGAATTTGTGCTTTTTGCCAGTCATTCCCAGTTTTGGCATGTGCTCAACAACAAAAGTGCCAGAAAACCAAAGTGTGACAACTTCACGAAGGTTGTGAACAATGTTTTCTAAATGCACAGAAGTGTCATCAGGGACCGAAGACGGAGGCATTATTCCTGGATCAGAATGCAGTGTGTCACTGTCTGTGTTATGGATCTACAAATGAAACGCAACATCAATCAGACAAGTTTTTATACTGTGGATTAAAGACAAATCTAACACTAATACCAGTCCTTGTTTCCTGCCAATACTCCATGTACTTTACACGGATGCCCACAGAGAGACGGGCAGGGGTGGGGGGGTAGTAACATGGAGACACAGGAAGGGTGAAAGAAAGAAGGAAAGCGGTTGATTGGAGATGTAGGAATAGGAATGGCGGACCCCTACTGTGAGGGGGCACTGGATGGCGGTCTCCCACTGGCTAGGCACATAGACAGTGGGTAGTCGAACACAGAATCACACGCAGTGGGCAGTGCCACAGTCGGAAAGACGGAAATAGCCCAAACTCGCACATACCGCCAACTGAGTCTCACAGACGCCATGAAATAGGATGGAAGCTGCGAGACACTGTCCTTTCTGACACAAACGACTGTGATGCAGCGGCGCACATGCTAAATAACAGATAATTGCCACATGAGAAGGACGCCTCACCCAGTCAAACACAGATAAACAGCCAAACACACAAACTACAAGCGCTCCTTCCTGTTAGTGTTCATTGGCGGAATGCGGGGTGTGTGTGAACCCTGTGGCCAGGAAACATATGCTGCCCAAAAAGCCATGTGGCAACAGGAACAAGATGTAATGCAGTCAACAGAGATGCTTGTATGTCAATAATAATAAAAACGCTTTGCTGAAAACTATTTTAACCAACTAGCTAATAATGAAAAACCATTGAAAACATGTATAAAAAAAAAAGTCACTGGAGCCATTGGGGATTGTTACGCTCTGTATTGTTAACATTTACCCATACAGTAAAGTTACACACACACTCTCAAACCCAGAGCAGTGGGCAGCCTTAAGCTATGGCGCCTAGGGGTCATGTGGGGGGTCATTGTCTTGCTCAAGAACACTCTTGTTATAGAACCCACCAATTTGTAGATTAATTTCCAATCTCACAGGCCTTTATTACCAAAAAAGAACAGGCATTATGAGAATGCCACAGACATTAAACAAAACATGTATGTGAGAACATATACCATATTTCATTGAACTAGAGGTGAAAAAGACAAATAGGCCGTATTAAAGAAAAAGCTTATCATTGCAGAATGCGTAAGCAACGAGCATATTACGTACCGATTGATTGTGTGGAAGCTTCTTAAAGAGTTTTGTCCTTGTCACCACTTGTACCTGAAGAGACTGAAAAGAAAAAGGACATGGATGAAGTGGTTGCATGAGGGTTGATCAAAATTACTAAATGCACAAACTGCCTGGCTGCCATCATTTTGCTTTAAATTTGCTAGACAGAAGAACTTCTGGAACTCCAGATGGACATTGTGTAGACGTTCCTCTCTGTAAACAACTTGAAACGCTCTTAATCCCCTTCATAGAACTTCTCATTGCATCTGTAAATTGTGAGGTACTTAAAATGTCACGTCGACAGTTTATGAGTGTAAGCATGCAAAATAGAGAAGATTCTCTAAAGCTTTATCAGAACTCTTGGCAAGCTCCACTCTCTTCAACAAACCAAGTGCTAAGTCTTATATCATCCTTCTTAGAACTGGATTGGTAAACCATGTCATTTGCGAGTAGTTTTGGGAGATTTAGACCACTGTCCCCTTGCTAACAAATCGAACCAAATGAGATTTAGGAGACGGGTTTGTATATGTCTTCCTCGGAACATTGCAGGGACGTGCTGGTTGTATAGTCTGGGAGAACATTGGGATCTTTCATTACATGAGCTGAGCTTCATTGTAAGTTTGTAATCTTGCACGCTGGCGTGTATAATCCACCGAGAAAACTTGAATGTCATCATCCAAGTTTAGCGTCTGATGGGAACGAATGGCTTGACCTGAAATGAACACACACACCGTGCCCTGACAACAGAGTCCGAGTCTTTCAGTTCAGTCACTTAACCAGGAGCCAATGTGGCCTGGCATGTCCCAAATCCAATGGCTTATTTTGAAAATCAGCGTTTTGGGTAACAATCCAAGTCGAATTTGCATGTGTTACTCCCCCAAATCGATGAGAAGGTGTGTGCATATTTGTTTATTTGTATGTATAACCATCGTACAAAGTGTGTCAAGACAGGGCCCCAGTTTCTAGAACGCTCTTATTTACTCCTGTCAGCGAATAAAGCCGGTCTGAGTGCTAGTCTGATTGAAATCGCCTTTTGTGTGCAAGTCCTCGGTGATGTAGCTTTTCTCTCGCCCTCATCTCATGATGGAAGCCTGTACTGTTAATCTGCGAGTGGCCCCTGAAAGGATGAAATGAGTTCTTGGGCTGAATGCACTCTTTACCTCCTCTGTCTTGGTCTATTCAGACGTGGGGCGTGAGAGCTGGAGGCTAACACCTCCACAACAATGCTCTGCAAAGCAATGCAAACCTTCCATACACAAACTACTCGGTCTCTAGGAGACTTGGGTTTCCCACATTACCAACTAGTAATGTCATTCATATACGTATACTTCTTGCCCAGAAGATGTGTACTAAAAACTTAATGGGACTTGGAATTGTGTGAAAGGGATTTCAAATCAAAACTATTTGTAGAATTTTAGATTTCCAATTTAACTTTCCAATTCGCCTAGTAGCTTTGCAATAAAATAAGACCTGGAAAGTAAATTTAAGCAAAAGCATTCATTCGAAATTGTTGCTTTTTTCTTTCCATAATATGGTTCATATTGTAAAAATTCACCAGATTATGTTTCAGAATTGGTCAAGAATCAATTATGATGGGAACAACTGAAATGCGAATAAACTTCCTAATAGAAATAAATGAAGTGAATGGCCTAATGGGTATTTGCCACACTAGTGCAATAACCTCATTTAAACGAACTCAGCGCAACTGGCATTACTTCACTGAACATGTCACGGTGCCGGTCTCAATCACTCTGTTCTTAAGGATCTGAACCTGATTGTTTTTGATTGACGACGCCATTCGATCCCAACCGACTGACCCCTGTTCAACCACAGCGTTCTCCCTTTGCTCCCTTCTTCAGGATTTTTTAAGGATTTCGAAAACGTTTGTGAAGAAAACTATAGAGAAATGCGTGAAAATACACTTGGTTCCTAATCTGCACATCTGAAAACGTAAATGCACTAAATAGTTCACATTATTCAGCAAATGATACAGAAGTGCTGCAATAACTTCTAAACTGTCATCATAACACACTCACAAAATATTGTTCCAAAAATATTTCTAAATAATTTTCCAAAGCCAGAGAAAGTAAATGGGTTTTAAATTAAAAGTGTTTTCTTTAAAAGCACTAATAACAGAAACTCCACAAGAAAAAAAAACCTCCCTGACAAACAAAGGATCCACTAAATGAGTTAATAATCCTTCAGTGAACCTGGCCGTGCAGCTCAGAACTCGTGCACGTCGGACTCCATTAGAAACAGAAGAAGAATAAGATCTCATTGTTGATGAGCTGGAATTCCCCTCTGAAGCAAGATAAGTCCGGCCCTTTGTTCCCAGCATCTGTGACAGAACACTTATATAATGCATTCATAGAAAATGGGGAATATGTCAAGCCATAAAGCAAAGTAGGCCCGTGGCCTGTTTACTTGAAGCAACGGAAGGACGGATGGATGATCACACGACTGTTGTCTTACGTCAAGAACCAGAACGGACATGGGAAATTGATCATCAATGTTCTTTTGCATGTACGTCGTGAAACAAGAGAGCAAGGAATTCACTATTCCTGTCCAGTCGTGGTATTGAGTGTTGCTTGTCAATGCAACGACTGTTAGCTGGCCATTCCTGACGATTTACAAGCGGAGGTCAAAAGTCACTGTATTGTTGGTAACAAGGAGGAATTCCTACTGTAATTGGTTTACGGCTTGAAAGTTATTGTAACTAGCAAACACATTTTAATCAGCTAGTAACAAATGCAACTAAATAATAGGTGGAAAAAATGAAAAAATTCCATTTTATCGAGGAATGTTTTCTGGCTGCAATTGCAAAAACACTCTGAAAGAAGTTGCAACTAAACTCCTTATAATAAAACGCATTCTGTTTTTCAAAGAGAGAGAGAGAGAAATGGTGGGAGAGAGACTATTGCAAAACAGCATTTGAGGAAACATTCCATTTGAACAATGATTTTTTTTGACACTCATATAGAAACCCTTTTGAAAAGAGTTACATATAGACTCGCTCCATTCCATGTATTTCTAGAGAACACCACAGACTATAGGTCTCTAGTAAGGTTTCTTACTTAATTGTACAAATATTTTACATGAAATTGCAATAATTTAAAAATAAACTATTTTCACTTAAACAAGGAACCCAACTTCCCAAAGACAATTGAGGTTTTGCGTGCTGCAGGTTTGGAATTGTAGCATTGCAAAGGCTGAGGAGGAAAACAAGAGGCATCGCTCGTGACAACACAAAGAGATTAACCTATTTACATCCGTTACCTACTTTAATGGCTTTTTGTATGGCTAATTTCAGCCATCTGCGTTCTCTCCAAAGACTTTGTCACACAAAACTAATAAAAGTCATCTGGTGCGTACAATTAGAGGACACAGAACCGTACAGAAGATGGACTCAAAGACACAGTGCGAAACAAACAGAAACATCATGCAGCTGGACATATGACTGGGCAGGCGTTCCATGACAAACGAATCACATGCTTACTGACTGACAAACACGGATTAGGGCCCTAATGCAAATTCTCAAAGCTCATTTAGGCCCTGTGATGTACGGTGGACGCTGCGTTAGTTCAGCCAGTTAGCAGAAGGATTTGGTTTTTATTTGCTAAACTTACATTTTAGTGCCGTCAATAGCATCGGATTACAATTCACGACTTGCTTGGTTTGATAATGCAACTGTAAAACAAGATGACTGCAGAATTCTTGGAAAAGTGCAGCTTTTTGTGTGAGAGAGAGAGCGAAAGAAAAAGAGAGACAGATTGAGAGAGTGAACGAGAGATATACAATATGAAAGTCAAAAGTGTAGAGACAAATACAGAATGAGAGAAAATGATAGTCAGTGAAAGAAAGAGAGAAAAGGTGGGAAAAAAGAGAAAAGAAAAGTTAGAGATTTAGAGAGAGAAATAAAAGAAAAAGAAATACAGGGAACAGTAAAATGAGGAAGACGGGAGGGAGAAGGAGAATAAAAAATTCACTGAAGGAAAGCATATGAGAAGGGCAAAATAAGAGAAATGGTATAACAGAAAGCAACAAATAAAAGAAAAAAAAATTAAACAAAAAAGTGAAAGTGAGAATGATGATGTCCAAAGAGAATGAGGGTAAAGAAAAAGAAAAGAAAGAGCAAACAAGAGAGAAACAACCACACACAGAGATGTTCCGAGAGAGTAGGTGAAAGCCGGTGTGTTCGTGTCCATCAGCGGGCAGGTAGGATCAGGACGGGGGTCGAGCTGCTGTAATGGGGCAGTGGAACAGCTGTGTGCTGGGAGCACAGGGGGCGACGAAACCCAACATTCCGGCGTCCAATGATCTGGTTTTATTAAATGACTAAAGCTCATCTCAGCACGCCTGAACACACCAGCAGAATGACACCAAATCTCAGTGTTTTAATCACATTACGTCCGGGCCAGATCATTAGCTACATAGGCTTCTGGGTTTATAAGCGGCGCACAGGGTTACAAACACACACCCACACATCACATCACCAAGCGCTAATGGCTGCCGTCTGTGTGTGACTTCTGCCCTCCACACCGAGGTAGATTTATGGAGACGCTTTGGGTTTTTTTCAGAATTGACCTGGTTTGAGGCCTTCAGCCACCCCTCGGTTCCAAGCGAACTGATGAGCAGCACAATCGAGGAAGGTCAGAATAGAGTCCGTGTTGGCAAGTCAGCGGATAAACGACACATATCAATGAGACTCTCTCATTCCCGCACAAAGAGGTCTATCTGAATAAACGCTTTACCACCAATCCACCCCGTGGAGCTCAGGCGATGGTGCTCGTCCATCAGTGCGCGTCTGCGCTTGGCCTATGAATAAATATTCGCTCTTTGAATGTCGTTTGCCGCGGATAAGAGTCAAATCACACCTAGACAATACAGTCGGCGTGAGGTTTTAGCATATGAGAAAGTCCTAAAAAGGCTGAAGACCACCTCAAGATGGAAAGTCAAAATTGTTGGAAGGAATTTCGCACTATTTACATTTGTATTGCTGCTCGACGTCATCTCTACTGGTCCAGGCATCACATTGACACTTTTATTGTTTTTTTCTGCTCATAGGATTAGACTACACAACATTTGCCTCTGCTGAGATGAGTGGTCTCCGATTAAATGAATGGTTTGTCTGACACTGGTGGCACCAATGTGTCTCTCATCACTGGATGGAGAGGAAAATTACATTAATAATCTGTGTGTAAAAAATGAAATGAGGAATTAACTGTCAGTGTCATGACGGGGGTTCAACATGGTCAGAACAATACCACGCACCGATCTGACCTTTGTCTGATTTGGTCTAGCACAGTAGCCACTGTACAGTTAGATCCTCCATTATGATAAATGACTGACAGATTTTGTTTTCGTTCTGCAGATGAGAATTTGAACATGTTGAACTTTCTGTTCTCACTGTATATTTTTAACTTCTTAGCTCCTGGTTCGCTGGCAAAAAAGCTTTAGATAAAAACCACAAAGAACACTGCCCCCTCCCTCTCAAAATCAGGAACTCTCAAGATTTTCCCCAATGTAAAGACATCTTCGGGTAACGTTAAATAATAAAATGATGATAAATTGAAGTGAAGCTGAAAAAAAATCCTTTGTAGATTGCATATTTGATTTCATCAGACAGTAATTCCCCACTGGCTGTTTAGTGTGTGTGTGTGTGTGTGTGTGTGTGTGTGTGTGTTATATTTTAAAACACGTTATTCTTTTATTCTCGGGCCCCTTTTTGTCTCCTGTCGTGAGAGAAAAGCTCTGATTGTGACAGGACATGAGGAGACCAAACCATGGCTAAGGACACGTACTGTGGCGAGGACAGACACGCGTGTACATCCAAACAAACACACACACACACACACAACATCTGCGTCTGTTGGCATCCGGGTTTGTCCCGCGTCCGTCAGAGTGTGTGTGTGATTCTCAGAGACACATTTGTGTCAGCGTGATCACAGAGCGGCCTTTTGTGTCTGTGGTCTCTTAGGAACACACACTGTGCTAACATTATTCTCTGGATTCTGCCACTCGCCTCACACTCGAAGAGAGCAAAGATGCTATTCAGCAAGTCAATTTACTTATACAAGATGGACTGATTTTGTCTGGGTGTGTTTGTTTGTATGAATGCATACACATGTGCGTGTGTGTGTGTGTGTGCGTGCGTGTGTGTGCCAATTCATTAAATTTCAATGACATATTAAACTCTCCTGATCTTCACTAGGAGTTAGAAATTGAGATTTGTGCTGCTTGTCAGACTAAAAATCCCTCTAGGTCGTATTTTCAGGGATTGGCTGACTATGCGTACATGTCAGTGCATTTTTATTAATGACGTACATATGAAGGACAACTTTTCCTTCTCTCCATTAAGGCTAATGAGCACTTCTGTACCCTTATCACTCTTTATACAATCTCGCTTGCTGTTAATTAAACGACAATTAATATCCCACTTTCCTTATCAGCTGTATAAGGGGGTCTTCATTAACAATGCTAATGAACTGACCAGTCCCTTATCAGTCACTGCGCAAATACTGGCTAACAGCTAATGGCTAAGTGTTAACTTTTATGAAGTGAAGCGATAAAAAAAAAAAATAAAAAGAAAGTGGGAAATTTAATAGTGATAAGGTCAGGCAGAGCAGCAGAAAATAAAATGCTTAGTTAAAGTGTCGTACAAATACAAACCGATCAATCCACACATCGATTGAGGTCGATCCAATTACAAATTCCTACGTTAAGGTGGGTTCTGCTTGAGACAAAGAAAAGAACAAAACAGATTATGCAGAATTTATCAATTAGTTTGTAAACTGGAAATATATGTTAGTAAAATTTTCACCTGTTCCATTAGAATAATTTGTATGCTAAGCTTTTTTCATCTTTTTTTGAGAAAAAAATTACAGTTTTTTTTCTTTTAAAAAAGAAACATGTAAGGTCAAAAATAAGATTACGACCTCTTTATAACATACAAAAATTATATTACAAAATACTTTAATCTACAACTAAAAACCTTTGGGTGATTCAATCGTTGTCCACTACAGGCAAAAATATGACTTTGTTCATTACTCTTCTGTAGCAAGGATGTCCATTATTTCAAGAGTTGACTGTTTTCCTCAGCCTTCACAGCACAATGAAATCCATTCTCACACATTTCACAGGAAAACGTGCCTCTAGTGTCTGAGATCTTGCAACGAAAAACTAATTTTTTTTTTTTTTGCAATGCACTTGTTTCCGCTCATCTGTTGTGTGGAAGTGTCAAAACACAATCGCCTGTGTCTTTTGTTCACAGGAAGTTTTCCCCATTCACCAACTCTCGCTCTCTCTTTCTTATTCACGCTCACGCCGTCCCACACTTCCTCTTTCTGAAGGGTCTGAAACCTTCTGCGTGTATCGCTACTTCATCCGTTGAGTACGTTGCGGTGTGTTTGGTGACATTACGCGCTGTAACTTTTTAGGCAACAAGATACATTTCAACAAACCGATTTCAAGAATCTCAGGCCTCAAGCAAAGAATTTCTCCTGCTCAGCTCATAAAGCGCAAGAATGTTCCTGTGTGAATTCTTTAGTGATTCCAATCCCACTAGCAACCGTGAGACACACAAACTGGTCAGTGGCTACCTCGTTCTTTCATTCTTACATGCTGCCTGGTCAATAAACCTGAAGAAAACCAAGAGACGAGACAAAGAAAACTAAAGATATTGATTTGATGTCACAGTCAATTAGTAAGGAAAGAGCAAGAAAACATCCTTCAGATCTATCAGAAGAACATTGGTTTCTTCTATGTAAAGGTTTCTTTATTGTCTCAATCACTTTCGCTTCCAATTTAAGAAGAATGAGAATTAATTGGAAAATGTGGAGTTATGCTTACATAGATTGCCTTTTTACACAATGAAAGATATTTATTACATTTTTTAAAAGAAAAAAAGTTAGTATATGTTTCTATAGACTATATGACTAATTCTGTATCACTCACACTTTTCACAGAAGAAAGTAGACGAGATATTTATCACATTGCAGATAATAATCGTAGTCCTAAAATATTTTACCACAAATATAGTCCATCAATAAAAAATGACGAAAAAGAAAGAACAAACTTATGACAAACTTATCAACATAAGTGAGTTTGTCAGTAAGGCCACTAGGGACCATATTGAAATTTGTGCTCTGCATTTAACCTTCCAGTGAAGTTACACACACACACACACACACACACACACACACACACACACACACACACACAGTTTTGCTCAAGTTCACTGCAAACAACAGAATTGCAACGTCTAGGTAACAGGTCCATAACTTTCTAAATGAACAAATTCTGATGTATTTCTATGTTCTACTAAAAAAAATATTCTTAAAATAAACGTAAGCAGCGAAAACTAAATGCATTATGTATCGAAACCAAAAATATTGTCAGTTTTTTACGCAAGGTTGCACACTCAAAGCACATAAATCTTCTGATGACTCCAGCTTCTAATTTCAGACCAATAAAAAAAAAAAAACTCTCTTTTCTATGAACCACATATAAGCAAAAAAATGAAAATAAAGCAATTAACACAGAAGAGAATTTTCACTTTAACCATAAAACGCTTATAGATGAAAACAAGTCGCATTTCTTGACTTGAATCAATAACCAAAGCTCAAGCTAGTACAGACCAGGAATTATCCAGCATTGAAAGTAGGTCAAGAGATGTATGGCAGCACTCAACGTGTAAAAAATTTGTCTTTGGACCCATTTGGGGTTGACCTTTCTAAGCACAACCAATCATTATTGGACAATTTGCATGTCATTATGAGAGAGGAACAAGTGCAGGATTCTGATTCTGAAGAACCTTAATAATAATAATAATAATAATAATATCTATATCTGTTTATAATATGTTGGAAAACAAATTTATATGACAAAGCTAAAGATGTTTCATATATAAGAAATATAATTATCCAAGACAAATCCAGTATTGCAATGCGGCTTACGGGCAAATCAGAAGATTCATATCAAGTCTGTCATGTTTAAACATCAGTGCTTTGGGTTTGCACGACTGTAAGAGCGACTGAATCAATCTGCTTCCCTGCCACAGGGACACCTCAGCTTAATTCTAACAGGCAACATGCAGATCGGACAGCGATGGAAGGATGCGAGTGATGGATGTGGCGTGCAATGACATAATAAGAAAGAGCAGATGCTAGAGTGCTCGTGTCCTGCACGGGTCAGAAGGGTGGAATAAGCCTCAGCTTCTGGAATACGACAGACCTGATGCGGACAGAGTGCCAGCGTGATGTGTAGACGGAATGATCATTACAGTAAATGAGACTGACAGATGCGTGTCTGTGCATCGACCTGCTGTGATCATAGTCAAGCGCGCACTCACGTAGGTGCGTTTACACCACTGTCGGGGTATCGATGTGAGCACGGGGTGCAGAGGCCGACGGAAGATACTGTTATTTTACAAAAAGGACACGGCATGTCAGAGCATATTAAGCGAAGGTGGCGTGGGCTAAGCGCCGTCCTTCTGACAGCACGGGAGACATGGCGTAATGAGGCAGGGCAGGGGCGCCTCTCTCCAACCCGCGCCACTCAATTACCCAGCAGGCTTTTAGTGCCAGCGCACTCCACTACAGCTAAATTACCCAGGGCCCTGTCTCCACTTAGACCCCAGCCACTGTTTGAGCGGGTGGCTTTGTGACTGCCCGCACACACACTGGCTACTAAAAGGGTAATAAGGTCATTTGAATGCCGGAGCCATTAGGCTAATGCCACTCAAACGCAAGAGTGTAAGGACGGGGAGAGCAGGATGGTGAGAGGGGGTGAAAAAAGGCCACTCTCTAAGGTCTAAGCAGGCCTTCGATTTTGTCAACCGTCAGGATTTTAGGGAGCCGGCTTTAAATCCTGGTGGTGGCTTAGAGGGACGTATAATCACGTCCTGGTTAAACTGGCAATGCAGCTAGGCTAACAGTGCAGCTAACACTAATGAAGAAATGGAATGCTCACAGATGCCGCTGACATCTGGGTGAAAGGCTGGCACTCGGTGCCAGGTGTCCGTCACAGCAGTCGCTGTTGCGGGCACGTGCCATTGGAGGAGCCTATCGGCGAGACAAGGAGAGGCTTTGGCCAGCTTCGTTTACTTCGATTTATCTGAGGGTAAACAAATCTGGACCGAGCCAGGACCAAAAGCATTCTGACTTCCCAAAGCATACCAGTGTAAAATTATTAGATTGATTCATGTGAATTTGAGTGCAAAGTCAGAAAGGAATTCCCTTATCAGAACAATCGAGATTATTCTCGTGCAACTTGTACTAAAATCCTGTGCTTAAGCCGTTACTACTCTCTAAGAAAGTTAGGCTCCAGCAGGAAGACAACAAAAACAGAGAAGTAGCTCAAATTTTACACTGTACTGATTCCAGATCAATCAGACCTGTTTCTTTACGAGTCGGAAACTGTGGTTCTCTGTTGAGAAAGAGTGAGTTTATTCATTTGGCCACTAGGGACCATATTATATACTCTCCCTTTAAACCATCCAGTAAAGTAACACACACGCAGTGAAGCGTACACACACACGGGTAGCAAGTGGGTTTCTGAGTCTTGCACAAGTCACTGTTGTAGAACTCAATAACCAGCATTCCAACCTGCAACGCTTGGTGGCAGGTCCTTCTCCAAACCACTGATACACAACTGCCACTGTACATTGTACACCATGGCAGTGGAAGCGGACGACTTCTGTTTCTTTTTCTTGTCTTGCTTTCTTTAGCCCAATAAAGCTAAACTTTGTCCCAAAACAGCTAACAATCACAGCGCTATGGAAAAGTTTTCATTCATGGCTTAAGACCCAATTAACCAGTGTACCAATTAACGGGACTGTGTGTTTATGTTTTGCAATTAATTTGATACATTTCAGTACAGAACTTTACAAATATCCATATGAATATAAAGTTAAATGAATGTTACAAACACTCTTTAGCGTGATTTTTCTTTTGCTTCACAGAGCTATGCATCGGATGCTGCATGCTGTTGTGTGCATTTCTCCCCTAAGTGTGAGACTGTGCGTGTAATAAGAGCTCTGTTAATTAAGTGGCTGTAGAACGGCGCTCCTGGCTGGGAATGGATCAAACGCGGCCACTGGCCAGCGGCCTCCCCGCCGCCACACATGAAATGCACTGCAGACTTTAAAGACTTCCTGTCATTAGCCTAGACCCCATCCACTGACTCTCTCTCCCGCTCGCAGCCCAGACCTCCTCTGTTCTGCCACAACAATGAGCACTGTCATCGCTCTGAGGGAGAAAAAAAAAGAAACAGAAAAAAAGCAGTAACAAAAGAGCTGGCCTTTTACCACACACAGAGAGGGAAACAAAAGTGAATGGATTAATTAATATCCAAATGCTTTTGCTCCACCTGGGCTGCTTCTAAACACACTTAGAAGACCACCTGACAGGACGCTTGTGTAAGTGTGTGAAGGAGAACCGAGCATCAAAGAGCATATTCTGCTCCACATCTCTTTCTCTTTTTGCAACACTCACATCCAGTAACAACAGAGGACCGATGTCCTTGTGCTTGTTAGCCAGTGACAACCAGATCTACCCGAGGCCGAGCTGGTCAATTATTTACCGACTCCTCACACACAGACGCTTTAAAGCTCTGATATTGAAAACATTCATCCTTTTCCCTTTCTAATGCGATTTAATGTCCCTGTTACACAGACACTGATCAGAGTCTCTTACTGTCTCCGCCGCTGTCATTTCAGGTCTGCGTCAAGCCAGTTGTTTCACACCCTTATGCTTCGTTGCAAGGCCTGCGTGTCCACACTCCACTGATCTGCTGTTGAGCCGACAAGGATTTGAAAACAAAAGACGTTAGTGGAAAGGACAATCGGCGGTGCTGTTCTTGACAGGCGTAGGAATGCTAATTAATCTGATCAGAATGAGACGATTAAATTCATGATGGGGGTTCAAACTCTGGACCTGGCATTCGCTGGCAGAGTGATCATCTCGGATGAGATGCGTACTGACATTCACAGAGCCAAATGAGGCTTTTGGTTTCTGCTAGATGGGTTTTGGAGTTTATTGATTCTGCTTTATTTAAAACCATGTCTCAATGAAATAATGATAGTTTACAGTCATATTCAAATTTCAGCATAGTTGTTTTCAACAATAATTAAAAAATATGGAAGTTAAGTTCAACTTTAAACTCAAAAATCTGCTTTGACACATGTCCAAGTCCATGGCGCACATCATTAGTGGTTACATTACTAATTATCGCTCAATAAAATTTGATATTCTTCATTGCTTTCATATTATTTTATGAAACCAAGATGTCTACAAAAGACTCATTAAAAATAAAAAGGGTTTAAAATAAACCTCATGAATAACACTGAAATGATAATCTTCACTATGCCATCTTTGAGACTTTTTTTCCGGAGCATCTCAAAATTAGTGCTAGGTCTTAATTTCAGGGAATCATAGGGCTTTGTTTACAGCCATATCATGCTTTTTTCTTTCTGCTCTGTTTCATAGCAGATGCGATAAGGATCTGGTGGTGCCCGCCACTAACACACAGTCATTTGTCCACAGTCCACACCAAGAGGCTCATGCACATAAAAGGCACGCTAGAAGCAAGCAGACCACCCACTGAAGATAATCAACGCTGCTTTCCACATCACGGCCCCTTCGGTCTCCTCTAGAGAGCCTGGGCGCCCAAGCCGCCCAGCAACCCAAATGGAAGCCACAGGTCATCCATCAGCAGAGCCTACAGCATGGAAGACTTGCATATGCCACGCATCAGTCACGCTGACACTCACACATGGAGGGAAGACACATTTCAAAGCACAAGTACTCGCAAAAAAGAGGTCTGGACCAGGCAGAGAACCAGGGCCAGACTATCAAACCGTTTGATTGATTCCACTAGCAGCACATCACTTCTCTATTATTTGCTTAACCAAATAGACATAAACATTTATACACTAAAAGTTATGAGCCGTATTGAGACAATTTCAGAAAATAGTTTTTCCATCAGTATAGCGTTTTCTTCCACAATGTAAAGTGAGCAAAGTTTGTCGATTTTATGGACCATATAAAAATTATACTGTGCATTTAATCATCTAGTGAAGATACACACGAAAACCCGGAGCAGTTGGCAGCCTTAAGCAGTTGCACCCCGGAGCATGTGGGGGTCAGTGTCTTGCTTAAGTTGTAGAGCCAGCCGGAGTGGAATTCGAACCTGCAAGCCCAATTCCCTACCAGTGGACCACAAGGACCAATTCCCTACCACTGGACCAATTCCCTACCACCTGCCAACCAAAAGTCATGGGCCTTGTTTCCAAAGACAAGCACAAGCTTAGTCGGACATCGTAAAGCCTTTATATCACTTTGAAAAAATTGCCTGCTAAAAGCAGAAATCCATGTAAATCACCCCACAGGAGCAACTGTGGCCTAGTGGTAGGGAGTTGGACTCAGACATTGCAGGTTTGAATCCCGGTCCTGTAGGTTCCACAAATGAGTGTCCACGAGACATTGAACCAAGGGTTTGCTTTAATTGCAACGGTGCAATTTGGACTTCAGTGAAAGATTTGCCTGCGATGGGTTTGAAAAGTTTGCACCAAACTTCTTTCGTGTCTAGATCACTGTTCTGTAAACTTAAAAAATGATCCGTCTGTTTACTCCTTGATTGTTCACTTCTCCCAAATCGATGCATAATACCACTCTCATATAGCGAGAGCATTATGAAAAACCATGGCTGGTCCACGGTCTGTGACAATTCAGCTCTCTCTCTCACACAGAGAAGCAGAAAGAGCTTTCGTTAAAACCCAGCCAACGAAGCGGTGCACTAACTAAGTACAGAGTGCTGTCTGAGCCGAAATCACAACCAGAAAGGTCAAGAACAAAAGGGTCAGGATGGTTCATGGAGAGCAGTTAAATAAAAACAACAGAGAAGGCAAAGTAACCGTGATTGTGTAGTATTATCAGCAGGAATACGTCTGTTATTGTGGTGCGGTGTGTGTCTGCTCTGCCGGATGTGACATCCACGGCCTTGGTGGAGGACAGACCATTGTGATCCTGCGACAGGCCTCAGCTGGAAACGTTGCTAATATCCTTACAATCGTGTCGTTCATAAGCATAAGATTCAGATGCATTCTTGCCTCAACCAGACTCAAGAGGTCTTGAGTGTCACAGCTCTGTATAAAGCAGCGAAAGGAACTCAATTTCAGGTAGGAGAAAAGGCCAAGTCCATCCCAGACTCACCGGCCCACTGCGCTTATTGTTTTTTTTTTCCCAGACATGTGGCTGCATCTGAAGTAAAGCAATCAATTATAGCTGGGATTCTGTGAGAATGTCTTGGCTGCAATGGAAATGACCTTGACATGCTGTTCAGTCAGCCTTCATCATAACTTTGGTGTGAAACAACCTCAAGCCCTCTTTGCAAGAGTACCATGGGGTTAAAACAATTCCGATTCAATACCAGAGATTCAAAAAGATTCAAAAATCTTGTTCAAGGCTGCTGTCTGCTGTTTATGCTACATCATAATGGTTGCAAATACAGTCAGGCCTTGTTGCCCAAACTAAATTCATGAGCTCTGATCATGAACAATGACAAAATCTCCCATCGATATCAGTGGAAATAAGGTTAACCCTCCTATTATGGGATCAAATTGACCCATGTTAACAAAAAAAAAACAAAAAACAAATACTTAAAAGTATTCTTTCACTTTGAAATTCTCCTGCTTGTCTTAGTAAGTGTAATCTATGTATAAACAAAATGTGGTTCAGTTCACAAAAATTATGTTCGGGTAATTGAAAATGGGCCAATTTGACCCAAACATAATAGGAGGGTTATGTCGTTCTAAGCTTTTTTTATTATTTTGCACCATGGCAAGGGAACTTAGAAACAGGTCTAAAACACCAAATATTACTTAAGAACTGTGATGTAAGTCATCCACGGAAACATTCTGGAGACGAATTGAAAGACAATTGATACAGAAAGGCTTAGTGCTTAGGTGCTCCACTGCTCCTTGGCCTGATGGATGTAGAGGTAACAGATAAAGCCGCTAGAAAAGAACACAGATACACTGAGCAGAAAGTGGCAGAGACGATATCTCGCTAATAGGAAGAATCAGATGTAGAGATCAGAGTAAAACAGGAGCGGACCTTCGCTTTGTTTGAAATATAACATCACGTCATATTTAAGGGGCAGTATTAGGCAGTGGGAATTTTTTCAACACGTACTGTATAACACATTAGCTTCATTCAAATTTTAAATTGTAGATTTGTACAACACTGAAAAAAACCCGGCGTTTCAAAGCATTGAGTTATTGTTATGCAGAAATAAAAACACACAAGACCTGATGCCTGGATCCACAAAACAGAGCAGATCCAAGAAAACATTCGATCAGAAGTTTGTGGAGTAAAACATAAAGCCTCTTGTTTATCCCGATGTCGTGCTGAGAAACAAAAAACGACTTTCAGACTGAGAGACTTGTAATTAAAAAAAAAAGGTTCTTATGTAGAACAGCAGTGATTATCTTGTTTGCTAGCTTGTAGTTTCAAGAACAAGACAAGACAAGCAGTTTAACAGTCAATCTCCGGGGCTTGGTTGAATTTGAAGGAAAACACAGTAATTTTACTGACAGAGATTTAGAAATTGTTGACCCGGTCAACACTGGGAAGGGAATTAGGACTGAGAAGATTGCAACTGACGTCAAGATAATTCTGAATCTCAGAGATACAAGAGTTAGCCAACACTTTTTTCTTTCTACTTGTGAGATTATGAAGCTCTAAAATGTGTGTGGACATTAAAGCCACAGCAAATGGTATCTTTATCCAATGCATGAAACGTAAAATGCTTTGGGTCGGCATGCATCTGCACGCCCTTGTCTGCAAACCAGCTGCCGTGAGAGCCACTAAACCATTTTTTCTGTGCAAAAGACTCTGTTTTCTGTCACTTCTTCACTTTAAGGTGGACAGCTGTTTTCTTTACCATTAGCAACAGTCAACAGTAAATGGTCACCTTCTAAAGGCCCTGATTTCCCAGTCATTGTGTGTCTACGGCCTCATGCCATGAAAATAAAGGCCTTTTCTATCTGCTCTCTGCGGCATGACATATTCCCTTCGCTTCTACCCGAGAAGCACTTTCCGACGTATTTTCAGCCTGTCACGGTGGTGCAAATCTGCAGAAAGAATGATGGAAATTATAATCTTTCGTTTAAATTTAGCCGTCCATCAAAAGACACTTTACATACACAAGATTCGTATGTTCTTTTTTTGTTTTCTCTTGAAATATTGAGTTATCAACTTTGACAGCTACGTGTTCTAATATTGATAAAACAAAATGTTAATTATATGTTTGCAGATGTGGCAAAAAGCTACTGAAGCTTTTGACAAAATAATAAAATGTGCTCGTACAGTTGTACTTTTAATTCTTTGTTTCAATTGTTATTTCCTGTATTTTGCACTACATACATGTATTTATGCATGTGCACGTTTGTATCGTTTGTGTTTGTGTGTGTGTGTGTGTGTGTGTTTTACATGCATGTTTAACAATAATAAACACATAAAAATACCTTATAACAGTTTATAATTGAGCGCAGAAAACTGTTCAATGACTCTGTCACTGTCAAAACAAATGCTAACTAGTTGTTGTGCACTGGTCTTATCTGCATTCAACAGATGGTTTTGATCCACAAGTCTGTTTGATTTACCTTAAAAAAACACCTGTAACGCAAGTGATAAGGCCTTTTGGGGAGTTAAAAACAAAACAAAAATAATACTTCTTCAGAGTTGGAGAACAGCATTGATTTATTTACAACTAGTTTGGTTGTAAATTGGTACTTTTTGGTCATAAAAACAAGCACATAAAACGCTTCCTATCGGCATCTCCATCTGCCTTCGGCTCCCTCCGTTTCCTTGTTCCCTCCACCAGCGTCTTCTTTCTTTCTTCTCTCTTTCCCTCTCGCTTTCTTCATAACAGGACATTTGCTCTCACTTACAGGCGACAGTGCACTTCCTCTCAAGGGCAAGAGAGGTGTGAGAGAACTGAGTGCTGAGGAAGGAGAGCACCCTACGCACAGAGCAGGCTGTTAGCACCACATCTTGAGTTCCATCCCTGTAGGCCTAATTTAGGCTTGTAAATTTAGAAATCCACAGCAAAGTAGACTTTTATCTCCCATGAGTCCCACAAAATGCCCAGGTAAGGGTATTGATGACCACATGCCTCTGAACCGTATAGTGACGGGGCATATGGTGCAGACGTTGAGCAGACGTTGCGTGGACGTTGCTGTATGAGTTCTCTTGTCGTGGTGTTGTTAAACAGTGTGATAACAGCATGACATTTCACACACTCACTGTGTTTCTTAATGAGGTCCTATTGAACAGGCCCTTATGACCTGCTGACACACAGAGTCAGTCTTGTGAACTACAAGATGTGCCAAATACAGGCTTGTACCTATCTGCACTATTCTTTTTGCCGGCCAGTGTCCCAGTGTGTATTTCCTACTTTCAGGCCTAGAGTTGTTAGGCTCTCCTTTAACCCACAATGGGAAAGGTAAGCAAAATAAAACATTTAGGTCAGGATTCCATGGTGACACATTCATATCAGTCTGATATCAATCAGTTGCAGTACCACAGACTGACAGGTGTCATGTTCTGCACACATCTGTTATAGCTTCTCAACTCGCCATTTCCTGGAATGCATTCTTAGCAAATCTATCATCTTAAAAACCCTCAAGCCCACCTTTGTACTCCCCAACACATTGTAAACAACAGTAGCTAGAACATATGGTCTTCAAAAACACATTTATTTCCAGTCACAACCCACTGAGATGTTACAACATCAAGCAGTGCATGTCCTCTTCAGCAGCGTGTCAGCGCACGACTGGTTCAAGAGTGTCGGGTAATTGAGGGATGATCTGTATGATAAACACAGGTGCTCAAAAACGCTCAGCACGGAACCACACACAATGGTATGAGCAAGTCGGAAAACTCCATCAGATTCGTTCTTCCATAAAAGATGGATAAAATCGGGCCATTATTGTAGCAACATTCAACTCCTCAATCAAGTTCGCACTTTTCTTTACATCCACAGTCCAACTTATTTTTCTATATTTGCATAGTAAAGAGAGAGAAAGAGAGAGTGAGAGAGAGAATGTATTGTGATATTATAAGTAATAATCAATATACCACAAAGCTATAATCCAAAACATTGAAAAGCGCTCTTGCTACAAGCTAATGATCTACTCTCGTCCATTTACGTCAATATTTTTTATCCAATAGTAAACTCAAGCTGATCTTTAACCCATAGAAACTTCATCAACTTGCATCACAGAAAGCTAAAAATAAGCCCTGAACATTCATTCACCTTCAAATCTATACTGCTAGACGCTATTAGAAAAAATTTGCCAAGAACTTTCAAACTGAGCTTTGTACTATCAGCACATAGTCAAACCAGGACTCTGTGTTGTCGGCCAGGTTGCTGGACAACGTGTATTCCCTTATCTCCACAAGTGTGTTGTCTCCAGTGAACGGATCCGGCGGGGGCTGAGCAAGGGGGGCGGAGTCAGGACCACCATCAAAAGGTCCATCCACAGCGGAGCTCATTATTGCTTGCACTATTCTTACTCCATCTTCCATGGGCCAAATCATTCCTGAAACCCGCCTCACACTAACTCACTTTTAAAAAAGACATGTCAGAAGTAAACAAAGCCTTCGTCTGAGCACTAATTAAATAGATGAGCAGGATTAACATAACCTGAAAGCCCAGGCCAATTTCACCCCCCTGCATTGCTTCCTAGCGTGCGCACACACACAGTCACGAACACACAACCTTAATTTTTTTTTGTTACGATTCGACTAGTGTGCGCCAATTGTTGGCCGGTGTAATTACCATTAGACCACGCTGGCTGCCTCTTTGATATGGTAATGAAGCTAGAGCCCCCTCCAACCACCGCATCCCCCGACATGCACTCTCCTCTTGTCTGACAATCTACAGAACATGAATTTCAAACAGCCTCCTTAGCACCTGACAACAAGGGATGAGCCATGTTGATGACCCAAAATGCACTAGGGTAAGGATGGTGAACGGAGGAGGGATGAACGGAAGACACTACACTTCCGATCGGGGAGACGAGGAATAAAGACACATTCAAATGACAGGTTTACAGCTTTTGGATTGGATAGGTCGTGGTGAAGAGACAGAAGGGTCAAACTATGTTGTCAAACCCGGGATGTCATCCTACACCAGACTCCCACCCTAGCTGATGGCAGTATTTTCAGCTAAATTGCTCATCATTTATCATGCATTCTCCTGCCACATTGCTCTTGTATTTGACTGGCGTGAAATGTGCACGGGTTATGAACATCCGCCCCAATGATTCCCAAGTGAAGAATGACTGACCACTTCATTATAGGATGACAATGATACTTCTGAACTCTGTTCTCCATGGCAAACACTTCCAAATCTTTTGGTAAAGATCTACATTTATTCTACAGCAGCATTTATTGCATTGCAGTAATGGAATTGAATAAATTTCATGTTTTCGGTTAGAGACAACCCCTCCCTCCCCTTTTTTGCCATTGTGTACTTACGTCATGACAATTCACATTTGTCTTGGTCCGCACCAAAACTGATGTTTTATCTTTTTCATTCACAATCGGAACCAAAAATATAAACAAAGCATTGGGTCCTTTTCCGACTAGTTTACAGAAATTGTAAAAACATGGCAGAGAACTTTCAAATAGCACAGATCAAATTTGTTTCATTTCTTGGGTGATAATACATCAAATCCCATCTCTTTCATTTCTTTTAAGAAACGTAAAAATGCTCACTTGTGTATGTCAATGTATTTGCATTAATATGTTATGTGTAGAAATATGTTTACAAAATTCAATCACAAGTTTATTCAAGTTCAGTTAGAAAAGCCTCATGCAAAAGTCAAGCAGATTCCTCTACTGTCATCTTTGGAAGGCTGTGAGCTTCGAAGACACATTCATTTCTCCTTTTGGTTCAAGCAAACTGAACCTAAATTGGACAGGTGATTCTGTAGTGGACTAGAGTGCAATTTCAGTAATAACACTTGCCCAGAAGATCAGGATTAAACCAAACACTTGAACCATCAAGAGTGAATGCCACACCGGTGAAGCTAGAGAGAAGAAACTGATTCATTTACAAAAACCTCATAAAAAGAATCTTAATTCTAAACAAAACCCTTCTTTCTAACGAAACTGCTGGGTCACGATACTCTACATCAATAATGTAGTGTTGCTTATGTTTGCTTGGACGTTATAGGTGATTGATTTAGCAATATATAGTTAAATGGATTAAAACTAATACTTTGGTCCCTGGATGATAACAGGATAACATTTGTTTTGACTCGAACATGCAGAAACCCATGTCATTATGTCTCCAGCTCCATAAAAGCAATGATATAGAGTGTTTTATATCAATAATAATTTTTAAAACTTGATTTTACTTGTAAACGTTTCTGAACATTGAGATCATCAAACATGCCTAAATCCAAATTTGTTGAATTGATGTTCTTGAGCTATCCTTACCTTAAATGTGGTACCACATTCTGTAAAATTCATACATGGAACATCAGGCAGAAATGCGTGAAGCTGCATCTCACATTTGTAACAAAAGTAATAAAGTACTTGAATGTGCAAAATCATGTGAATGTGAACTTTTTCGCACTATTGACTTTGAGACTTTTTGTTTTTTTTTATCCACTTTGTTCGGCTATTTTGAAATATTGATTATTATTTTTATTGCTATTTTGTTAAATATTGCTATTTTGTTACATTTCATTTCTACTATAAAATAAAACCTCATACATAAAGAGTGTCTTGTTTCTCATATTTCTGTTTTTTAGCAGAAAAGTTATTTTAAAATTGGATGCTTTATGACTTTTACTCAAGTAGTCTTGGAATTGGTCAATTGTAATGGAGCATGTAATTTTTACAGTTAGGTGTCTGTATTCGAGTATGGTTTTCAGGTACACATCTGTAAAGTTTACGTAAAAGATTATGAAACTCTTAGTCTACAAGAGTGTAACGTTCCTTTACTCTATGGAACAGAACACGCAGCTACAAGAGTCAATGGCCAACCCTTACACAAAGATGGACAAACAAACAGACACACACACAAACAAACACACACGGCAGAGGGAAGCAAGGCGGATCAGAGGGGAGTCCAGATGGACGGAGAGAGCCTCAGTGTCCCCACACCCTCACGTGTCATATGTTGTCCCATCTGTACCACCACGGAACAGCCCCCCAACCCCAGGGACACGGGCACACATATATTCCATCTCACCTTCTGTATACCACACAAACTTGCTGCACAATATATGCGCAACCATTGAGTACATACATAGGTTTACCGATACGTATATTGGCAATCATTTAGTCTTCAAATATAAATGATAATCATGAAAACTTCAATTTTTGTAAAATATTGTAAAAAAACTTCAAACTTTTTGCTTTTGCCTTTCCTAAGTCTATATCACATGAGATGGTCTCATCTCCCTGTCCAGATCCAAGTACGGATGGTTTGTTCTATCTGTTAGGACCTTTAGAGAGGATATCACCTCTGCCCTTCACTTCCAGCTCTCAGCCTATTTAACACTCCAGTGGAGTTCTCCACACCACAGCGCTCTATTAAATATGCTCTTTGATACGGGCACACACTCGGCAAATCTATGAAGCACTACTTAGAGGTTAATTCATTTTCAGCTATTCAATTGTTGATGAGGACTCTCAATGCATTCGGTAGGAGAGTCGCCGGCCAAAACGAAATGGAAACAGTGTTTCTCGCTCAAAACAGACTAATTGCACAGCAATAAAATATTGCATTTGTTTAAGCACATCTTCTATTTTTTTCCATAGATTCTGGAGCAGGGAAAACTAGGCTTGCCAGATAAAAGCAAACCAGATTCCGGGAGAGAATTACAGGAGGCACTCTGGAGTTTTCTCCCAAATGAGCTGCAAACGTGTAACAATACCTCCCACTAATGGAGGTGTTTTGTTCGTTTTAATCCACCTAATTGGCCGGGGTTCAGCATTACAGACGAAAGCTCAGAATAATACCTCTACCTGTTCTCCTCCTCTCCTCCTGTTTAAATGAAGGAGAAAGCCCCCCAAAGGATCAGACATCGCTTTAACCCACCAAAGGAGCCTTCTCCCAAAGGGAAGCTCAAAAGCAAAAAGAGAGAGTGAGACTTTCCCTCACCTGAGAAGAACAGAGCAAGTGATGTTTATGTATGACTCTCATTATTTAAAGCTCTTGCGTTGATGAGGCAGATCACTTTAAACGCTCAGCCTGATTTGTAGTGGGGCAGTGCATGAAAGCCAATCAATGTGTGGAATGAGCCTGGAGTTTGATCTTAAAGAGACAGGCTGGCTCTTTAAACTTCATTTTAGAAACATGTCCTACGCAATGCTCACGGACACTAAAAAAGAAAAAGCAGTAAAGCTTTATGTCACATTACAGGTAGATTTGTTACTTTATTCATACCAGTGACTTTGCAGCTAGAAGGAATCTTTCTCCGGCTGTATGACTGAGCATTGATTTAGCATGTTCAGACACTAGATCATTGGAGAGCTCAGGTCATTGAAAAATATCTCGCTTGGACTATTCCTCCATTTCTCCAGAGACCCTCTCTCATCCTCGTCTGTCCTTTTCCTATACTCGCCAAACCGAAGCAATTACTAGTGCTGACAACGAGCCGGGATCATATGAAACCGGATTGTATGCAGACGAGCTATTGGCTGTTTATATGGAAATGCGATTGCCTTGTTGATTAGGGGGCTCTGGCCCGACCCACGCCCTCCATCGCAAATCTCGCAGGGGATGCTGCTACCTACAAGATACACAAACACATCGATGTAATTCACTCAAGAGTCTCATTTTTCATAATGAGAATGTCTTTATGTGGCCACTGCTGTTTTCCCACACTGTGAGCCTTAATGACGGTGTGTACATTCATAGCCGCGTTTGACACAATTAGCCCAGCGGTCGCTTGGGCATTAGGGGTCCGGTACTGAAGTGAGTCGGAGTGGGACAGGTCTACTGGGAGCGGGACATGGGGAATATATACGGCACTGGACAGATTGAGAGACACTCAGAAGGGAATTTCTATAGGAGCGTGGGACGATCTGCCGCCTGATGACAGGTATTAGTGAAGAACAAATGTGTCACTATGATTACAGTAAAAACACACAATGTGATACAAAACTGTTTTTGCTTTTTATAGTGAAGAAGTGAAGAAAAACAAGTAATACAAAAATTGACACCTAGTTATAGTAAAAATTACCTTTTAAAATATATAAAAGCCTCATATATCCTTTATTAACGTTTTATATTTTTATGAAATATATAATATTTTGAACAAGAAGCTGTGTGAAATATTGTATGGGTAGAAAATAAAGACTTTAGAACATGTTAAAATGCATTTTCCTTTGTACAAATCGCTTTTGCGCATTATAGTGGCATCTTAAAAAATGAAAATAGATTGTGAAAACTGACTTTTGAATTTTATAATACATGCAATTACTTATTTTTTAGTACAATACGTGAAAAACCAACACACCTCTTAAACGCAGAATTGCTCAATTTCATTCCTCACGCTTTTCTGCTATGAATTGGCTCAGTGAGCAATGGCTTTCCACTCCTCATAACCTCTCTACAATGCCACAAATAATTGGTTTCCATTGCTCTACCTATTTACATTAGAGAAGACGGTAGAGTAAACCGCAGCTTTGTTGGAGTATTAGATGTCTTGACTTGTGCTGTATGCAGACACTGACCCAGAGTTTGCTCAAACAAGAGCTACGCCACATCCTCCATCACGCCTGCATCTGTTTACAGAAGAGGACAAGAGTTCCAGAAGGAAGCAGCCTGCAGGGAACCCAAGGAGACCCAATGTTTGGAGTGCATGCAGGTGCTGGTTAAGAGATACGTGAAGGACACATACACAAAAGCTTCAATTAAACAGTGAGCTTTGCTCAACAGATAAACAGCCACACATTCGCTCAGCTGTCCCTTCCAATAAAAGAAAAACGAGGACACTGCATCATGAGTGGAGATCAAAGAAGTCACAACATCTAAAACAACTTTACAACTCTACAACTTCCTCTGAACAACATGGTTTCCTGTTAGAACCGCAGGCGGAACTTCCTTTGGACGGCTCTAAGAGGAAAAGAGGTCAAAGGTTACACATGTATATCAGAATAGCTTGTTATCCAAAAACATTTGTGTGGAACAATATTTCACTATTTTGTGCAACAAAGGAAGCAATGGTTTAAGGATAAAAGTTTTGTGTTGAGCTCTGTGACTTTTCAAGGAAATGGATACAACACTGAGTAAAGTAAACATCATGGATGGCTTAAGACTCATGCTGCTTTGTCGATGTCCAATCAGTGCTAATTGGACAAATAAATAAAAATTTTTAAAAATAAATAAATAAATAATACAAATGTTATAAAAAAAAGGTAAAGAAAAATTACATAAGTATATCATTTTATGTTTCAATCCAAGCTAAATTTGACATTTTGTCCAATTGATTTTGTAACTCATGCTTTTAAACAATTGACCGTAGTTTCTCTGCACTTAATTGCACAATCTGAATTACACATGTATACATGTTAGTTTAAATCTACATGCAAGAAAACACACCACACACACACACACACACACAAACACAACAACACAAAGCACACTGTGGCTAAATGTTGAATTTGTTTTGTCATTTTCACAATGACAAAAAAAGACTACATTTTCAAAATGTATTGAAAATCTTTACAAACCTGACATTATCAAAAAGCTGATGAGCAAAGCTTTATTATCTGTTTTTGAGATTAAATGCAAGTAAAAAAAAAACATTAATGAAATACAATCCCGTGAAGCATGTGCTTGAGCGTATATGACAGTAACAAAAAAAAGAAAACAATCTGATTTTTGGAGTGTGGCTGTTTCCAGCTGACTGCACTGGCAGCTGAGTAGCTCTGCAGTGACCCGTGTGTGTGTGTGTGTGTGTGTGTGTGTGCGTGTGAGTGGACAGGGCACGGGCTGCCCTTAGAGGAACGGTCAGGGGGCCACACTCAGCTGCCCGGCATTGTTGATGCAAACACACAAAACACACAGCCTGGCCCTCCAGCTGGCCCCGTGCCCCCTCCCTGTGGCCCTGTCCTCGCTCTCTCAGTTTGTTCTGATAACTCTGACTGTTCACATCATCTATGGCAGTTTACTCTGACAAACCAGCAACGTTTCCTGAACTAGATCTGCTCACGTTTATCAAAGTCCCTGTGGGAAGAGAAAAGGGAGAAAAAGATGGACAGACAGATGGACACAACTGCTAATCTGGGATGGGACATCCCATTGGCTGGATGCTATTGCGTAGTCATGGAAACAACAAGCCTATGTTAATCATTGATGGGTGTCCTGCGAACAACCTGACATACGTAGTGATGTGCTGTTCTTAAGCATCCCAACTAATAAAAAGCCCAAATGCATTGGTTATAATCACAACAGACAGCAATCGGGGTGTCCTTGTACCAAAGAGTAAAAATAGAAACTGACCTACAAATGATGTGAAAGAGCCGCTCGTCTTCAGACCTCACACACATTTGGGAGCCACAGAACCTTGGGAATGAGAAACAAAAAGGTAAAATCAGAGAACAAGAGGAGGTCAAACCACACAAAACAAAGTTGTGAAAAAAGAAAACTGACAAAAGGCCGGCCAAGTTTTCACCTGTGTGGCTTTTTTAGCTTTACAATTGTATATGTGAATTCAGAGAAAATTGCTTGCAATCTTGAGGTAGTGAACTTAGCAACTCAGGCTTTAAGAAAAATACAGCAAGTTTCCTGAGAAAATGTTAATGGTAGACGAGCTGTGATAAACAAAAAATAAAACACAGAGTGATTATTCAAGCTACACAAAGAAGAGCAGTCCTCCAGCACTGAGGGCTAAACATTTTCAAAATGATTTTAATTTTATTTTAATATAACAGTCAAATATTTTTGAAAATTATCAAGCATTTGTCCATCCTACCTATAAATGTATGCATTTACATAGATACGCGTGTATGTGTTTATTCACAGATGCACATACATCCACACACAAACATGCATGTTTATGCCAGCTCAATATTACGCAGCAAATATTGCCCGCCACAAACAAAAGTGCCCAGAGTCTAAATAGCTCACTCCCGTTAATGAAAGGTCACCATTTTCTCTGGCTAAGTGCCCTCTGTCTATTGATAATTTTATGCATAAACAAATGGCAAATTTGTGCCACATAAATATGTATTAGCAATTAATAATGTCCCGCGTCTGTGGAGATGCCAGGTGCATGTGAAATCAGCGCAGACACTCTGTGGAGCTGGTGCCTTTGTTTTCCTCCAGCTCTCTCAGGCTTGCTACAATAGGCACACAATAGAAGCACAATGGGCACCAGTAGCAGGGCACCATGCCCCTGAGACGACGCCAGGCTCCCCTGATTGTGCCGCCATCACCTGGGCAAAGCCTAAACAAAGCGAGCATCACCAGACAGCTACAGGGGCATTATTGAATTAGCAGCCGTGTTGCGATTAAAGGTTTAGAGGGGCATTTAGTGGCTTTGCTTTTAAATAATAATCAATTTAATGACTATAAAGCAGCCCGCGTGTTGGCTGCGTGTGTGTTGGCATATTCGGAAATGTTGTGCATGAAAACTGCGTGCACACACACATACACCTGTTCTTCAGCACGAAACACCTGGAAGCTGTCTGTCCCACTTTTACCTGCGCGCTACACAGAATTCCACGTCAGCGTGAGCGCTCGGACAAATAAGATCTGTTTGGAAAAGGCATCACAAAGCAATTATTGTCTCCTACAGACAGGGTTGAAAAGAGAGATGGACGGAAAGCACCGCTGCTGTTCCTCTGCCCCTCTGGTGTTTAATAGGATCAGATAAACACAATGCCTCTGATAAAGTGCCCGGCTAACATCATACAGCGACAGAGAGAGGGAATTAAAGGGCAGAATGGAGGATTGTAAAAGCATTTGTATCAGACAGAGCGGATGACAGGGGGGCTTATTTAGGGAAAGAAGAGGATTACCAGCCACCAGCCTGCGGTTGTGCTCCGCTTCAACTCTCTATAATCACTGTGATCATAAGACCGGCATTATTCAGCGCCGCTAATAATGCCAACGCACTGGCACATCTGCCTATTCATTTCATCTCTAATACAATAATAGCCTGAGACAGCTGTTAATGAAAGTCGCTGGAATCAAGATCGGCGGATTTGGCGGCATCTGTCCCTTCAATGGTTCCAACCTGCTCGCTTTTTTTTTAAACCAATTTAAAGTTACCACCAAATTGACCTCATTTGGCTCTTGAGTTCATAGTTCCCGGTTTTTGGGCAAAATTCACTACACACTAGAAGAACAACTCTTTTTTTGTTAGGGGCTATGATTGATCCGCTGTTGATTGGTGGATGATCGCTTTGCCGTGATTGATCGGTGGTCTCCAAATGTTTAGAGTCGTTGTTTTAAGGAAAATCGAATGATGACCAAACAGCAAAAAACCTTGGCAGCCAAATTCGATTACCTTTTTCTCAGGAAAAAAGACTAGTGACAAATCTAACATTCACCTGATCCTTGCTTGGTGCTTGGTCCACCACAGATCTTCATGTTCCCATTACCTGCACTCTACCTTCTCTATTCACTTCCACAATAGTTCTTCAACCAGCCAGAGGGCAAAAGGGTGACTTCCTGTCCCACTGCAGTAGGCCGCGGGCTGTCACAGGAGAGGGAGGAGGAATGACAAGGTCTGCATAAGAGAGACATTGTTCACTGAGGTGGTCCTGGTGCTGTCTACAGTGAATTTGCTAATCACAAGGCAGGCCACAACATAGGAGTAAATATTTATCTGCTAGGATGTAAATGGCAGATCAAGAAATTTAGCAACAGGCTTCTCCTTCCTGTATGGTGGTGATGTTTAGTCTTGGTTAAGGATGGAACAAATCACAAAGAGCAATCGATTCACCTCGGGGTTTACATAATAATAACTGGATGAAGAACTATATTGGCATTTGATTGTTTTGCTTTTCATCTTACTATTTCACTTCCCTTTTCCTTTTCTATTATTTTATCCAAAATATGGAATTTTCTACAATCAAATACAAATTTTGCACACTATTGGTCAACCATTAGAACGAGAACTTTTTTTCGAGCTTTCATCAGTTTGAACTTGATGTTCAAGTCTGACAAATCCTCATGCTGACTGGAGTCAAACAAAGGTCTGTAAAGGGAATGAGAAGATCAGAACCTCGTGAAAACCCAGATCGCAAACAAACACACAGCTGGAATGTTGTTCTCTGTCTTTTCAGAAGGATTTACAATGCTGCTTATTGTACTGAAGTTAAGTAGCAGATGTTGTTGATGTCATAATGAAATACAATCTTCCAAATTACTCCTTAAGAAAAAAAAATACACCTAAAAATTGAAAGGAATCTTTCTGAAAATCTGAAGCATTTCAAGCGTAGACATAAAACACAAAAATAAACATACCATAACTAAACAGAAAGAAACTAATATTTCACATACATTGTCTATTTATTTTACTGACACTTGTCTCAGCAATTGAGCTTATAAATGAAGTTTGACTAGAAATGTAAGTTGTAAAACCAAAAAAGTATTAAAAAAGTAAAGAAAAGTAAAAACAATATTATTGAACAATGATGGAGGGAAAATAAGTGACTGTTTAAAAGTTTGAACTCTTAACTAGGTCTCTGATTCCTGATTTTATCCTGTTCAATATTATTTCTGATAATATAACATTTTAAAACCAAATTACAAGTAACAAATTGGCTTATGGAAATTTCTTCAGGAATATCTGATATTTATCTGGCGACCTTAAAGGTCTTGAAACGTAAATTATAAATCAATGTTTTATAACAATTATAATTTTTATTTATTTTATGCATAAACAAATGGAAAATTTGAGCCACATAGATATGTATTAGCAAATAATTTATTTAATTTTAGTCAAGCACATATACTCCCAAGTTAGACTAAAGTTGTTACATTGATACAATAAATAATTTGTGTTGCTTTTGTCATGACATAAGTCTGAGAATTTTAACAAATACGCGCACGTGTGTCTGTGTGTGTGCGTGTGTGTGTGTTGGAAAAGATTTTTTGACATTTCATTTAGCACCTTTTAACCAGTGTTATGCAATGCTAACCACAGTCTTTAACTATAGTGGCTGAACCGAAATCAGGCACAATGGCTTGGTCAGAAATAGCCAGTGGATGGGTTTCTAGGGATCGCGACCTGCGGTGGGTCCGTTTACCTGCTGGGATCTCCTCCCACCCTGTCTGAGCCCCTCTATAGAATCCTCGGCTCTTCAGTCACTCCTGAAGAAAAGAACAGACAGAGAGTGACGTTAATCAATACCTGCGTCGCCTCTTTGTGACTGAAATCAAAACCTCTCGAGGCGAATATTTCGCCTTCTGAAAGACATTGTGACGTCAACAGATTCAAGAAATGGCTGGAAAAGCTACGACCGGAAGATCTTTTACCTGCTCTTTATGAATTTTGTACGACTGAACAAACCTCAAAAATTCCAAAACACTTTTGGGGTTTTACTTTAAACACTTTTAAACATCCTATAGAAATGACATCGATTAAACCAATTATAGCTTTCCATTTTGGTCCTTTTGGACAATATATATTGTACTTAAATTGACATACAATTTCATTGAAACACTCCATCCAACAGAGGCAATAATACAAGCACACATGGCCTTTGTTATCAGCCGGGAGAGGCAGTATGGCTTAATCTGATTGGCTTGATCCATTCACAGACATTCAAATTAAAAATGTGCGTGTTACACGCACAACCAAACATTGAAGGCAATAAAATGTAACTATAATAATATGAGGCAATAAAATGAGACACATGTAACTGACTGGCAGATTCAAATTCAGACTCTGTGATAAAAATTACACATTTAGTTTTACCTAGTTTTAACTATTCCCAACACAACACTTCAGCTCTCCACATGCAAGCTATCTAACTGCTTCATCTGCTTCAGCCCATCTCTGTGTTCACCTCTGGAGAAGACGGCTGGTTAAACGAGAACAAACATTTCAGCAGAGCCAAGCCCACCGACCTCTTCTCTTCCCAAAGACTCGTTTTAATTCCATCTCAGCGTGGTAACAAACACTCGTTAAAGAAGATTAATTCCACAAGAGGATTACGCTTCATATTAGATAATGAAACAGAGCGAGGGAAGGAAAGAAAGAGAAAATAATCATGGGAAGCGATAGATGGTGTGCATTTGATCCCTGGGAACAGAGCTAATCCAGGTGTGACACATGTATAGGAGGAGGAAGCGGCAGAGAGAGAGCACAGTGACATTAGGAACAGCTGGTGATGCTTCAGCCTCTTTGTCTTCATTGACATTGGGACCACATCAACAACAACACTGACCCATAAAATGAGAAGTTGAATGACAATTGCTGCCATTGACACAATGCCGTTAGATACTCGTGTACGGCATCACAGTATGGCATCTTTGACGGCATCACAGTGATTCTGGAAAATATGGGCCGTTTTCTGCAATGAGAAGTGTAAAAAAAATCTCAGTGAGGAAAATGCTTATTTTGAGAATTAGAGATTAGTTTCTGCAGTTAGAAGGCCTTTCTTTGTTTTTTTCTAATTATTCACAATTATTACAGTTATCTTGTACAGTCCAACACTGTCACACTGGTCAATTAAAGGTTCTGATCACGAACAGCTAAAAAGCAGAGCACAAGGCTGCCAAGTAAAGACCATCTCTGGATCTATTACATCTCGTTGGAAGAGAAATATTCGGTGTGGCATTTATGTGCACAAAACAAAAACCAAGATATTGAATGAAATATAGGTGAAGATAAATACATCCAATCCATCAATTTCCTACCACTTACTCCATTTCTGGGTCACAGGGTACTGGAGCCTATCTCAGCAACACAATGTGGGCCTTATGCGGGACACCGTCCATTTGGAGAGACACATACACTCACACCTACGGACAATTTCCCAAACCCAATTCATCTGAAACGCATGTTCAACACCAATCTCTAATTGATGTGAAGCAACAGCGCAACCCACTCCGCCATTTTGCCGGCACATAAAAACAATTAATGATGAAAATGAAAGAATAATAGGTGTTGTTAAATGCTCCAATTCTGTTTCAATATTACTTTTATATTTTTTATTTTATGAATATTATGTACAGATAATGATTTACTGCTGACTGTGTAATTGTACACTATTTTTACCATATCAATTATTGATATTCTAAATACCGTACTGGCATTTGGCAAAAAAAAAATTATGTAAGTAATACATAATAAAATTGGAGTATAAAAAACTTCAATTACATGTTAATGTGAAATTTGGCATTGATTAAATGTATCAGATAAAGGAATTATAGATTCTGCAAACAAATGGGAAGGATTTGTTTATGCACATTTGGAGTCAAACCACTGTTTCACGTAAATAAGCTAGACCATTCAAGTAAAAGCATCTAATGTTAAGCCGACAGATAAACACTCAAAATAAAGTTAAAGAGTTGCTTTTCTCAGAAACAGACGGCCATGCCTCAGCAGAAACACACAGGCGGCACGAGTAATCCAATAAAGGCCTCCTGCCTCTTGTCAGGCCCCTGATGAGTGAGGGAATGCATGCGCCCGGAAGAAATAATCAAATCAAGAAGAAGGTCTATCCGGCACAAATGGAAAGTTTCCTGTCCCACAAACGTAGCTTTCCATCGCTGCTGTCAGATTTCACGGTTTAAGAGAGAGAATCTGTGGGACGAGAAGCTTCTGCAGAACCTGACCTTCTGTGTCCTGTGGAGATTGCTAAAGGCACAACAAAATGTAAGGAAAGATGCTACATTTGCTTACATTAATAAATGTGTTACCCAAACTCCAAACAGAGTGAGAGTAACAACAAAACAATGTAAACACAAGTTAACAAATCAAAAAGGGTGACCGAGACAAAGAAGAGAAAGGAAAGACAGTAAGGAAAGCAAAGTAAGAGTGTGACTAGGAAAGGATGAAAGAAAACAGAAAGAGAGAGAAATAGAGAGAGAGAGAGAGTGAGAGAGAGAGAGAGAGAGAGAGAGAGAGAATAAATGATGGAAAGGGACAGAGGGGAAAAAGTGATAAAGAGGGAAAAAAAGAGGAAAAAAGGAAAGGAAATAAAGAGAAAGGGAAATGCAAGTGACAGAGCAAAAAGTGGCAAGAGTGGCAGGAGAGTCTAATGAAAAAATGAATTAAGATGAGAGAAAAAAACTAAATAGCTAGGGGGAGAACAAAAGCGAGTATGAGAGAGAGAGAGAGAGAGAGAGAGAGAGAGAGAGAGAGAGAGAAACAAGACAGAGATGAAGAGCAAAAGAGAGAGAACGAATGCAAAACAAAGACAGTAAGAGAGAGAGAGAGAGAGAGAGAGAGAGAGAGAGAGAGAGAGAGAGTGAAAACAAAAGTTTGTACGAGTGTGTAAGAGAGTCGGAAAGAGACTGTTAAAGAGTAAGAAAAGAAAACAAAAGAGTAAGGGGGGGGGGCGCAAAGAGAGAGAGAGAGAAATAAAAGGTGAAGTGAGAGTTTAAGAAAGAAAGAGAGAAAGAGAAAAAAAAGGTGGA
Organism: Paedocypris micromegethes; assembly: GCA_028031935.1. Lineage (NCBI taxonomy): Eukaryota > Metazoa > Chordata > Actinopteri > Cypriniformes > Paedocypris > Paedocypris micromegethes. The sequence continues at coordinate 11,660,880 of CM051496.1, forward strand.
GAGGGAGACCCTGAGAGAGTGATTCAGAATAGAGCGACCGAGTGAACTGAGAAATCGTAGCGGTAACTAATTGTTATCATTACACATGTTTGAAAAATGTTTTCAAACAAGCAATCAAAGTCTGCCACTGTAATTAGCCGCCGCTGCCGAAAGAGTGTGTTTCCCTCTGTCGTTCTCCTCAAACTGAAAGGCATTAGATACATCAGATCCTTTTCCCCGACAGAACAAAACCTGTACGCCACGTGCATTGTGCGGCAGAGACGGCTTGACTGAAAACAAACTGACACAAACCATTTGAAGCAGAAAAGAAACACAACAACCTGTCAAGAGCAAAATGCCTCTAATTTTTCTGTCATCTGCCGGCGGTTTAACAAGAGAAGAACGTTCCTACCCCCTCAATTTCTTCCCCCCCTGGCCATTTACACACACTGAGAAGCAAACAAGAAGGAGGGAGGAGAAGAAATCCGCTCGCTTTCTTTCCTCTCTTCTAACCCCTGTATTTTCCACTTTCCTTCTCATCTCATCTTTTTTTGCACTTAACATGTGCTCCTCCATCAGCGCAGCATCACCCTTCCTCCTTGGGTGAGAAGAGCATCCGAATCCATGCTGGGAAAGTCGGTTCTGATTCAATTCTCTCGCAGGCCCATTGTAAAAAAAAAAAAAAATAGAAAAAAATAGTGGCCATCGTTCAAACCACTTTGGATTATTTGTCCTTAAGGTAATTTTGGAGGGAGTGAATCCGGCTGGCAAAACAAAATGAGTCACTGCATGGAAGGGAAACGGTGATTCACGTTCTTAACGGATTCACTCATGTTGCCTGTTTGCCAGACGAGGGGTTTCTGTAAACCGGGGAGCGCGTGGGTTCGTTGACATCGGGCCCTGTGTTTACATCTGAGGGGACACTGGATGTGTTCTAACAGCACGGGAGACGGTGTTTATGTTAAAGACCAATGCTCGTCTTCCTAAAGCACATTACACTGACTGCGGCTGTCAGCTTGTGTTACTCGGACTCTTTAGCGGTGCAGGCAATCGGCTCCGACAGCCAAGTAGTGCGGATGAAATATTTAACTCTGCACGGTTAAAGGCACAAGTTCGCCTTTGTCTGCTGAACTGGCGGCTTGTAACATTAGTATCATGCCGACAATGAGTCCTTATGCTGAAGAGAAGATGGTCAGCATACGGTCTGCGTGCGCTGGCATTTGGTTATGCATCAGTGAATCCGAGGATTGGATTTAGGAAGAGTGTGGAAATAAAAAAAGCAGTATCAACAAACACACGGTCATACTCAATCCACACTTGTTGTTTGTAGACTAGCATCCACACACAACTAATACACATTCACACATACAGCGGACACTTACTTTCAGGGCTAGTCTAATAATCCCAGATATTGTGTTGCCGTGCATATAAAATCCCATATAGAATATCTGTGCATAGAAATATGTATGTGAATGTGTACATTTGAATGTAAAAATGTAAATATGAATAAAATAGTTAATTAATTATTATACTGCTTCTTTTGCAGTGCTTTTCTTCTTTTCATTCAGTCCTTCTATTACCAACTCTTTTTGTATTGGTTTTAATGGAATTGTCACATGACCAACTCAAAGCCTCTTTTTTCACCTGTGTAGACACCCATTTTTTGTCCTTAAAAACGGTTTGACCCTCATCTGCTCAGTCTAAGATTAGGGACTCAGAACATTTTCCTTTTTTCTTTTTCATTGAAAAATTTTGGCCATGACAGATTTTTTTCCAAACTTTTTTTAGAAGAGCAACAGATTCAAGAAGCTTAGCGTGTTCAGCTTCAAAAACACCTTGCTGTGAAAGCTGCATCCATAACAGATCAAAATGCAGCATCACATGACGAGCAACAGTGGAGAGGTTGCTTCGCGAGGTGCAGAATGTGCATTCGAAACAGAGTGTGAATGTGTTCTATCAAATGCTCTGGTTCCCCTCATGCTGCATGAAAACACCTTATATAGGGCAGATTCTTCTGCTGCTGCTATAACTCGTTGGCGAGATTACAGCAAATCATAAATTACAGGAGAAATCTCAGTGATCCAGGAAAACGGGAATCTAAGTCAGACTGCTCCGATTCTGTCACGACACAACACGAGTTAGTCTCAGGGAAAGTGCTCACACCGCATCCATTCCTCAACCTCCAGTCGAGTCCAGCCCATAAATAACATGGGAATGAAACGTACACCCCAAAAGCGCGCAAGTGGCAGCGTTGACATCTTTTAATGAGGTTACATTTAATGAGTCATTGACTTCTCACAAGCGCAATTATTAAGGGCAGCATGTAAAATATTGCTTCTTTACAGTATGACAGCCACTGGTCCTTAGAATAAAAAAAAACAAAATTTATAGAAGTGGAATATACCCGCATAAAGCGAAAAAACCTAAATAGTGATGGGCTTTGTGACACCGTAGTGAACCATTTTGGTGCTAAATTGGCTGAGTTACTGAAATCCACATTTTACAGTACTAGTAAATCAGATATACGTTCAGAACCACAAACGGACAGCAGGCACATTCCAGGACTAATAGGTTTTTAAAAATGCAATTACTTTGAACAATTCTTTTGTGACAGATTGATTAACATCTGTTGACTTTGAATTAATTGAACGTGTCCTTGCGGATTGAAGGCTACTCGTCCTTTTAGAATTGTGGCTCGTGTGCACGCACACACACAGACATACTCACACACCGTTCCTTTAAAACTTAATTTTCTAGAAAATTCTTTAAAATTTCAATGCAAGGAATTAAAATGAATTGAAAAGGTAATTATTTCCATTGAACTAAATCTTCTTTGAAAATACTTTTTTAAATGTTGAAATAACTTTCTGTGAGATGTGAGAAAATACAAGGGTGTGCAAAACTTTCAAATTTTTGCTATTTGTTGATTCAATATTTTTTTATATTTTCTGAAACTCAATATATATTCCATTGCACGCTTGACTGCTTTAAGTCAACTTTAATACAAAATGTGTAAATTCCTTTTCAAGACAAGTTTATATTTATATCTCTCTTTTCATGCTTAACAACGTATCTCTGTTCATGCTCATCATTTGTCATGCATCTCTCTCTCTCATGTTGCATACATCTCTCTCTCATGATGTTGCATACATCTCTCTCATGATGTTGCATACATCTCCTTTGACAGCTTCCATCCTGTCGTCTTAACCTTCCCGAGCCAGCTCAGTGGCACTGCTGAGGTTTAATCAATGCAATGGAAGTGACATTTAGGGCCAAATCAAATTAGGTGGAAATGGAGGCAAACGGCAGGACTGCATTAAGTGCAGCCCATATTAACACACAGGTCAGAGAAGCGGCACTCAGGGTCCACTGACATACCCTGCTCATTTACCACACAGTGAAGATGCTGAAATTTAAGAACACAAATACACTTTGCCCTTTGATTCAGCCAATAAAGTCAGAAAATAAAGTGTACATGGAAATAGTATTTATGACATATCCTAAAACAGTTTAGGTGTTTAAAATCTAAACATGAAAGATAAAAACTGCAGTCAGTCAGTGAAAAAAAAAATCAATCATAATGTTCAGAAATTGAAAATGTAGTCCATTTTACATGAAACTAAAATAAAACAATTCAACATAAGTTGTTCCACTCTAAATCACTCTAAGACTATTCTAAGACTCATATACAGATACGCTCTCATTTTTACCCCGTTTTTCTTTGTCTGGCACTTCAAAATCCACGCACAGGGCCAAAATGCATAAAATATTCAGAAAGCTGATAAAAGAGTGATATCAAACATTCTGATTGTTCAGTGTCTCTGTCTCATGTGCATAAAACAATCACTGGGTCAGGTCATCCTCATAAAATAAATCACGTGTGACAGGAAAAAAGCGGCCAGTAAATGTCCAACACCGTCTCAATTTGCCAGATTGGATATGGTCTGTTAGACCAAACGGGGGAAAAGCGCCAACACACCAAACACCAGAAGATTCATGTTGCCTTTTGGTGGGCTACAAAAGAAAATGAACGAGCAGCATGAAGAGAAAAAGGACCGGTCTGAAAATCAGACTCAAGGGTACCAGACCCCCAGGCCCAAACCGGAGCTCAGGAAAGTCTCTCACACTTTGAAGGAATGCTTGTCAAACTTCCTTCACTGTCTCTCACTGCTAAAGAATTCCCACTGCATCCAATTGCAGAAAGGCGAGTGAAGATAGGTAAGCAATGCGAGTGCAGAGATACATATGTGTGCATCCTAAACAAACAACTAGAGGTGCGCTTCTAACTCCATACTGACAGCTGTCAAGGTAATGCATCTCACACACGCCTCACACTCACAGCATGTCAATTAGAAGACCAGGTTGACCCGAGCAAGACAGCCTAGACTTTGCACTTGAGTCAACGTCACTTCGATCTAAACCTACTTCTGAAGAGAAACTCGCCTGCACCTTAGAAAACAACAGCAATGACGTGCAGTTTCGTTTAGAGATGGAATTTGTAGAGATATTCTGGACCAATTGGTTGGTTACTGAAAACCACCCAAAAAGTGAGATTTTTTTTAAAGTTTGTCAATATGGCCACTGTGTACATTATCAAAATTTTGCTATGCATTTAACCATCCAGTGAAGTTACACACACACAGTTGAGTGAACACACACAAACCCAGATCAGTGGGCAGCCACAACCCTAAATTGCAATAGTTGCACAAAACTTTTCCAAGTATCTGTTGAATATTTGTGCAAAAGATGCGTTGCGTAAATGCTGCTTCAACAACTGTGCATGTCACGGTCAGCAGCCAATCACAATTCAAATTATCCAAAACTGTTAATACATCTGTAATGCTGAAAATTTTGAGTAAATGTAAGCTATATTTTAGAATGATTATTATATTCATAATTTATAATGTTTATTTATGTACTTACAACACAAAAATGGACAATTATGTACCCAAACAGTTTCACAAAGTAGTGGCAATTTGTCATATTCTGCTCTATCCTCAAAAACCCTTTAAAAAAAGTCATTCCATTTGAAAGTTCTTACACTAAACACACTTGCTGCTTTAGTGAATGTTCAGCAGTCACCTAAACATAATTTCGTCTGCTCTGCAAGTACTGTAAAGATAGTACAGGATCATGTCAATCTTCTCAATGTACAGACGTCCTTAGTTAGTTACAGTTGCAAACTCAATATTAGTCATACATTTTTAAATAAATATATATGCTGGTTGTTGATGAGCCTGCGTTTAACACAGGAAAGATTCGTCAAGCACAACGGGGCCAATTTAATTCACAGAGGCTTGAGTTCAATGTCCACAATGTCAGAAATAAATTCACTTTCTTAAGCAAAGAGCTCTTTTGTTACACTCAACATTACAAAGGGCACCAGAGAAAATGCGTAAGATAAAGACTCTCTCATAATAGATAAGGTTCCTTTGATAGAAGCCTCAGAGAAACAGATTTGCCCTTGGCCCAAACGGCCTTTAATGAAAGCCTGTATTATTTCTGCACCAAGTCTCTTAAGGACAGAAGAGCGGGACCAGAAGCAGCATCAGACCCACGGGTGACACCTGAGGATGAGGTCACATCCACATTTACCCACAATTCCTGGCTGCAGGACACTCTGGATGCGAGTGAAACCAACAAAACATTGTGAGGACTGAGGAAGACGGGTGACAAATCAACAGAAAAAGATAGAGTTACGAGCAGGCAAAAGAGCGTTCATTAAAACCCATCACATTGTCTTCCTGTCCTAACAGCCAGCATCAGAACCATCTGCAATCTAGAGGAGAACTACAAAGTGGATCCTGGGGCCTACAGAAGTGAGGTTTTGATCAGACTAATTAAAAGCCATTTTGTTTTAAACAAACAGACACAACTCTAATTGGCTCTTTTCCATAAGAAAGGAAAGATGTTGAAAGTGAGAGAACGCACAGGGAAGATCAGAGGGACGCTCATAGACAGAGGGGCTCAAGCACGCACACACACACACACACACACACAAATGCTGGGTGAGGCTACAGACAAAGAACATTCACAAACACACACTGAGTGGCAAATACTTCCATGTGAAAAGGAAGTAGAAGTGATAGTATCAAACCGTCTGAAATGAAGGTTCAAAATTCTCTTACAAGTTGAACAAATATCAAGAGGCTTCACATTTGATGGTTTTAGAAGAAACATTATCATTTATAGACTGCGCAATTCCAATCCATTGTGACAAAAACCAAAATCAGTTATTTGATTGGTTTGATCTTGATTTTTTTTTTTATTTTTATATCCCAACTGTTAATACAGATTTGACAAACAAAAAAAACGTACAGTGATTGGAAAACTTGTTGGTTGTACTACTCTGATCAGAAGACGAATCGGCCATTAACTGAAGCAAATGATCCCAATGTGAATCAAGTTAATCCATTCTGGTCAGCCAAATATAATGATAATAACTTGAAAAGACACACCGATATAGATTTGTAACTTTGGAAAAACTCCTCCAGAATTCTATTCCATTCTGGGGTGAGCTTCCAGAAATCTATCCCATTCTGTTTTAGCGATACAGAGCAGTAAGAATAAGCAAGGCGCAAAAAAGCAGTTTGTGAACTGAATCATTTGGCCAAGTCTATCTGTTTGTGAACCAAACAGATCATGAGCAGAGTTTGTGAAACACTGTATTTGAGAAATGGGGTTCAATCAAAAATTGAGAGTGTGTGCCCTTCTGCTACAGTGACTAAAGACCAGTGACCCCAGATTCTTAATCCCAAATGGAATCATTTAACCAGTGGCCAACTGGTCTCTGATCAGCGGGCAGAAGACAAACCTGCATCCGACCTCTGCAACCAGCCAATACTTATAGATCTCCACCTCTCACTTGGGACCTGAACGACAATACAGACTCGTAGGAACACAGAGGCACCAGCGAATCAACAGAACGACCCCCACGAGCATGTGAAAGATAAGCAAGGTTTCAGAAAATACCAAAGTAGGTCATTGATTTATTGAGTGCAAAAATCTATAGCGCTTTTTCTTGCGTTCTCCAGTCTCGAAAAAGACGAAATCATAAAGACAAGGCAAAAAGTAGCTTGCTCACAAAGGGATGACATTACATTATCTGCTGCTTCTCATATCCAAGTAACAATGTTCAGTTATCTATATGATAATGGAAGACGTCTGAAACCCTGACAATATGAAGACACACAATCATGTGGACATAAAAGCCCAAAGCCTTGAGACTAAATCATGTGCGCCACAATCTGCTCAATAGATCCATCACGACTTTGTTTGCTTGCTTATGCCGGGGTTGGAAGACAATAAAAGACTCATAACAAAGACAGCCATTCTCTTTTGTGCATCGGCTGAGACATGGGTTCTGGCATTGAGAGATTCAGATATTGATATTCACACGGACACACTGGAAGGACAATGGCTTTTTCGATACAGTAAAAATGAGTGTAAAAAACATGTATTCCAAAGATAAAAATCTATATTTACCTACTGCGGCTATATGCAGATGGTTGTGTGAAATCAACCTGGCATGTTGTTCTCTTGACGTCTGAGGAATTCAGAATCAACAATGGTGTTCTGGAATACGGGTTCCATATAAGAGAGAAAATCCAATTTTCATGCCACAAACACCTAATTGCAGTGGATTATTTGTGCCCTATTTGGCACGAAGACAATAAATATGATGAATTCTTTGCCTTTAAAGTCTACATTTATCTTTGTCAAAAGTATTAGGCCTGAGGCTTTTTAAGGTAGAAGTGTGGGAGGCAAATGCACATTTAAAGACAAGAGAACAGGGATTAAAGGAGACAAAAATGAAGATAAACACTACAAAAATATGGAACAAAATAGGAGATCAAAATAGAGAAGAGAAGACATGTAAATGCAAACTTGTTTGTAAACGGCTTGAATCAAATTTGGTTTAAAGTGTAAGAAAAATAACATTTTATACCATATGAAATGTAGCAGGATTGAAACATCCGGAGTCTTGTTTACATTTACAACGGATGTAAATACATAAAGTATGTAAATACAATACTAGCATGACCTACAGATTTCCTTCCCGGAAAATCGAACCAACACACTTTGCCATTGCCAACTCCTCAACTAAGAAAGCTATTAGCCGTCAATAGTCATCAGTTGAAGTAGACGTTGAGTAGTGTACATATTATGGACTTACGACACCTCAATATCTATTTGAGCCACAGAAAAAACAGAAGAGCAGGGTCAGTCAGAATTCAAAGCATCTCGAAGCAGGACGACTGGACATCCCTGATGATCACCAGGGACCTAATCAGCAGCTTTCTTCACTGTAGTCCACTTTCTACACTACACCAACCAAGCAACACCGCAGCGTCCCTCCTCAAATCTCCACTTCTCTCCGCCCTGTCCATGGCTTCCTTTCAGACACGATTCAGGTCAACGGCAACAAACGCAGAGAGTGTCCTTTCATCAGTCATTGTTTGGCTTGTGTCTTTCACACTAGGGAAACTAAATCAGCGGCTGAGAAGAAAGACAAGGGAGACCACAAAGGGTTCTGATTTTTCTCTTGGCTCATGAAATGTATTATTAATCCAAATTTTACATGAGCCCTTAAATTTAGCGCAACAGGGGTTTGGGGGGGGGCTGCATTGAGCAAATTAATGAGGTAAACGTAATGATCCGAGATGATCAAAGGCAATCGGTGTTGAGCAAGTATAGGCCACCAATTAGGAAAATAAGCCCAGGAACGGACTTAAATATGCACCACGGCAAGCGATGAAAGACCGGGTCGGCAGGAACGTACTAATTGTCTTAAATGAAACAGTTGAGTTCTGCAGTGAGATGGCTTCAGTGTGTGATGGTTAAGGACAGTGATAAAAGACGCACGGGAGTCCCAAAACAACTGCTTTTGGAGCAGAACTTTGAAAAGAGTTGATGTTCAGCAAACTCTCAAGAGCAAGTGCTTGGCTGTGACAAATGTGACTGTGTGAAACGGAGGTGAAATGAATAACTTAAAATCCCAATTAATTGAACAAAGTCTGGGTGAAATATTGAAACCGTTCCCTGGCCTTTGGATGAAGAGCATCAACTCTTGACATGCACGCAGAAACACTTGCTTGTAGTTTTCAAACAACAGACGCTTGTCATTATTATTCGGTGTGATAAAAGCGTGCCCTCTCATTTATCCCGGATTGATCAAAGTGTCAAGGCAACTGAATCGCACACACATTCACTTTCAACAGAGGACCTTTCAAGTGCGTGTGTGTGAGAAAGGGGCATTGTTACCCACCACTGCCCATCATAAACATTTTAAGAGAAGCTGGCTTTTATCACTCATCAAATACTAATTCACTTAGAGTTTGTAGTTTACATCTGATGACCAACCATTGGAAACTTGGAAGGCCGACTGCAAGTTTTCACTGACCAATTAAAACCAGAGGTTTTCAAACAGGAACCAGAGGCCCTGTATGACTGAATTTTAGGGTCACAACTGCATTAATTAACACTGCTTGTGTGTTATTTTACACTAGCATGTTTATATCAGTAGCAATTTACTGATTTACATTTTTCAAACTTTCTATCTACAGCCTAAGTTTCTTGCAACTTTTTTTCTCCTTGTAATAATGTTTGAGCATCTCTGTATTCGTATAGGGTGAGATGAGTTTGTCAGTACGGCCACAAAAGACTGTATCAAAATTGTGCTCCGCATTTAACCCTCCAGTGAAGTTACACACACACACACACACACACACACACACACACACACACACACACACACACACACCGTGGAGTGAAGTGAAGTGAAACCAAAAAACCCGGAGCAGTGGGCAGCCTTAAGCTGTGGTGTCAAGTTGTGAAACCCACTGGACCCGGATTGGAACCTGCAACGTTTGAATGGCAGGTCCAACTCCCCACCATTGTGTGTATAGTTTTTGCAGTATAGGTACAATTACACATATGACTGTGTATAATCAGACTCAAAAAATGAAACCACAAAAAATGTGAAACAAATTACTCTCACACACTAAAAAACATTTTAAATGTGATGAGTCAATAGACAAATGGCTAAGTGTAAAATATTACTGATTAAAATAGACCTTGAAAACTTTTCACTGACAAATTCAACAGTTTTTTTCACCGTTTTTCTAGATCTGCAAAATCCCAGAATAGCTCATTTATTCAGATGGGCTGGGAGAGGCAAACAGCTGACCTACCACACTCTGGCAACCAAGTGGAACTGCCAGGTTTGAAACCCAGATCCCATCCAACTGAACTCAAACACTGGACCCCAGTAGAAGGAGTTCAGCAACTGCTCAGAACCAATAATAATACAGCAGAGATGCTTGCGTCTCCAATCAGAAACATGAATGAGCTGAACTAGGGCAGAGTAGTGAGCGCTATGGTTCACACACAGCTGTGAGGATGTCCGGACCAAAGCCACCCGAGCAGCGACCCACACACGGCCAGAGCATTGCCGCTGAGCTGTGGGCTCAATCCGAGGCCAGAAAGATGTCTACTTTGTTCTCTTTTTTTTGCTCTTTCTCTCTCATGATAATGATAACCTGTCCCAGATTCAGCAGTTATGAGAAGAATCACATGAGCTGTATGTCAAAACACGATCACAATGTGTTTGGCAGAAACCAGTGGGGAGCAAGATCTCTCAATTTGCCAACAATTAAATATTTTATGATTTCATAAAGAAACTTAGTGTCTTTCATAGTCTAATTCTGACCTCAAAATTGGAGTATTTTGGTTTCAATCTTCTTCTGCTGCTGATCTGAAAGCCAGCTTCTGCGCGCTTAAACACAATGTTAAGACAAGCCTTTTAAGCCCATTAGTCTTATAATGCATATGTCTTGGCAAATGCCATTCAGTGTAGGCCAAGATCCGCTAGCACCATCTTACTGCTTGCTTATTGGAGCAGGAGAGAGTAAAAAGAGCACGAAAGAGAGATGGGAGCAAGTGTGTGTGTGTGTGTGTGTGTGCGTGCGTGCGCGCGTGCGCGCGTGCGTGCGTGCGTGCGTGTGTGTGTAAGAGAGAGAGAGAAAGTAAGAGATGGAAAAGGAAAACTATGCTATTGCAGGCTGCCACATGTTCAAGAATTTGTTTACTGTTTCCTGTCCTGTGATCAACACAAAGTTCTTATATTATATTCTATACTTCACTTTTGCTATTGAAATTACCTAATTACCTAACCTGATCTGTAATTCAGGTAATAAACCAAGAAGGGACTGTGCAAATACATCACTTTTGAAAGTTATGTTTTGAAAGAGAGAGAGAGAGAGAGAGAGAGAGAGAGAGAGAGAGAGAGAGAGAGAGAGAGAGAGAGAGAGAGGGAGAGGGGAGAAGGAGACATCAAGCACAAGTGACTTTTCTTTCCCTCCCTGTAATCGGAAACCAATCCCTGATCCAGTATGCAGATATGAGAAAACTCTGCCACCAACATCGGCCAAAATATCTCAAAAATAACTACTGCCTCACTTTCAGAAGAAAAAAATTACATTAGTAAAAACACAAACATCTACAGTAAGATTAAAGCTCTGGCTATGTATATAGAAAATAATAATTTCAAATATAACTAAATGAGTTTCGAATTATGTAACAAAAACAATCTTGTAATCGCAGATGTGGGAAACTTTATCTTGGCATGTCAAAATTCTCAAATCACTTGTTCACAATTTATCTCAATATCTGATTCATTAACCATATAGCAGCGAAACCCATTCTTACAAAATCACTGGAAATATCACAAAACTTGCATATTCTATAACCAGAATTTTCCATTAAGTTTGTATGCATACAGCAAACAAGTTACAGCTTTTATTATAGTTATGTTTAGAATAATTGACATGACATCATCATTAAACTTGTATTCACCTGTGAAACAAAGCAGATGAAAAAACGTTTTAAGATATCTGAAGGACAAGAAAGGTGTGTAAACAATTCTTTGTTTACAGTATATTACAGTTTACAAAGTTTGAATGAATCTCAAATAATACAACACATACAATAAAGAAATGAAGTACGGTACATTTATAGTTTAAAGAACAGCAGTTCATCCATAAGAGCCGAAACGTGAAAAGTCGAACGGGTGTGATTTTAGATCGGGGTCGCATGCGCTTTAAAGCAGAGATGGCCGTTGATGGGAGGGATGCTCGCTCTAATCCCAGCTGGATTACCGTGACTCTGAAGAAAAGGTCTCAGTAGCGATCTGAGAGCAGAGCTCGCGGAGTTCCTGCCGGTTAACGGCTGACACGAAACACCGCCACGACGCGCGCGCTCATCCGGATCAAGCAAACACACGCGCACGTCACAAAACAAAGTTCGACGCGGTTCCCAAACACTCACCGAATGCCGTGTGCGGCTTCTTCTGGGAGTCTCAGGGGGAAACGACTGTCGGCGAGAGGTGTATAGGGTCGGAATTATTGATTTGGTTAGCTCGCTGGTCTATCAAAGACGAGGTGAAATCCCGGAGCTGGTCAAACACAAACAAACAACGCCAGAGCAAATTACAAAAGGCAGAGACGTGTGGGAGGAGAAGTCAGTTTGTTTCGTTTTCTAAACATCGGATTCTGTGCCAAAAGATGCTACCTTAACTTGGAATCTCGGCAAACGTTGAAATCAAACACACTGGGGTTGGCTAAAGCGCTGCACGCGGCTGATAGAAGGCAGTGCGCGCGCTCGCATCTGATATCAGCTACCGGCGACGGCAAACTGTCGGTAACTGACGATCTGTCAGGTTCTAATCGATTCGTTTACGTGTCTTTGGCATGTGTGGTTCAAATCGCGCACGTGAACCCCGCTGCTTGCTTTGGATGTTTAAATTAAAGCGAGCGCTCTCACATTGTTCATTCACAAACCTTGTTCGCGCATCATCCATGTCTTTTTGCTGTAGTTTAATGAGCGCGATGAGACTGAGGAGGAATCACGCGACAAGGTAATCACGAATAGCTGTGTCTAGAACTGGAAATAAAGCTCGAAGTCAACTGGAAGTCTTGAGTCCGTTTCACAGCATCAGTTGTAGCTAAAGAGCAATAAAACAGAAGTGACACTTTTGCAAAGGAGATAACGTGTCAGAATTCTGAGATTCTGGGGAAAAAAAAGTCACATTCTGATCTTGAAATTGTGAGATAAAATGTCAAACATTTGAGAGTTCAATGCACTTTCTTAAGTTGGAACAAATCGGAATTTTTGACTTGTCTTTATTGAAATTTTGTCATAACGTCAGAACTAAAGTTGCACGTTTCAGAGGGAAAAATTGAAAAGAAAGAAAAAATGAAAAAAGAAATCTGAGATAAAAAGTCGCAATACATTTAGATAAAACGTCGGAATTCTAAAAGTCTTGCAATTGTGAGATAACGTATTTCATAAAAAAAAATGAAAAAAAAAAATGCCTTGGATAACTGAGTAAATGTGAACAGTGCCGAAATGAAATCTCATGATTTCATCTATTCATACAGACATCCGTAGTTTATTCAATAAAATACTGTATAATTTTACAAATGTCCTTAATTGAGCAAATTACATTTCATGGAAGTCGGAATAATTCAGTTTCTTTTACAAAACAAACGGCTTCCAAATGTTTTTTTTAAACCTTGTAAAACCGTGTCTTACAATAACATACTCAGGACCCTAAAGACTTTTCAAGAAACTAGGAGAAGTTTTCTTTTGCTGTCACAAGTTGTGCACGAGCATTTGTTATAGAGTATTCCAATGCAGAAACATGAACGGTTTCTCTTAAAATAGCAAATGCGTATACTGTACTTGTAGCAAATATATAAGTTTTAGCGCATCTGACCTCTAGTGGTGATGGGTTGCTATTGTAGAGAGGTAAGAAACATTTTTTAAAGGATCTATTTGTTCTTTCACTCTATTTCTTTTCTCTCTTCCTCGGAAACACGGGGTTTTCTATTCCAAGCAACTGAATGGAGGAAAAGGTTGTGATGCATCCTGTGTCCTGCATCCTGACAAAAACTGCATTTTTTCTGATCCTGCGTCCTGCATCCTTACAAAAAATATTTTACTGTCAAATGCATGATTAGTTCTCTCATGTTGCATTCTGAAACAATCGTATGGCTTTCAAAATCACACCACATACTTAAAAACAATAGCAAAAACTATCATGACAATGCACTAATATAAAAACTTGAGAACTGCATAACTTCAAACAACATAAATACCAGCACAAAAAAAGTAAAAACATATTTGTTTTGGAGAGGGGCCACATAAGAAAAACAAATAGACTGAACTCATCCATGCATAATATTAATTCAATTTTTTTTGTTGTTGTTTGTTTTTCTTTTGATCAAAAAGAAATAGATTGCAATGAAAATGATAACAATTGTTATTATTATACACATTTGTTTTTCATTTTCTCTGTGTTATGTTAAGTAACGATGACCCGTATTGTCTTTAAACACATACTCCCAACTTCAATAAATACATATTTAGCAATTAAATCTTTTATTGTAAACTCTGCATTGCTTTTCGCAAGAAGGGCCATTTTTAAGTGTGAGCGCCCAGTGTCTTTCTGTGCATGTTGCGTTGATATTTACCGGAATACAGACCACTTCAGAATAAAATAAAAACGATTTAAGATCATTATAAATCAAGTTTAATACATAATTTTGAAATCATCTTTAACAGTCCGATGAAGTCAAAGGGGCCAGACAATAACCAAGTCTGCTTTCAAAACAAAGTTTGGTTCTGTTTTAACATGAGGTTTATTTTTGAAATTATCATAATCATTGTGGTTTACATCTTGCGTAAATGCACAATGAGAATGTTGTCCTTTTCAAATACGTATTTTTGTATGATTTGAATATTTTAGTGTTTTAGGAGATGTGATTAATGCCGAAGGGATTTACTAAGGACAGAGACAGTCGCGCATCAAACTGTCTGCGAGGTCTTTAATGTATGGATGTATTTGGTCTCCAGCTTACTGCTGTCTGCTTAAAGCTGCATTACTAAAGAATCATTTGGAGGCGCGAGAAAGCATCTTTGATAGAATGAGTGACTAATAACTAAAGCCGACAGCAAGATTAAAAAACGCTTTCTCTCTCTCTCACACACACACACACACACACAAACGCACACCCACACAGGCCAAGTGACAAGACCACTCTGTGAACACAACAGAGAAGTCAAAACATGTTCTAGCTGGTGGTGAGATAAAACTCAATCAGCTTTAATGTCTTAAATTAGACAAAATCTCAAAAAACACAAACCTAAAGTGATGTCACAGCGCCCCAAAGGATGCCACCGGAACCAGGCAGCGTCTGCACGTGCCACCACTGAGGCCATACGTCACCTATCCAGGTAAAGCAGCCGCGCGCTGCTTCAGAGACAGAGAGACAGATTGTGTCTAATCCCCACAAGCATCGAGGCAGCAGCTGCCCGGGGACGAAAGGGAAACACTTCCAGTCCTGTTCAGAGGATTTAATCATCATTTAATGATAGAAGGGAGCAAAGTTTATGTATTCTATGGTTTATGTAGCTGTATATCAGTAGCTCCCCTATAATCCATTCTTCCATCTTTCCATTTTCTGGTTTCTTTTTAATTTCCTATTATCTTGTATTCTTGTTGCTTTAATTGAGCTTTCAATCTGTTATTTTTAGTGTAATAGATGAAAAATAACAAAAAAATGTATTTATATATGCATTTAAATATAATAATATAATTAAGACCAAAATAAAGTAAAGTGAATGATTGTGAAAATTGTGCTCTGCTTTTAACCCATCCAGTGAAGTGCACATACACACACAGTGAAGTGAACATATACAAACCCAGAGCAGTGGGCAGCCTGAGCCGTGACGGATGTGGGGTTCAGTGTCATACCACCATGGACAATGGTGCTGCTGAACCAGCCATAGAGGGATTCAAACCTACAACCTCTTGGACACAAGTCCAAGTCCCCTACCAGTGGACCACAACATACGCCAAAATCAGGCATCTGACAATGAAACGTCGACCTTAAAAATATAGCTATAAAAATAAAATATTATTTACATATGTACAATATATTTTTTTGATCAGGAAGAATATCTAATTTGGATTTAGTTGTTAAATAATACAAAATTCTAATTCATGGAAAATCATAAGCTTCAAAACAAAAAGCCAGATTTTCAACTAAGTGTTTGAACGCAATTGTACATTTCGAATTTTGTTCGACTGTTGGGATACGCATTACCTCTGTGCTGCTACTGCTGCTGTAGCTGAAGAATGAGATGCAATGTCAACAACAATCCATAGTGAGATTATGTCATTCCAGTCCAAAAATGAACATTGGACCTCAAACTTTGAAACTGTTTCACTCATGACAATGGAACGACTGGAACATTGTAATCCTGCAGACAATCTGATTACAAGCACACGATAAAGTAAAAAAAATCCCAGGAAAACAACCCAGTTGACAATCTGGACACACTCTGACCGGCTGAGTTTTTTGGGTTGTGTTGTGTTTTCGTGTCTCGGCGCCGTGTTCTCGTCAATCTTTCACCGCTCAAGCCTTTTGAAGGTAGAAGATTTATGGTTAGCCAGACATGGCACACGGAGCGAAGGTCACACCATATCAGCCAGCGACAATAGCCATTGTTTAGAGCAGTCAACAGGAAATTACCTTGTGGGACTTCCTGTGGCTGATACCTAGAACTGTGACAAGTTGCATGGGGGTGGAGGACAGGCCAGACCGGCCAGTGGCAGACCACATTGTTCCAGGTAGGAATCATGGTAGACAAACCCCAGGGACCCAGTGTTTTCCACCAAAGATATCCAGTCTCACAGACTTTATATAGAGCCTGACATCGTCCAGCAGTGTAAATGTGAATAAATGTGTCTGTTAACAGACCTTTAACTCTCTTACAATAGACAAAACAATTTATTGCAATATTTGGTGTTGTTTCAAAGGCAGAAAGACCTTCTCTGCTGGTTAAGTTTAAAATGTAATAGTTGATCCATGAAAGTGTATACATTTGAATAAATTTGATTTTCTCAGCGTTTCTCTGGCTTCCAATAATTAAAAAAAAAATCGGGCCTGGGCAATTAATATCACATGAAAGACACCCTGTGTTGGTAGGCAAAACCAATAATTACTTGGATGTGATAATTACATTTTTCTCAATATGAATTTACTCATACTACAAAAAATGTTAGTTTATATATTCTGATAATGTACTACCAGTTTCTGTTATTCAAATAAAAGAATCACAGGTGAATTGCATCGCACCAAAATGTGTCAGTCTCCATTGAATCCCTGTGTGGTAGGTCCAGGTCCAAAATCCTCGCCAACACTGATCTCCCATTCAACCTTTGAAGAAAAGGAGAGGTCTCTGATTATTCCTTTCAATTTAACCAGTATATTCACAATATTTTCTATCCGTGTCCCTTATCTTTTAAGTGCACACAAGTCTTTGACCCTCAAAAAGCGGGTTTGTGTCGACAGATTGCAGCATTCACACCCACATTAGCCGTAGCATGCGGCTGCTCCACAGACGCACTCGAGAACAAATGTCTGGGATTTTTACGAAATAAACTCTCGGCCTAAAGCCACCTGGAGGTCTGGCACATGGGCCTCGAGACATATTTACTCCTCGGACCGATGTTTAGAAGCAGAACCTTTTGTGGTGAACATTTTTCTATTAACCTTTGAAGAATAGGAGAGGATATGGAGAATAGAACAAACGCTCTGTGTTGGCGAGTCGTGTTAACGCAGAGCGACAGATGTGCAGGTGGTGTGTTACAGTAAGAGATCCAGGCGAGAGAGAGAAAAAGAGAATGAGAGAAAGTAAGAATTTATAGAAAGTAAGAGGATGGAAAATCCAGAGAGAGAGAGAGAGAGGATGGCAGAGAACAAGAGATAGAAAAAGAGGAAGAGAGAGCAGGAGAGTGAAAGAGAAAAAGACAGTACGAATAAGAGAGAAAGTAATAATGTAGAGAATATAAGAGAGGATGAAAGAGCCAGAGAATGATGGGAAGGCAGAGAATAAGAGAATAAAGAAGAGGGAGAGCGAGAGAAGGAGAGATAAATGAACAAAAAGGAAAGAGAAATAGAGAGAGTGAAACAAATTGACAGTGAGTTGGAGAGAGAGGAAAAAGTGGGAGAGAAAGAAATAGAAATAGAGTGAAGGAGAAATAAAAAGAGAGAGAAATAGAGAAAGAAAGAAAATGACAGTGAGTGTATGAGAGAGAGAATGGCAGTGAGTCTGTATGAAAGAATTAGAGAGACAGAGAGAGAAAGAGAGAGAGAGAGAGTATATAGACAGTGAGTTGGGGAGAGAGAGAGAAGAGATAGAATGGTAGTGAATTGGAGAGAGAGAGAGAGAGAGAGAGAGAGAGAGAGAGAGAGAGAGAGAGAAAGAAGCAGAGAAAGGGACAAATCTTTCCTGTCCCACTCAAACATGTCTGTTACTACACGGCCAGACCGACTGATATCCCGCGCTGTAGATTTGATGCACTGGAGTAGCCATATTGGCGATTTTTCTTGATTAAAGCTCAAGCTTAACAAGGAAATGTAGGCACTTTGTTAAAGACCAATGCGCAAGGTCAGTTACGACAGACATTGAATTCCGCTCCACCACCTCCTGATGAAAAGCCGCTCCAAACCACTAAAGACCAAATCTTTTAAAAAGACATTTGGCTGATTCATCGGACACAAAGGAATATTTATCGGCAGAAAGCATCCACATCTGTCAATTAGTCATGAGTCGCTCGGCTTTGACTATATATAGTATCGCATCTGACGTTTCCTAGCATAAACATCCATCGGGTTTGTTTGTCATACCTCTCCGTCTAGATGGGGGAGAGCAGCTCTTATGAGGCAGACTGTCCTCCTTCTCCCTTTGGGACAACTGCCAAGCGCAGGGAACTAAATATGGCTGGCTGCTGTCACAGTAATTCAGTTATGGATGTATTAACATACAATGGGTGTGATTCATTTAAGAAAGCCTTGCCTGAGCAAACACGCATGATTCGCTTGCGCGTCAACTCAGAAAGCCTCAGATTCAGCTCAGAACATCACAAACTTGGTTCGAGTCCATTAAAATGTTATGTCCTCGGTGTAACGCACACAACTAGCTGAAAAATACTGCAAAGCAAAGTTGAAGCATTGTTTTTGTGTTGATAATAATGCTTGTGTGTAGAATTAGTGTTTGAAGTAGTGCTTCTTTATCTCATCTTTATGTAAAAACTGGATATGTATTTTATGTAAAAATTAGATTTATTTGTCAAAGATGACTAGTTAACGTACACGATTCATTTGCAGTTTTTTCACTTTCGGTTTGGTGAAAATGCAATGAACCCAGAGAGCCACGCTAGTGTCACCCATTATGATCAGATGCTCAGAGTGATTACTTTGCGCCTAAATAGCAGCAGGTGAAAGTGTTTAATAACAGACACTTGGTTGTCTCATCATCATAGTGTTTTGAGAATGTTCTTGAATGGACTTGTTAAAACCGAGACTCACCTTATTTAGACGTTTCGTCAGATTCAAATCTCTGTTCAACAAGCCGCCACTGTAAATTCATAGGGATTAGATAAAGACAATACTGTATTTACTTACACTTATATTTAAAAACAGACATTCTAAGCTTTATGTAATTCTTTATGTACATTCTAAGACATATGTTTCATGTTAGAGTGATGAGTAATTATTAAGTTATTTTGTTTTCAGCTGACAAATAGAAGGCAAAACGTGCTTCAAGTTTTAGTTTTATTATTATTTATTTATTTTTGCAAAAATCACAATGTCCTATTTTTATTAAGAGTGTAAACTAAAAAATGGGTACTTCAAACTTTCAATTGATGTATAACACATATGTAAGTCCAAAATTGACTTTTTTTGTGTTTTATCTTGAATAAAGAGTGACTTGACCTCGGAGGGTCAATTATTGAGAAAATACAAGAAAATATATTGCAAATTGAACAAAAATTATACTAAATTATATGGCAGTATTTAAACTAGTGTATATTTATTGTTGAGTTTACATAAATTTACATATTACACCTTATTATCCATTATTCCAAGCTTTAGTCATTTAATCGCCATTGATCACAATTAATTTGGTCATAACCTCTGTTCCCTGAATAGGTCAGGGAACGAGACGTCAGTCAGTTACCTGACTATGGGATATCGGATGGCGAGCCATTCGCGTTCACTCTTAACAACCGGCCAATGAACGGTCAAGTTCAATGGCTGCATGAATTTACCAGCTGGTATTAAAGGCAGGTGCGTGCCTCATGCAGTACCTTTCGCTGATTGAAGCCGGTCGGGCCAACGCAGACTTCCAGCGGCATAACCTGAATGTGGCTGCGGGAAGTGACGTCTCGTTTCCTGACTTATTCAGGGAACAGAGGTTACGCAAGTAACCATAGACGTTCCCTTTCATAGTCAGGTCACTTCGACGTCAGTCGGTTACCTGACTATGGGATAATACAACAGGCAGCATCTTACCGAAAAGACCCCTCCGGTGCACTTAGCCAAGGAACCTTTATTGGATCTTCCACAGCATCCAGAGGTGGGCCTAGCCCGAAGGGTAATAGCACTCACCTTCACCGGGGCACCCCATTACGCTTGCTTGCCCGTCCGCTGACAGGAGGCCTCTGTTCCTCAGTAGGAGTATGGAGTAGGGAGTGTGAATGTGGGTGCATCTGTCTTTTACAGTCAAGTTGGCTAACACCAAAGGTGGTAGCCCCACTACTGTGTCCACCTGTGGATGGACTTCGACTGTGGTAGCTCGATCGCCGGAGCTCAACCATACTCCCTGCTCTGCTCCCTTCACTCCGAACACATCAGGATCGCAAGGGAGGCCGTTTGGCGTCCCTTGCTGATCTGGATCCGGAGTGCGCCGCCCTCTTGCGGCGAGATCTGCTGCTCTGCTGCGGCGGTGGAGGTGCCGGGAGTTGAGGGACCTCAGCCGCAGTCACTGGGCGTCACTTCCAGCTGGATGCTTTCGCCATGGGCCTAGAAAAGACATGCAAAATAGCCAAGTCTGCAGCTGGAGGGTGGTGAACTGTTGCACAGTTGATCCACCGTATCGCCGAAGAGACCCGACCGAGAGATGGGCGCGTGCAGGAACTGGTTCCTGTCAGTGCGCGGTATGTCTGCTAGGTCGAGCCATTGGTGGTGCTTCAGGCCACCACAGTCGACATCGGGCCTCACCAGCTAACCTAGCTGGGGCGCACTTCCTTACCCCTCCTTCGACAGCTTGCCTGTAAGAAGATAAGGTCACAGCATGAAGTGGGGAGGCGGTCTGACCGGTAAGTAGGTGGGAGATGATTCCAACTCACTCTACTCACCCCGGCCGGCTAACTACGGTCCCACCAGTATTAGTTCTGTTCACCATAGCGGCAGATACTTACAACTGGAGAACTAAGCCCACCGCACTTGGAAGCTAAGAACTTTCGCTGGAGAAATCGTGTGCACAATGACAAGCGCAACGTTCTCAACAGCTACTTGTGAAATCTCGGGATCAACATTGGGGCCGCCAGTGTTTAGCTGAACTGCACCCCAAGGATCTAACGCTAAAACGTGAAGACAATGGACTATTCACCAAGTCCTAACGCACGCGCGGACCGAGAAACATAACCACACACAGAAAGCATGCGCTCTTACCTCAGAGCACACCAGCGTCTTCGGTGTGCGGCATTCACCGATGTCAACACTGATGGCCGGTAACCGCCGAGCGGATCTGGTAATGCGCCTGCGTCCGGGACTCCGCTGGACTCACGCATGCGTAGAAATCAAGATGGAAATACCTCTAGATTCAGCCCCTGCGTCGGAAACCTGCCGTGGTGCGGAGCAAAGCTGTCCGATACCTGCTGGGAGACCGAAAAGGGGGAGGGGGGGGCGATCTTCCGTGGAGGATCCGCGGAGATCACTACGCGGCGCCG
Source organism: Paedocypris micromegethes (assembly GCA_028031935.1). Classification (NCBI taxonomy): domain Eukaryota; kingdom Metazoa; phylum Chordata; class Actinopteri; order Cypriniformes; genus Paedocypris; species Paedocypris micromegethes. The sequence goes on from CM051496.1 coordinate 11,682,724, forward strand.
CCATGTTTGTTTACAAACTGCGCTCCTCGCGGGCGCGCGTTTCCGTTCGCCCACCTAGACAAAGGAAACGCACCCGTGCCCACCTGCCGGCAGCCGCCATCTAATAAACAGGATTTGTAGAAAGAGAACGTATCTACCGTTTAGGAGCTCTCAGATAAGACTCTCATCGACGTAACTGGGAGCTTCGTCTTCCGAGGTCTTTTCGGAAGATCGAAGCCAGCCAGGAGTACTGCAAAGTTCCAACGAAGAACCTTATCAAGTTAGTTGAAGAGATGAAACCGCCGAACGCATCAGAAAGGTATTGCATGTAGCACGCACCTGCCTTTTATACCAGCTGGTACAGGTCAAAGGTGGCATGCAGCCATTGAACTTGACCGTTCATTGGCCGGTTGTTAAGAGTGAACGAGAATGGCTCGCCATCCGATATCCCATAGTAAGGTAAAAAAGGGAAGTGCGATTAACTAGTTAAAAAAATGTAATCGTTTGACAGCACTATATATATATACAGTGTTGTGCAAGT
>CM051496.1:11687230-11728335 GCA_028031935.1 Paedocypris micromegethes
TGTGTGTGTGTGTGTGTGTGTATCTGTATGTGTGTGTACAGTAAAGATTCAAACCAAAAGCAGTCATACAAATTTTGAAAAAAATATTCAAGGTAACGAGGAGCTTGAGAAAATAGGGGATAGTGAATAAGTAAAGTGGAGAAACTTTATTGTGGCAGGAAGTAGTTTTTGGCGTCACTTCGAGGACACAGCTTTGAGTACGAAAAACATCAGCAAAGACAGAAAATGTGAAACAAGGGCGAATGAACACAGATCTAATGTTACAACAACACAATGCAAAGGCACGTCAAGGGTTTGAAGTCGCTCCTAATTTAAATACCGGTTTTCAAGCATTTTTGCTACAGTGGAAAAAGAAGAAGCTGATGGTGATGATGATGATTTGCGATTTAATAATTTCATCACTATATTAGAGGATTAGAACGGCCGTGGAAATAGATTAGTTCTACATCCATTTTCACTCTGACTGGCAGAAATCCAGAAAAACTCTGTGATGAAAATGTGAAGAATGAGACGTGCTGTGACTGATGGAACATGAGTGACCCCGGAGCGTTAGTAGGAGCGCTCCCGCCACCTTCTGTCGGTGAAAGGAACTACACGCAAGGAGCGTATTCAATATTGACGATGTTGAATTCTCAGTTTTTCTCTGTACAGTATATTGTATTTTTATACATGAAATAAATAAAATATCATTTCTTCACATGTTTCCATACTGCTATATATAGTGATGAAAGCGTAATTAAACACTTAGGTACAAATGTTTCTCTTTTGAGTGGAACTTGGTGGTATTACGAAAATATTTGAATAATGTATGATTTTTTACAATTTTTACAAATTTCGATGAATTTAATAGAACTCACTGTGATTTGTATTGGCCTTTAAAAGATGAAACTGAGTGTTTGCATATAAACACACTTTATATAAAACTAAAAAATTCCTGTTCCTTGAAGTGGACATGGAAGTGTTTTGTTTCTACAATCGCTTGGGTTTTTCCTACCGGAATTGCCAGTGTTTAGCTAGTTTTTTTTTTGTTGTTGTTTTAAAAATCCTTTTACACAACCTTTTTAAAAATTTTAAAAAGTAATAAATTATCATTACTTCAACTGATCTATACGTTGGATAAGTTAAGCATAAAATTCGAAACAGGAAGAAATTACAAATGTTAAATATACAGGTGGAAAAAGAGCTTGGATTAAGTACGTTGTTCATGGTTTAATTATCGGTTGCAATTTTATTGACCTTTTCACTTCTACGCGATCGTGAGTTGCAGTGCTAAATTACTCATGGAACTAAAACTCACACATCCATCACTCTGAATGTAAATAAATGTAAAACACATCTGTGATGTGGTGTGCAGAAGGTTATCCATCAATCAAGGATGTCCACAGGCCTTTCCTACAGCATCCGGAGAAATCAATCCGGAGCACATAAACTCATAAGGAAGTGGGCAAACCATTATTAAATGATCAGATCTTCAGTGCGAGCTTGCTCTTCTCAAGTCATTATGCCTTCACTTGTGCAAGGTTTAATTACAAGAGCGTGACCCTTGTGATAGCATCAGTGATGTAGCTGGACCAGTCACATGCTCAAACGCACAGGGACTCCAGAGTCAATTAGTCGCGAGAACAAAGACGACTAAGAAAGACAAGGACAAATAGAAGACAAATCCTTCGAAAGGAAATAAACAGAAACTTGGGTAAACGGGGGGCAGACACAAGGAAACAACACAAAAGTGGCTGCAAGTTCATTAATTAGAATTTCAAATCGGACAAACTTGAGATGACAGCGCCGCGCTTGTCAAATCAGATCATGGCCTGCCGGAGCCGAGGAGCGCCCGGTGCTCGGAGCCAAACGCAGGAACAGCTCATCGCAAACGTCTTCCTGAACAGTCTGTGTGTGTGTGTGTTTGTGATTAGCGCAGCGTGTAAGCAGTCTTCATCGCCTCTGATTACCGCGGCCCGCCTTTTTCCCGCCTGTCCGCCCTAAGATGTCAGTCTGCCCCTAAATGAGAAGTGACAATTAAAGCATTCTCTTAAGGCGCAGCGAATTAAGACGCAATGGCGAGGCTGGCAAAGTGCCGCTCACCACAGGGCCAGACCGAGTGAGGTGAGAGGCCATGGAAACTGTCAGATCTGCCCACAGGACATGGCATTGGGGGTTAAAGTGATGATGGCGCTCTTCAGGCCCAGTGCCAGTGGGTAAGACGGAGAGAAACAGCAGCTTTGGGCAGTAAAGGCCGAGAGGATGATTAAGGTCTGCAAAATACATGTACTGTGGGGTAACATATATAAAAGAGTGAAAAAGCAAGAAAGACTGGAGGTTTAGCTAAGGCTGGGTACATGTCAAGGCAATCTAGTGTGTTTTGGGCAGATATTTCTGAAGCAACATCCCGATCATCAGGTTTTCTTGTGGTGCGATTGAATCTGCTATGAAGCAAACATTTAATTTTGAAATAAAATAGTTAATTTTCTCACTAATTGTCAGTTTAAAATATTCCAAACACACTCGCTTTTTCCTGTGTGAAAGATGTACATCAAATCATATAGGAACGAAATGTTTAAACAAACAAAAAAAAAGATATAAAAAAGAATTGTTTAGCATAAGCATGAACCTACCTACCCTAAGCCAAATCAACGTCCAGATTTAACGTCAGCAACATCCAGAAACTCAAAAGCTCACGCTGCCTACCAAAACCATCGATGTATTTGGGAATGAACTAAAAACCTTTGGTGTCTGACCTAGTATTTGGACAGACAGCTGGATCACTGAGGGAGAAGCCAAAGTAGCCTGGCAACAATAAACCAACAGAACAGAGACCAAAGTTAAGGAGTGCGGCCAACCTCCATTTGATTTCAAAATGACCACAACTTTTTAAAGTAGAGCAGAGGTCACTGGATGAGATCAAAAAGACATCAACTCTAAGCCATAACTGCACCATTTCAGGAAAAAATCGAGGTTTCCTGACCCTGTTAATTCCGGTTGCACTTCGCCCCCTAGTGGCCATGCCTCAGCGCTCCGGTCAACCCCAAAGCAAATTCCGTTTATTCTGCACACATAAAATGAAAAATGACTTAATTGCTAGATAGTACACACAGGACTAATTGTCTGCCAACAGTTTTAAAATGAAAAAGTAAAATACTTTGCTACTTGTAAACTGCTACGTGGAACACAATACTATAATTTATTACAAATAAATATATATTTGTCTTTGTCTTGTCATAACCGCAGCCACTTAGTCAACACCAACAATACAGACGAAAATTGAAAAAAAGCATCATTTCCCTTACATATTTACATGTGCGCTTTGAGACAGTTAAAACTGTGAAAAGCGCCTTACAAATACTCATTATTATTATTATTATTATTATTATAAAACCTCTTTGTTTTTAGTCATTTACAATTATTCTTTTTGCAGAATGATACAAAGTGAAATGTATATCCAAAAACGCATGTAAAACATGGAGAACTGGAATCAATGAATTGTAATTGAACAGCAGCACAAATGCAATATACCGTGTTCCTAAATATACATTTAAATATTACCTCCTGTGTTTGTAGTGCCATGTTTCATTTGTTTTACTTTATTTAGGTTGTCATCTTGATAGTATATGATAGTACTAGTAGGTATTATAGTACTGTCTGGTTCAAACAAATTAAACTTGATGTGATTTGATTTATAGAACATCTGGTAATTCTGAATGTTTAACAACATTAATTTGGTTATTTTATCCAGTCTCACTTTTCAAAAGTTCTACTTGGCAAAATCAAGTACATTTTTTTACCGTACATTTTAAAAGTGCTTTCATAGTCGCCGACAGTCTGAAAACAGGTGTACAGAGTATAAGAAAGATTGTGAAGTTTTACAATGACTATGACAAAGAGCAAAGAACAACACGACAGTGGCTAGGAAAATAAAGCTGTCTGATGGAGACAGGGAAAAATAAAAAGGGTAAAGCAAAATGCACTGGTGTGAGTCTCCAACATTACAAAGTCTTTCATGTGATAGTGCAGAACACTGAGTGAATGTTGCGTCTCTCCTGATTGGTCCTGGAGTGACTCCATACCTCTAACAAATTATACAGAACCACACAAAACTTTCTACTGCCCAGAACAAAACCGTCTATGTCGTGACCGCTTCAGAAAAGACCAAGTAGTGAAAATACAAAAACGCTTCAAAAGTGTAGTTGAAGCTTATCATCAAGTACTCAATTGTAAGTCATTGTGAGTTGTGTGATTATTATTATTATAATTATTAATTTATTTTATTATTTGTTCTGCTCATGTAATAATGCCATAGTTTTATACCTTATACAAACTATAAAGCACATTTGGTCTTAGTAAATAGGACAAACTCTAAAGTTTTGTTTGACACAATTCAAAGTATTGTTTCACCAACAGCTCCTCAAATATTAGTAAATAATGATAATGACTGCAATACAATCTGTAACTTTTTTATTAAAAAAGTACAAGGTTTCAGAGATAGTATCACGCCCAGCACAGTCAATTTAAATGATAAATCTCCACCTGCCACCTCTTGGTCGTCCTTCACTCCTGTTACTCTGCAGGATGTGAATACCATAGTAAGTAAAGTCAATTCATCTGCTAGCCCTGTTGACGTTTTACCTACATCTGTGCTTTTACATTTATTTGATCTGATTGGTCCCTGTATTGTGGATCTGATAAACCTCTCTCTCGAGACTGGTTCAGTCCCCAGATATTTTAAACACGCAATCATAAATCCTATTCTTAAAAAACCAAATCTTGACATTTCTGACCCAAAAAATTACAGACCTATATCAAAGCTTCCTTTATTTCTAAAATTTTAGAAAAAGTGGTAGCAGGACAACTGACTTCTTTTATGGAACAAAATGAACTGTTTGATAAATTTCAGTCAGGTTTCCGCAAGATGCATTCTACTGAAACCGCTCTGCTTAAGGTCTCTTGTGACATGATGATGGCCGCGGACTCAGGACGTTATACTGTTCTAGTTTTATTGGATTTGACATCTGCATTTGACACTGTAGATCATGGGATTTTAAAAACTCAACTTCAGACGGAATTAGGCGTTTCTGGCTGCGTCCTCCAGTGGTTCTTCTCTTACCTTAGCAATCGCACGTTCAGTGTCTCGGTTAATAACATCATGTCTGAAGTGGCTGGTCTGTCATGTGGAGTCCCACAGGGTTCAGTGTTGGGTCCAATTTTGTTTTTATTGTACATTTTTCCGCTTGGTCAGATCATTCGCTCCTTCCCAAATGTCTCTTATCACTTCTATGCAGACGACATTCAAATGTATTGTTCATTTAATGACTCAGAGTTTCATTTCTTAACAATGTTATCAGAATGCTTGTCATCCATCAAGAACTGGCTAAATAACAACTACCTCCATATAAACTCAAGTAAGACTGAAACTCTGATAATTGCCCCGGACAAAAAGATTACCTCAATCCGGCAACACCTTGGTCAACTGGACTCTTCTGTTCACTCAAAACTCAGAAACCTTGGTGTCATATTTGACCAATCAATGTCGCTAGATCATCATGCGAGACAGTTAGTCAAAAACAGCTTTTACCACCTGAGAAACATTTCTAAAGTAAGGAAAATATTGTCAAAGGCGGATCTCGAAATGGTTATTCATGCTTTTATTTCGTCTCGCATTGACTATTGTAACTCTGTTTTTACCTGTTGTAACAAGTCAACCGTCTCCAGACTGTCCAGAATGCTGCTGCAAGGCTTTTAACAGGCACTCCCAGAACTGCCCATATCACTCCAGTCCTATTTTATCTCCACTGGCTTCCAGTCCAGTATAGGATTGATTTTAAGATCTTAGTGATAACTTTTAGAGCACTACACGGTCAGTCTCCTCAATATATTACTGATCTTTTAACCCCCTACTCCTCTAACCGTGCTCTCCGTTCCTGCGGTCAGTCCCTCCTGAAAATCCCCAAAACTCGGCTGAAGACCCGGGGAGACGTGTCTTTTCAGGCCGTAGCTCCCAGACTGTGGAACGCCTTGCCTCTCTCATTACGGACAATGCATTCGGTTGATGGTTTTAAAAAAACAGCTGAAAACACATCTATTTAAGCAGGCTTTTAGTTGACAGCGTTTTTAGGCTCTGACTGTTTTATTTCTGATCTTTTATTTCTTCTTTAGTTTTATACTGTCTGGGTTTTATCTTGTTGATTTTATGATTTTACTGTCTTTTGTCTCTTATTGTAAAGCACTTTGTGATTCTGTCTGAGAAAAGTGCTATATAAATAAAATTTACTTACTTACTTACTTACACATATAATCCACAGTTTAAGGCATGCAGTCAATTTTAAAACACAGAATTTTAAGCGTACCTTATAGTCCGTAAAACACAACATGTGAAATAATGGCTTCATTGAATAGATCGGTTTTCAATCTTAAACTGATTTACAGTGAATGGCGAATTAAAAGTTTTTTAATGTGCAAAGATCTTGCTCCTATGATAGTTTTAGAGAATATTGGCATTAATAACTGGACTGAATTTTGTGATTGCAACAATTGTAATGGCTCATAATAAGAGCAAAGCTCATTACAGAAACTCTAAACAACTTAGTTTAATGTTATTAGGAGGATTGTAGCAGCAGGCGTTATTTTACAGATAACCAGTGTTAAGTGTTGAAACTAGACTAATATGGTTGCACTTTTATGTCCCTGTGAGTAAAACGTCTGCCTTTAGAACATCTAGCAGTTTGTCAAGAAGAAAGCCCTACTACTACAGCCTAAGCCCTACTACACGCAAACGTCCTGCCCCCCAAAAAAAAGCAAGAACACCCACTGAAGGGTCTGAATGTGGTCCATCTTGCATTGTTTAAACCAAGATCTCCAGAAGCGTTTAGAAGGCGAGGGCCCGCTGGCTTGGCGCTTCCAAGCACTTGCAGCTTTAATCTGATCTATTATGCTGATGGGTTTGACTCTGTTCCAGAACCTTCACACTCACACAGCGAGCTGGCAGGAGTTTCCATCACCTGCGCTGGTGAGCACGGCGACACTTTGTCACTCAGTCACACCTGATTTGAGTCCAAAAGTGGCTTGTTCACACCAATTCTAGCTCAGGTTATCTGCAAAAAGCTTGCCAAAAAGCTCCTTTGTCTCTGAAAATTAGTAAGAGTAAGAGGGGGTCTCAGTACCAGTCTTCCTTCCTCGGGTGCTCAGTGTGTGTGTGTGTGTGTGTGTGTGTGTGTGTGTGTGTGTGTGTGTGTGTGCGTTAGAAACATGAATGGATTAAGGTGTCTAAAGTAAGTAGGGCATGTTATGATGATAAATGTGTGTAAAGTGTACAGGACAGCAGAAGTGTAAGAGTGAAGCTCGGCTTCAGCCCCTGCAGCTTCTAAACTCTTAGAGATGCTCTCCAACAAACTCTCTCATACATCATCACCATCCACAGTTCCAGTGTCCTTCTTCCTGCAGATGTTCTCCTCAACACCACATTCTGTCAGCGAGCAAAGAGCTTGGCACATCCAGATGATTTGGCTGTGAAAATTGCACATTTTGGTATCTCCTTGAATTAATCTGGACTTATCACATTTGATGCGTGGAGAATAACTGGTCTGTCAGTGGAGCTGGTGTTTGCAACATCTGTGTGATGGGATCGATTCCCAGCAAAACCACATTAGTCCTTTTTACAACACGTGCCAGTAATTTTGAATGAAAAAAGAGCATCTTTACGAATGTGTGAATTCATCATTTTGTGTTGTTTTAAGCAACATCTAAACTAGCACATTTAATTCAGAAAAAGCAGAATGGTCCAAAGAAATCATAAAAACCTGAAATCTTCCTGTTTTTGGAGGAGGAACACAACACAGCCGAAGATACATACCAAACAGAACGGGGAAAACATGAACAAAACGCCCATCTGTGGAAAACAAATCCAATTATTTGCGTCCCATGTTGAAGATTTGCTCTAATGTACGGAGAAGAGAAATAATTTGTGCTAGGGGAAACAAAGGGATGCAATTTCTAATTAACATGAAAGAGACGAGGAGACGCGCCAGTAAACGCATCCTTCATCCGTCGGCTGGCGCGTGAGCGTTTGTTTGCGCGTGATGTTGTCGTTCGAAGTGAAGCGCGTTTTCGATTCGCGAGCAAATGAAATGTCAACGGATTTAACATCGTCTCCAATCTCTTTCCGATTTGTAGCGATTTTATTGTTCATTAAGCGCCTTTTCCGTTGCACTACTCGCGCTCAAGCGGGTTTATTTGTCACATCTTGGATTTGAAGATCACAAAAGCGCGGGACAATAATTAGATTTAGTGTAATTACGAAGCGAACATAATGAAGGAGTTGAAGGGAAATGTCTGGCCCTATCTGCTCACTGCCTCGCTGTGGATAACCATTAATCCCACATTAGCCCTGCGCAGGATCTCGGATGAGCAGCTTTGAGAAGTAAGGCACCATCAGATGACCTCTTCAGGCCCACACCAGCCCAGAGTTTGATTTCCTGAGGTTGAGCTCTTCGGCTAGATCTTGTCAGTATGATGCCTGAAATAGACCTTAAACACTGATAATGAGGGAGGAAAAAGCCACCCATTCAAACTAAAAGTCCACAATGGTGAATAAAAGCTTTTGCATCGCGACCCTTTTGACCTTTAGAAAGAAGTTCATATCGGCAGAACTTGCATTAATTCGGCTGCCTGGGACTCCAACACATTTTTACACACAGTAAAAATCACCTACGGTTAGAACTCCGTTGACTATTAGGGTCATTAGCAATTTTACTCAGATGAGGGCAAAACTAGAATGAAACCATTTTATTTGCAACCAAATTTGTGGCACTGTTTATTTTTGTAAACATTTTGAAATGAGAAAACATTTTTTAGAGAGAAACTTCTCAAGCAAGAAATGAATGGGCTACACTGTAAAAAATGGCCTTCAATTAAATAGTAATATACTGTAGAAATGCTACAGTAATCAACCGTATTTTACCCATGAAACAAAAACCATAGAATTTACAGTGGAAAAAAGTAGTTAGTTTTACTAACTTTTTGAATATATGGTTTATTGAAGTAAATTGCACAGCATGTTACAAACCAATGAAACTTGACAACTGTTTTATAAATTTAGATTTTGTGCATTCCATATATCTTTTTATAAATATGATGTCAGGAAATGGGATGAATGGAAGACCCAATTGCAGAGTGACAGTTTATTAGCAAAAACAAAAACTCCTCCCAAGCCAGGAAAAAAAAACAAAAATCAGAAATCCAAAGCTCATAGAAAATGGAGCCGTCACAAATGTTGCACCTTCGTCCTCCACGAATCCAGAAAGTCCGTCAAAAAATCCCTCCCGATGACGTCACGGATCAGCCGGGAAGCGCGCGGGCTGCAGACAGTCAGCAAACAAACCGGAGGGCAGAAAAAACACTTGGCGTTCCAGAGGGGGGCTTACCTCGAGCTCTCCAAAAGTCCGCGATCAAAGAATGGTCCAGGATGTCCCATGGCGCCACCCAGCTCCTCTCCTCCGGACCGTATCCCTTCCAGTCCACCAGATACTGAAATGAGACGCCGGGCATCCAGCAACCTCCTAACAGTAAAGACCGGAGAGCCATCAATCAAGTGAGGAGTCGGAGGTGGAGGAGTGTTAGGCGCGGGGTTAAGTTGGGAACGAATCACAGGCTTAATCCTTGAAACGTGGAACACAGGATAAACCCAACCAAGCGTGTTGGGTAGCTTTAGCCGAAGGAGCCAACTTGCGTGAGGGCACCTGAAGAGGCAGTTCCTTGGTGGATAACCAAACCTTCTGACCTCTGATGTAGCGAGGAGCCGGTGTCCTGTGACGATCAGCTACAACCTTCCGTCTGGAAGATTGCTTAATATTACTTATCTTCCTCTCTGCTCTCCTCCAGAGAGCAGAGAGCATCTTTGGATGAAAGCAGCAGAAGACGGAACAACGGCTTCAGGCTCCTGTGAGGGAAACAGGGGAGGTTGATAACCTACCTAACACAGAAAGGGGGACATACCAGCTCCCACTACTGGTAGGGATTTGTGGGCATACTCTATCCAGGGTATCCGTGAAGTCTAAGAACCTGGACTCTGTGATGTCAGACAGCGGAGGGCTCTTTCGAGGTCCTGATTGGCCCACGCTCACACTGCCCATTGGTCTGCGGATGTAACCCAGACGACAGACTCGAAAATGCAAGAGGCAAAACTCCTGCCAAAAGCGTGAGACAAACTGGGGACCCCTGTCAGAAACCACATTGGACAGAAGACCATGTATTCGGAAGATGTGATTAATCACCAGCTGGACTGTCTTCTTTGCAGAAGGGAGTTTGGGAAGAGGAATAAAATGGACCACCTTAGAAAATAGGTCCACCACCGTAAGTATGACAGTTTTACCATTAGAGGGGGGAAGGCCAGTTACAAAATATAGGGCAATATGCGACCAGGGACGAGAAGGAACAGGCAGGGGATTGAGCAGACCAGAAATTGGGCGGTTAGAAGACTTGTTCCTCGCATACACAGAGCAGGCCAGCACAAACTGTCTGACATTGCGGCAAATGTAAGGCCACCAGAACCGCTGCTGAATAACAGCTATAGATCTTCTGATCCCCAGATGACAAGTGATCTTAGATTCGTGACTCCACCTAAGAACATCAGTACTGGGCATCCCCTGGGTACCTCACACTCTCGACCAGCCCGCTCCACCCGCCGCTCGATGTCCCAGGAGAGGCCACCCACCACCACTCGCTCCGGAAGGATGGTCCTTGAGCAAGCCTCCTCACCAGGTCCCTCGAAGAGGCTAGATAGAGCATCAGGTTTCACGTTCTTGGAGCCTGGCCTATATGAGAGGGTGAAATCAAATTGGTCAAAGAAGAGTGCCCAGCGTGCCTGGCGTGTCTTGGCTGAGCAAATGTACTCCAGGTTCTTGTGATCTGTCCAGACCAGTAAAGGTTGGACCACTCCATCCAGCCAGTGACGCCACTTCTCCAGGGCAAGCCTGACCGCCAACAATTCCTTATTACCTATGTCGTAATTACGCTCGGCCGGGCTGAGACGACGAGAGAAGAAGGCACAGGGATGCACCTTCCCATCCTTCGAGGACCGCTGTGATAAGACTGCGGCCACCCCGACATCCGAGGCGTCCACCTCAACAATGAATTGTAAGTCAGGATCTGGAACGGAGCGAACAGTAGCAGTGACAAACCGGGACTTAAGATTGTCAAAGGCCCCCTGAGCCTTAGCATTCCACCCGAACCTTACCCTGGGAGAGGTGAGTGCTGTGAGAGGTGCAGCTAACTGACTGATCGCTGCAGCGCCCTCCGAGAGTCGGAGACTGGCCAATGAGCTACGGCCCTTACCATAGCTGGACCAGCCTCAATACCCTTGTCGGAGATCACAAAGCCCAGGAACATAAAAGATCTAACGTGGAACACTTCTCCGCCTTTACGTACAGCTTATTCTCTAAGAGCCGTTGTAGAACCTGTCGAACGTGTTGGGTGTGTTCCTGAAAAGAAGTGGAAAAAATCAGGATATCATCGAGGTACACAAAGGCAATTCGATTAATCATGTACCCCAACACTTCATTGACCATGGTCTGGAAGACAGCCGGAGCACTGGTCAGACCGAAAGGTAGGACCCGGTATTCATAGTGTCCCGTAGGAGTGTTGAAGGCTGTCTTCCACTCATCCCCTTCACGAATGCGAATCAGATGGTATGCATTACGAAGGTTAGTCCCTACAGCATTTCGCCAGATTTTTTTGTGATTGTTCCGGCCCCGAGTCGATCAATGCCTGGGAGTTAATGGTTCTGGAACCAATCTGAAGAGAGACATTGAGCAGCTAGCGATGTGATGGGAAAGCTGATGAGGACACGCCCATCTGGATTCCCAGTACTACGGATGGGCGTGTGCTTTTACTGGACACTTCTGAATAAAAGGTCCGAGCCTCCCACAATACAAACTAAGTCCCTGTGTCATTTTTTGCCGTCTCTGTTGTGCAGTCAGTCTCATGCGGCCCAGCTGCATGGGTTCAACATCTGAGTCTGACGGGACAGTCTCCGATGAAGTGCAATCCTCCAGCTCCTCTCTTCTCCATGGGGTAGGTAGCATGCAGTGTCTGCGACGACTGAGACGTGCTTCGATCCTCACCGTCAAATTCACCAGTTTGTAAAGATCTGTTAGCCAGAATTGCCAGTTTTTTACCATAAATTGAACAGATTCGTTTTTGTGGTTAATCGTAAAAAACACAATTCACCCAAAAACAAACCTAAATAATATACAGTAGAATGCTGTACAAACAATAACATAGCAACCGTAATTTTTATGATAAAGTTCTGTCAACCAAACTAGCTTTTTTCTGTAAATTGTACATTTTTTTGGTTTAGAAACAAATGAATTGTATAAAATACATATCACAACCATATAATATACAGTCCTCTGGGTGCAATACCGTACAACCAAAAACATTGCCGCCATTACTTTTTACAGAAAAGTTTTCGCAACCAGAATTGCCAGTTTTTTTTACCGTAAAATCAAATTTCTTCTTTTACAGTGTAGAATAATTCAAGCGACCTGAACATTTCGATGGGCCTGGAGATCAGCTTTGTTTATGATAAAATTCTAAGCAAGGCTCATCTATTTCTATTTTAAAGCCAAAAACAGCTAGCGGTGCTTCAGAAAACCAAACACATTTTTTCAGGAATTCCACTTGAAAATTAACACCAAAATAGTGCTAAAAATTGAAGTGGACTTGGTAATGATGCAGAACACGATACTTATTCTCCACCACTAGGGCGAATTTAGTCCATTATACAATGTTAATCTACAATAAAATTAGAAGCTAAAATATAAAAAAGTGCTATAAAACTAAATATATGAAAAATAATAATAACAACAACAACAACAACAATAATAATAATATAATACATTAGCTAATAAAATTATAAAAATTGATCACCTTCCTGAAAATGTATTATTGTACAACTTAAAAGGATTTTAAACAATTAAATATTCTATATTTAATATACAGTATGTTTATACTTATATGTGTGTGTGTGTGTGTGTGTGTGTGTGTGTGTGTGTGTGTGTGTGTGTATTAGTTTATTTAAACAAAAAAAAAATATTACGAACTATATTTACCGCCATCTTGCGACGAATGAAAATCGCAATGTTAATGAATATGCAAAATACGTCCACTAGAGGGCATTGTTGAGATTCGTTTACATTCGGAGTTACTGTGGAAACAGGACGCCACGCTTTTTCTCTACCGATTAAAATGGTCAGTCGAGTTTTGCTTATTAAACACGAAATATGTGCTTTAATAACACAATATAAATAGCGTAACGTATGTTATGATGAGTTTTGTTTTGTTTGTATGCAAACTAGGTTTTTATGTAGGTGTGTTTATCATGCGTTTCCTGTTCGTTATTTCTCTTGTATTTCTAAAGATGTATTAATTCTGTTTTGATCCGTTTCCCCAAATTGTTAACGAAGGTTTTCACTTTTTATAAAATGCTTTGTTACTGTAAAAATTGTGAAAGCATGAAAACATTATTTGACATGCAATTTTATACTCATTCGTAGCCTAGAAAAGAGAGTGGAAATAAAAAAGTCAAGGACAAGAAGGAGAGACAGAAACGAGAGGCAGAAGAACGACAGAGAGCGGAAGGTAAACGCACACTTCTAGGTATCAAATGAAAGTAACGAAATAAGTGTTGTATTTCTATCTGTGCTTTGGTCGGTAGAAGAAGCACGTCTCATTGCAGAGCGTGAGGAGAATGAACGACTGGAGAGAAAGCGAATAGAAGAGGAGAAAGAACAGCTTCTTCAGTTAAAGGTGAAATAATTTTCCCACCTGTTTCTCTATTTAAAAAAAAATGAATGAACTCTTTGTGACTTTGTTTGGTGTGTTATGGCAACGTTGGTGTGGTTCTGTGTCATTTGTGAAAGGAATACATTCACTTTTGGACCACTCTGGAGAGATGGTGTTCACTCAGCTTCTAGAACCACCAACACACACAAAGAACCTTGTAAAGCTATAATGACAGATGATCTTAGGATTACTAATTTCCTTCCCAGAGAGAATTTTTTTAGCCATTGTCGTATGTTTGCTTGCTCACTCGTCACTGTCATTTTTTTATGTTGTGTACAGCTCTTTTAAAAAAAAATTCTACTCTTGAAATGTCCCCACCCAGTATCAGGAGCGCAGAGAGACTGAGCTGAAGGAACTGCAAAGCATCCTAGATGACGACCACATGGCAGTCGCTAACTGGGAATCTGAATGTGGACAGGAAGCCAAGGTAGAGCACAAGTGTCTCCTGCCCTTTTAAAACTCCTTTACATGTCTGTGTTTTGGGGTTGCAGTGGGAGCGCTACATGAGCTGTGCCGGCAAGCCAGATCCTTCAGTGCTCCCGGAAATCAATTCTTTCATTAGTCTGCAGAGTGAGGACACAGAAACACACATCCATCAGGTTCTGGAGAACTGTGCTCTGGGACTGCAGGTATTGAGTTATACATTAAAAAAATGAAAGCACAATTTTAAGAACCTACTACTGTTTAAAACACTACTGTCTTATATATCTACTGCTATCTACTAAATAGAATTGTGTAGAAATTAGCATTTGATAAAATAATCAAATGTGCTACTGGTGCAACATTTACAATAACAAGTAACAATGGGTAACTGCTACTTTTCTACATATACAATTCTTTGAATTCAACATTTAATAAAATAACCAATCAATCAAGCAATCAATCAGTCACAGTTCTAGGGCTGCGAACCTGGAAAAAGACAAAAAGTTGCCAAAATAACTGGTTTAATTGAACAAAACACTCAAAAACATGGCATGGCATGATAGACAAAAACAAGACATCTATAAAACTATACATCTCTTCTTAAAAAGACATATCAACTTGTTTTTTTTTTCTCTTTCTTTTCAATGGGCAGTTGAGGAATGAACTCGAGTCTTATTTAAGTGAGGGTAAAGATCCCAGTGTGGCCCACCAGCATGAAGAGACGCTCCGGTCTCTGGAGACTCTCGTCCACTCCAAACTCGATAAAGCCACCGAGGAACTTTTAAACGTAAGGTCACATTTAGTGTGGATTTATTTTTACATTCAGCAGATTCAAAACTTTTCCACCGCATTTCTAGTCTGCTATTTCCGATGTGGACAGCGAGACAGGCAACATGCAAACTGTAGTCCGGGATGAAAACATCACTCTGTGTGTCTGGGCAAACCTCAGTAAAAATCACAGGTACGCGTGTCGTCATTCTCAAATAACACAAGCCTTCTTAAAGTTACATTTTCTTTTAATTATAGATGTAAGGGCTACCAGTTTGAAAATGTGGGCCTAGGGTTCGAATTGCCGAAGCCATTGGCTGTTTGTGACGTCGCAGTTCGGATCCTCCACACACGCTACAATCACTTGTCCCACCACAGCAAGCGGGAAGAAATTCAAAATCCGTCCCTGGTCTGGACAGTCACTTCGGAGTCTGAGAGCACTAAAGCAGACCAGGATGAGAAAACCTTAGAGCAAACACCTGAAGGAGCGAAAGGATGTGACTCACTGACGCCAGAACACGTAGAAAAAGTAAAGCGTGTAAAGCTCAAATGAATGTGTTCAAACTGTGTTAAACTCATCACATCTGTTTCAGAGTGTAAACCTGAGCCCGGAAAAGAAAAAGAGAAAGAGTTATTTAAAAAAGGCTGTACTAACAGAGGACTGTCCCAATGAGATGGACGTGGATGAAACGATCTTGGAAGAAGGTATGAATTTGATTTTTATACATTACTTCAATATTTTATTAATTGGTGTATTGATAATTGGTGTAAACATTATTTGAAATGAATTAAAAATACCTTTATTAGTCTTACAGCGTCTTTACATTATAAAACAACGAAGTTCATATTTACACAAAGAACACACACATAAACACACACATACACGCAAACCCAGAACAGGGCACCCCAAGCCTTGGTGCCAGGTGAGCAGATTGAGAACATTTTGGAACTCTTACAAAAAGTGCATTTCAGGTTTGTGAGAAAGTGCAGGTTCAGAGGAGATACAGAGCCCCATACTTTAACACCATCTTAACGACATTCCTCACAACACATTTTCTAATCCTTACATTTTTTTTACTTTTACTTTTACTATACAACAATTATTTCATTTATAACATGTTTAAATGGATCTGTAACACACACAAACACAACTCACATGCCTTTAAATAATCTCATTATGACTCAGGGCCCACCCCATCATCAGACCATCCTGTGACCCACCCAGCTGATGTGCATGTGGTTGACCTGCAGCAGTGCAGCCCCCTGGGCGGAGTCTTCTACTTTGACCTGTTCCGTCTACCCCCCCAGACTCATGTGGTCAATGGCTGGGAAATTGTACAAGTGAGACATAAATGTTGAAATGCCACCTGACCCAACTAAGCCTCATTGGTCATTTTCTCTGTTAGCTAATAGAACCAGGACTTAAAGTCTTTCCTTATCCCAACGATCCAGCAGTTACTGAGGCCAGTACCCCAGAAAAGCTGGAGGAATGTAGTGCAGCCCCGTCTCCAACAGTAGGGGTCACTGTAACACTTCCTAACTCAGTGAGATTTCTGGAGGATCCACATGTTGCGCGGTGGGATCCTACGGGTGAGTATAGGTGTATTCAAGTACTTGACTAAATGGACTACTTTACCTAAGTATTTTTGGCTTTGTACTTGTGCTGAGTATTAAAAATATAAGCAACTTTTACTCTCTACTTTACTACATTTTACTCCACTACATTTGAATGAACACTTTCTGCTACTCGTTACATTGCGATAGTGCACAACAAAGTGTTTGACTGAGACTGACTTTTTGTTAATCTAAATTTTTTTAATTTTATTTCTTTATTTGGAAATAAAACCATGTTTGTCACATGTTTTGATGTTTTATTAAGCATAAATTAATTTGAAGTAAAATACTTTTTTTAAAGTTCTTTTAAAATTTTATATTTTACAACTTTTGCTCATCTTCTTGGAATTGGTGAGCAATTGTTACAGTAATGTATCCATACTTTTACTGCTTTTTTACTAAAGTATGCTTTTCAGGTACTCTTTACACTTCTATATATTTTATATAAGATAAAAAGGTGACTTCCTGTTTTGCTGCAGGTCAGCAATGGAGGACGGACTGCATTTCTGAGACGTTGTATAACCCAGAGAGCCACAGCATCTCGTTTCGGATGAATGGATTCTACACCTTCACGTTTCTGCAGGAAACCCATGTCAACATGCCGTTCCAGTCGTGGGAGTTGAGGCCTATGGGTCAAGACTCAGCTTTGTTCACAATCGCTGGAGCGCTTACTGAAGTCAGAATAACAGTTCAGGCAGGGGACAAATCACTTCCATTCTGCTTTACTTACAATTGCAATATGGTCAATAATTCCATATTATTTTTGATATTAACCCAACGTAATATTGTGACTGTTTTTGGTCTCTCAGGGCAGGAATTGCAGGTTAGACATGATGGATGAGAATGGCCTAGAACATTTGCTTGGGAAATGGATGAGTCCACTGGAACTGCAGAAAGCCATGAGAGCAGCAGGGATCAACATGTTTGTCAATGAATGCTCAGACAGCTACGTTAGCATTAAGCCAAAGGTAACACAAATTATTCAAGAGCAAATTTAACAACGAGAAATGCAAAAATGTGATTTCTACGTCTATAGAATTTGGTTTTGGAGCAAAGAGTGTATGAACAAATGGCGTTCATGTCACCAGCCGTGGCCTTTTCCTGGAGCAGCTGGAACTCACAATGTGGACAGGAGAACCTTGTTGTTCGGGTTGGTTCTACGTCTATTGATCAAACTCTAAAAAAACAATTGCTATTTTCAATGTACTTTTGATGGCATACTGTAGGTATGTGAACATTTGGACATGGGACCAGTAGCAGAGGAAGCCTGGTCCCTGTACCAGCTAAACTCTCAGCAGTGTCAGCGTCTGCAGATGAAGGAGCAGAATGACAGCTTCTCCTCTGCGTTGGCTGATGATGCGGAGTATCACTCCACCTTTCTGCACGCGCTCAGACGGGACATGAGCACAGAAGCCCAAGCCAGAGTCCAGATGTCTCACCATCTTCTCACAGACACCGTTCAGAAGCTGCTGTGGGCAACACGCGTCTTCTCATACTCTTGAGTCGCTGTGACGTTTGAGAAATCCACAAATATTGTTGGCATGCTCAAATGTCAGAAATAAAAGCTGACTGGAATTGCAGTTCTGTGTAAGAAGCATGTGTCATTGTATGATAAGATAATATGTATAAATGTGTAACAAATGCTGAAGTGCTGTTCATGCACCCACAACAATCATCTTTAAAAGAGTGACTTTACTGGATGGTTAAATTTCAGTATCCCAAGCAGCCATATTGACACTCACTTTATTTGAGATGAAGGAGGTTTTTGGGCAAGTGTTAGTGTTGGTAGTGCATCCAGTGATTCAATAATCCAATGAGTTTAAAAAACGCATTCACTGTATTTGTAGATTTCTTTTATTGTGCAAACATCCCCCAGCTCTTTGGAACACACAAACACACAAGTGTATCAACGTTCAACACCGAAAGTTTCACAAGGATTAAAACAAGCATTTATACCAAAATATAAAAAGGTACCTAGGCTAGTATAAAACAATAATATACATTTTTAAAAAGCAATCTTGTATTTCTTTCAAAAGTGCCAAAACATTTTCACAAAAACAGTAAAAAGATACAAAACAATGTTGAATCAAAAAAGGCATTGATGTATCCTGCAGCATTCAGTTAACGCAAATGTTGATGTCCTTTCAGTACCGAGCAAACGACAGGCACCCGGCTGCGTCCAGCACCTTCTGTGAGGGACTCGATCATCCGATTGTCCAGGCAGCAACGCTACAGCACACCTTTGTGGAGTCCTTGGTCTTCTAATGATCGGTGCCCGGTGTCACACAGGAGGCTGGCCGTTGTGCCTCAGCCCAGTGTAAGGCCACAGAAGCTGCTGGATGGTCGTCCAGGAGTCCCCGGTCCCCACAGGAGCAGCGTCTGCTACGGGCTGGAGCATCAGACTGGCCAGCAGGGCCAAAAGAACAGCAAGCACGACAAAAAGGGCCAACCAAATCCAAACACCGCGGGTAGGTCTGGGGGCTGCGGGCCGGCCCTCCACTACACTGGTCGAGACGCGGTCTGTCGAACTGGCACTGGAAGAGATTGCCAAAACAAAAGTACAGTGCGGTATAACTAACAGGGCAGAATAAACGAGAAGAGTAGCGCTTTCTTGTGCTAAACCAAAATGGGATGAACATTTCACACATACAAGCAGAAGTACAAGCTGCGGAAGAGAAACATACTCTCTGCTAGGCGGCAGACACTGCAAAAATGGTTTGTTTCTTTTAGAAACAAAAACATAAGAACCCTTTTCTAGCATTATTCATGCTCACACGTGCACAGAGTATGTTTCCTGTGTCCAATCGACAGCATCAGACCTGAAGAAAAGCTGAAATCAGACATGACTGACATGAGAAATCGACGGCTGTTACACTGAAAGCTCATATCTTTAGCACAACAGATGAAAGCAGATTATGAAATTGTGCGCTAGTTTGCACAAAGAGTCAATGCCATTTGTTCGATTTTGCCTCTATAACTTGTGATTTTGTTCAAATTTAGGCCTCATTTTTACGAAAACACCCATAACAAGGTGAGCAAACCACCGCAGGATCAGAATAGATTGCCAAAGGCCTTGTTCACTGGAATTATGATGAATAAACATTTGTTTATTTAGGTAAATGATAGATCTTGGTGGCTTTAAGCAAACTACCCGATTGTAAGCAGAATGCACACGTTGCTGAATCTGATGACATGCAGTCGGCAGAGAATAAAAGACAAAGTAGAGAGTGTGATCTGGAAATAAAGCTTCAATTTCATGAAAAAGACAATTAGGACAGAAACACCATTGGTCATTGTATAGACGCATGGCGCTAAAGCAGCAGAAAGAAATACAGATGTAATGGAGGCGAGAGGTCCACTAACGTCGTGGCTTGTAATATAAAGGAGGTGATTCTGATTCCTAGTTCTGTTAAGCTAGACCTTCTGTCCTCTGGCTCCTCTTTCCGCTCCTCCTCGGACTGAGAGTCTGTATCATATCCACACCTGTGCAAATTTCAAACTGCTGTGCTGAAAGCCAGAAATGCATGTAAATACCATCTTGGCTCAATGTAACCTTTGCGTGGGCACGTGGTTTTGAAATGGATTCAACATTGGCAGCGAGACGAATGGAATACAATTCTTCACACGTGACCTTACCTATTCATCAGAGCGGGCTCATCAACGTCAGCCCAAGTACCAGAGCTAATGAAGCGCTTTAGTGGAGGCCTCTTGGCTGCCATGTTCCTGAAAAGCGGTTGACAACCATAATATCTTTCCACAGTGCCATGATCCGCAGCACTCAATACGCCCATTTACAACCAGCATGCAACGAGTGCTAGTGGTGTTTGAACCACTCACGGTTGTGACATGCATCTTGGACAGTCAGTAAAGCGAGTTTGCAATCACAAAAATAAATCATCTGTAAACTTACCAAGGTGAGCGTCGTGAAAATCTCTCTACATCCGTCTCGGCCGTGTCTTTAGGCTGCAAGGTAAGAAAAAAATAAAGTGAAGAGGGCCATTAATGGGAACACTGAATAAGACAATGAACTACTTACAGCATCCGATGGTATCGATCCTCCGCTGCGAGGAATATAAGCGATGCTGATTCTCCGAGACGTGGTCTAAAACAGCACATGATCAAATAATGTTTGAAGGGACGGTAAAGCAAAAGCGAGAGACAGGTGAAGGAACAGATATGAAGTGCGTTTCACTCACTTTGAACATGTTTGATGGTGGCTTTTTGTTTCTAAAATCATCTTAAAAACAAGCAGCAAAACATTGCAAGAATATTAATATTTCCCATTACGAACCAGGTTATTACTGCTGCGTATTTGGCTTGCCTCTCTCAACGTGTCCTCCGAAAGGTTTCTCATTTGGCACAAGATTCTCCCTCAGCTCCAGCAGCTCTGCGTGTTCCTTGGTGTACATTCTCCTCAAGTTCTCCACATGCTGAATCATCACCTCCACGCCTTTGCCTACTCTGCTCTCCTGTACGATCAGAAACATACATTTACATAAGAATTCTCTGCACAAACTGCTTCAAAAACACATGACTCAAACCTGATGAATAGCTCCGAGCATCTCAGAACGGCTGGACACTCTAGTCATAGATTGCATCAGGATCTCCAAATTCTTCTGCAATCGATGAATGATTTCCATAGACTGGTTATCCTCTTCACAGCGTGGAATTAGACCCTACACACAATAACATTTGGCCAAACATTCACATCCAGATGACTTGTAATTATTTCCTCATAAAAACACAATGAAACTTGTAAAATGTCTATTTCCCTTTGATCAAGTATGACACAAACCTGCAGGAGACCTTGACAACTGTTGACTTCCTTACGGACATTTTCCTCTGCTAAGTCCCGTGAGCGTTCCTCCAGGCGGAGCCTTTTCTCCAACGTGAACATGTCACATTTAAAGCCTAAAGAAAGACGGTGGAATTCCGCCTGGCAGTGAAGCACAGTGATTGTTACCTCACAAATCCCAGAATGAATACAGAGATGACATCAAGCATGTCATCTATGATATGATATCTTAGGTGCCATGATATCTACATATCAAACTGGCTTTGGTCCAATTAAGATTTTTTTAAAAATGTGGCTTTAGAAATAAAAGTCTCACCTCTATCTCTTTGTCGTTGGGTGAGAGGCTGAAAAAAAAGCAGATCTCATCATGAAACATTGAAACAAACTGTCAACAATAACTCACTGCACAAACCTGATGTTTTCATCTTTTGAGGAATCTTCAGATGTCACGCATGCAACACCTGAGAAATGTCCAAGGAGATGAGAATCAGTGCGGCCACAGACGAAGGTGAAAGAGTTAAATGACCTTTTTCTGTGGAGACCGATTCGTCATTGTCCTCTTGAGCTTTATGTTCTTCAATAGCTTCCATACTGCTCATTTCCTGTTAAACAGACAGCCCAATTAAAGCATTTTTAATAAGGTGCTGCGGTGTGTTCCCTGCATTTACCTTTTTGAACTTGTTTCTCTGAGGGTGGGGGTCTTTTTTACCCTCACTTGCGGTGGGTTCAAGGGTCTCGTCCTTGAAATTGTCAGCAGGATCTTTTTGTAAGACATTTGAAGCTACGGTGTTTGAACCCGATGAAGCCGAAATCTTTGTAGAAACTGACCTGTCTTTGTCTAAGCAGTATAAAAAATTAAAACCTCGTAACTTGTAATTCAAAATCTAGAATTACAATTCAAACGCTATGATTTCTTGCACTAAACAATTTCTCGCTCAAGTGAAAATACATTTTTAAGATTCATAATGTTTTTTTTTTGTTTTCGTTTCAAAGTGACTTGTGTCAGTCTGAGCAGTACACAGAACAAAGTACTTCAATTCAGAATAACAAAATAAATTTTAAATAAATAAACCATACAAATTACACAATTTATTTCTTATTTAGTCACAAAAAGTTAATTAATCTCTTTTCTCAGGGGGGCGGGGGGGGGGGGGGAATGAATGATAAAATACGAAAATATTTTTAACACATTTTACCTGGTGCGCTCGAATATGATGTCGATATTTCTGGCATGGCCTCTTCTTCCTCTGCTACTGGCAACAAAGGGCTTCTTAATTCATGCCAAAAAAAAAAAACAGAAATAAAATGCATCAGATGAAAAATACCACAAAAAGATTGTTCAGTAATATCTACTTGTAGAAAGGCATACTCACTTGTCCGACTTGGCAGATCCTTTAGAAAGTTCTCCTTCAATTAGTCTCTAACAACAAGAAAGAACAACATTATCACCCAGCAGCACTTGTTTTAGAGTCTAAACAGTCCCATCGTTCCATACCTGCTGGGGAAAATAACATGAGAGCTACATTGCAGCTCTTTACAAAGAGAAAAGTGCCAGATTCTTACATAATGTGTGTGAGAGCCCTTCAGCTGGAGAGAGAGGAAGAGTGTGATCGAGATAGAGGGGGAGCGTGTGTGGACAGGGAGAAGCTCACTTGCACTGCCAGAGTTCATCAAAGTGGGAGTGAAAAAGCAGTACACGTTTTCCAAATATAAAACACTGACGTAAAACAAAACTACTGCAGAAATAAACAACTGCAGTTAAAGTTAACCATATTTAAACACATCTTCTCATTGACAAATCATTGTTCATTAGCAGCAGTTTGCGTTTGATTAGTACATGTGACACCGTTTTGTGACAATGTATTGAACAAACAAGCAAGAGCAAGAGATTAGGAAAAGGAGAAGCATGTTACAAATAACAGCGAAAATGAGGGAAGCATCCTCTCCACTCAAAAAGACCTTCACGCTTACCATTTAGAACCTTCTCAATCATCAACTGTGGAGTCGCCGTTACAGAGCATATCTCGTGAGACAGCAAACAGGAAGTTTTAGGCACTTATACAAACGAGCATAACTACAAAGAAAGAGTCGACAGACGGGGAAGCAGAAAAACAGCAAGTGCCGCTAAATGCGCAATAAGCTTCCTCTTGGTGTCCACGACTTCCTCAAACTAACCTCAAAGTCGCTCATGTCCAGCAAATGCTCGAATCCAGCTCCTCCAATTGTGGTCCCCAACGGCAGGTTACTGAGTGAAGAGGAAAGAGGAACATGAGGGAAAAATGCACTGCTTTTCTTGTCTAAACGATTTAAGGATGCAGCTGCACTTTATAAGTGTGACGGTGGTCTGTTCACTTCAGCGAAGGGGCTGAACTCCAACACAGACGACTAGTCAGCACGCAGAAAATGCTGTGGCAAACTAATAACAAAGAAATGGCCCTACACAAAGGAAGCAGATATACATTTGACTAGCAAATGGCATTTCTGTGTGGTGATAGCTAGGTAAATAGGACATTTACAAGGCCAAGCTTTCATTTAGAAAAAAAAAAAGCTATTCATTGCCTAAAAAAGGAAAAATAAAAAGAAGGGGACCGTACCGTCCTTCAACTACATCAGTTGCTACAGGGTCAACCTCAAAAGTAGATACCACATCATTGGTCACAGGAAAAGAACCTTGTGAAACAAGCTCCTGAGGTGTTTTGATCTCAAAGGATTGACCTGACACAAAAAAATAAAAAACAAAAAAAGCAACGTATCAGGTATGTGAATGAGCATTTTAATGATAACAACATTTTTTTCCATTGCAAAAATGTAATTATCAAAGAGCGAAATGAAGAGCTCTTACCAGCACATAGACTGCTGGTGTGAGGCACAGGAGCAGCCTGGTCGTGGGCGTCCTCAAGCCTGGTGCATTGTGGGAGCCTGGCATTTTCCTGCAGTGGCCAGAAAAAGATTTTGAAGGCCAGCGAAAACGAAGCTCTCGTTTGCCAATGAGAGCAACTCCCCACAGATGACATATTGTGTTAGGCTGATTTGAAATGATGATGGTGGGCGCAAAGCAACACTCCACATTTGCAAGGCAAATTGTGCCGAGATCATTCAGGTGCGAAACTTGTGTGTGGTTGCACACAGAGTCGTTCAGTTTCTGTTGGCACTCAGAACACAGCACTACCCTTGCAAAAATACAAAAGACTGACGATAACCACATCAATGAACCACGAGATAAAACAGAAAGGACTGTCCGTGTCACCTCAAACACGTGTTGAGCTATTTACATTTCAGTCAGATGATTTTCTTTTACATTTGATACATTTCTTGACAGATGAAGACTTTAAAAGATCGGTTTTAAATGATTCAACTGAAAGCTGTAAAGAACTCTACCTTTACAACATAAGGCCTCTGCAATCCTTCCTCATCTTCAAAAGAAGCATCTGAAAAAAAATGTTGCAACAAAAGCTATAAATGAACAAATCCATCATAGCCATTACAATCGTTCAATTTAAATATTGTTCGGCCATGTTTTATAGAGGAACAGCCAAAAGCAGTCTGTCACCAAAAATAGAGTTCTACACCGTTCCATCCGATGATATTTCCAATAAAAATGTGGTTAATGGATGGTCTTCAGTCATGCGTTTAAGGATCAAGGGGATAAGCCACACGGACTAAAGATAGCAGATCAAATACACCTAAATGGCCAAAAATGGGTCTGAAGCAAGTGATCCTGTTTTTCTAGAACTTGTTTAATTGGGCTTCAGGGATGGCTGCATGTCCTATGACACTGAAAATTAAAGATGAAGTTTAACACACTAATTTTTCTCCCATTGTGTGATTAACACCAAGTGAATAACAAACCTGCGTTCATACATTTGAAACCGACCATAACCATAATTATTAAAAAAATTATGTATTTACCTTGTCGTTCTGTATCAGTTAAGTTGTCTGTCACAGAGGTCAAAGAAAATGTTAAGTCTCGTTGTAGCTCTCCAGTCTCTACTCCTGAATCCTGAGTTGCTTCAGCTTCTCCTTTAGACCCACCAAATAATTCTTCTATGCTCTTCTTCATTTTGTTTTTGTGTTGATACATTTCTATATCACAAGAGATCTCCAGGAAAATTTCTTGGACTGGTGTATTCTACAATAAATGGTAGTAAAGTAAAAATGTTTTTTTTAAAACATCCTTGAAAGTTGCAAGAAAGCATTTCAATTGATCTCCACGTTTGATCTTCAGAATTTCGCTTTTATCAAAACAAACTTAAAATTTGTAGTTTTTTTTTTATTCCATAAAGTACATTTGTACAGTACCTGCTGTTCCAGATCCAATGTTTGACAGCTTGTCTCTCTGCGGTCGACCGGTGTTTTTAGACGATCAAGCTCCTCTCGCAATTGCTGGTTCTGATTTTCCAGTTCTTGCACACTAATAAAGAGCATATTTTTTTCTTATAAAAACACTGAACACTAATTAGCCATTTTGAACATTGAGAGTAAATAAATGCATTTAATGTACATTCTCATTTTAGGAATAGAACAGGTATGACACATTTTAGTGGACTGAAATTCTACATCGGTCATCTTAAATTGACACTGAATGCCAGTTATTGTTCAAGCACTGGCTTCTTACATCAACAAATAGACAAGACCAATACATAATGCTACAAAAGTGACATACACAATTTGAAGGCACAGGCAGTGTCCTATTGACTACACACAAATCTCAAATCAGCACTTGGTGTTGCTTAAAATTTGTTTATCACACACCAGCTTCTGTCATTTATTCTAGTCATATAATGAGCCATACGGCTTAAAAAAGCTGGTTACGATAGATTAGAGGCAGAACCAATGAACCAAAAATGAATATTAAAAAAATCTGTCACTTGAAGCAAACCTTTTGTAGAGACATGGTTCATGTTTTGGTCAGTTTCTCGTCATGCTTACATTCTTACATGTTGGTACATGTGTAAGATGAGTTTTACATTAGGCTTTGGCAAATTGACAGCAACTCCACTCACTTTCGAGAAAGATGCAAAATCTCTGTGCGTGACCGACGCAAGTTGCTTGCCATCTTGAGCAGCTCCTTCTCTAAAGAGTCTTTATATTGGTCTAGTTGGTCTAGACTGTGAGTCCACTCACTCCTCCTCTGTTCAACCTGCATCTCCAGGCTCTGCCAATGTTCAAAACAAAAAGAAAATCAAAAAATACCCGACAAACACAACACACTCCAATATAATCAGAACAGCTGAATGGTGTAAAAGGCAAATCAATGGATAAATCTCTGCATCAAACATTGATTAAGAACCGGTCAGTTACTCTGACACGGCACACTGCCCTGTGTATCGCGGGAAATGGAGTGAGAGCAATATCTGGCTGCATTGTTGACAAGCAGGGAAGACTGCACGTACTGCTCCAGTCGGCTGAACACTCACAAACGGAGAAACTGTGCCCAGTAAGGCAGTCTTATATAATGTGCTTCAAATAGGGAGAAAATGGGCCTTACAATTAGCCAAAGCTCGTATATAATGACCCATGATCAACAATTTGGGTTTGATAAAAAAAGAAACCGACATGTCAAATTATTTATTTTTCTTAATATATTTTCCTTTATTAAACATTAAAATGCAAAACTAGAATTTTGATAATAATAAAAATCACACCATAAGTTATACAAAAAGACAACAAAATGCATAAAATATTGTAAAATCTGTAAAGGTAGTTATAGTAATAAAATATTTTGTTATTTTTGTTAGGGTTTTCCTGTTACAAACCTGCATTTTGAGATCTGTGCTGGCATCCAGAGATTCATTGTTCTCAGGAAGACTCCTAAACGCTGAGAGAAAACTCAAGCTATCGTGCTTAAACTCCTTTTTCTAAATGAAAACAATTCAAATCATGCATTAATCATGAACTTGGAATAAACATCAGAAATAAACAGTCATACCAATCTGCTGATCAGCGTTTTAAACTCCATAGAAAGCTGCTCTGGTGTTGGGCCTTGTAATAGCAGAAGAACTTCGCGGTCTAAAGTCTCATCCAGCGATGATGCAAAGCAGACAGAGGATGACATGCTTTCCAAACCCTACACATGAAACACAAGATTTCTTTTGGCATCTTAATAAACAGAAGAATATTTACCAAAGTAACTACCAAAGACTAAGCTCTAAAGATGTAAAGAGCATAGAAAATGAAATGTACTGAGATGTGTTCAGTGGAAAAGGAAGTGGGAAGATGGCAAGTGAGTGGGAATCAAAAACAGGAAACAAAAAAAAAACAAACCTCCAAGGGATTCTGGGCCAAAGCTAACTCAGTCTGAAGACAACCTGAACTCATCTGATTGAGTCTGTAGGCTACCGAAAGCGACAGACCAGGGCTGAATGCACAAATTTAGTTAAAGGTGGGAAGGAAATTTCTGAGGATTAGTTAACACAATGCCAAAAAGAAAGATCTGATGTTAGCATTTCCATTCAACATCTGTTGGTTTGAAAACTTACATTGCCACGTCAGGCTGCATCATTTGAATCTGAACTTCCAGCTTGTTCTTGTCGGCTCTCAGTAGCTAAAGCAAACATTTATCGACATTTATAGAATTGTAAATCATGACAGGATTTTGGACAGGTGATGACAGGTGACGTCAATGATACTTCACAGAAAGAATTCACTCTAACCTCTGTAACTGAAGAATACTCCATAACAGCTAGCTTCAACTCTTCAATTTGCTTATTTCTCTGTGATAAAGACATTTCATATAAACAATTCATATAAACAACAGGATGATATTGCAAACTAATTGACATTAAATTAAAGTGCTGGTTGATGGTTTTCGACATATTGCGAAGAGAAATATCAGAATGGTAAAGAACTAACCTCCTGAATCATCGACTCTTTCTCTGCCAGGTTAACGTTAAATGAATTAACTTGGACCTAAGTAACAGAAGAATGGCAGAGGATCAATAAGTACTGAAGATCCTAAAATCAACAGGGAAAATAGCAGAACAGGCCAACCTGCAAGTCAGCATTATGGTCCCACAAGTCATGCATCTTTTTCTGATTTTCTTCAGCCTCAAACGTTACTTTCAAATTCTTAATAAGAAATAACAAAAAAAAAAAGCATTTATGCAGAAAAACTTGTCCGGCTGGTTAGATGAGTGAACAAACAGTCATACCTCCTCTTGTAAATCAGCAATCTTAGAAATGAGACTTTGGTTTTCTCGACCCTGTGGAAATTAATTTTAAAAAGCGGAAGGTTATATAGCGTTTAAGTCAATAATAAAGTGTCAATTTTAATCAGCACCTTACACTTCATAACATTTTTTCCATGTATATTATATGTGTGTGCAAAATTACTTTGTAATAAACCAGTATCTTATCTGTGTGCTTTAGTTAAGAGAGCGATGTCACACCACATAATGTATAGACACAAAGCAGTATCATGCGCCTCACCATTT
Source organism: Paedocypris micromegethes (assembly GCA_028031935.1). Classification (NCBI taxonomy): domain Eukaryota; kingdom Metazoa; phylum Chordata; class Actinopteri; order Cypriniformes; genus Paedocypris; species Paedocypris micromegethes. The sequence goes on from CM051496.1 coordinate 11,716,094, forward strand.
GCTTTTTTTGAGCTGATGCTTGGGCTCGATTCTCTTCTGAGGCAGTCAGGCTGACCTTCATCTCCTCCAATTCCTCTTTAAGCATCTTCTCTTTCTGCAACAACTGCTGGCCCCTGTGTAAAAGATGAAAAATTGAATGAATTAATGCATTTTTTGCATTTATTGTTTTTTATTGTTATTTATGTTCTATACTTCATGAAACTTGATCAATACAAACAAGGATTCACAAGGATTGATTGATTAAATAACATAAAAAGTATAACATACACTTTAGCTTGTGCTTTGAGTTCCTCATTTTCTTCGATGAGTTTCTGGTTGGTGTCTTCCATGCTCTCTGCAACCTGCTTCATCTTACGAACCTCCTCCTGTAGTTTTTGGTTATTAAACTGCAGATCTGCCACACAAAACACCAGATCTGACGTTTCCCTGCAAAAAAAAAAGAACAATTATGTTGTAAAAATGACAACTAAAAATGTGTACAAATCACTCACAGGTCAGCTCTTGACGCTTCACCACCAAATGCTTCCAAACTACCAGATGTCATATTCAGAAGAGCAGATCTTCTCGCTATAAAGATAAAGCCTTGAAAATGCATCTGAAACAAGCTAAACAAAGCAGGCGTGGAAAAAAACTCACCTAAAAAACTGTCCCGTTGTATGAATGATTCTTGATGGGTGTCGCTTTTTGAGTCCTTTCTAAAACAACCAAAACCCAAAGGTCGAGATTAAAAGAAACTATAAATGGCAGAAAATTTCACCTGTAGGACTTTAAAAAGGAAAAACCTCAAGAGTAAAGATTAGTAGCACACATTCCAAAGCCTCTGAATAACTTTACACCTGATATGAATACTGTATATGAAAAAGTATGTATTACTCCTGACTGCGGCAGTCTTCAATCCACTCTTTCATAATGGCATGATACGTGTCCAGATCGATGGAAATGTCTTTTTGTTCAGGGTCCAGCATGTTGCAGAGCTCCTCCAGGCCACAGTCCTCTGAAGTTCGGCAGGTGGTGTTTCTCAGGAAGTCCACGATGTGGGACACGTAAACTTTACCTGCATCAGAGATAAGTTGGTTACAGCGATGGGGGCAAAAGTCACGCCAAGTACAATATATACAAAATATTAAAATATATGCTGACACAAATCTTTTTTTTTGTGAAGTTTTATCATTTATTCAAATCTATTTGCTGGGAGAGTAGTGCAAAAGCTCCATACTAATAAGATGCTGTTCTTTATTCTTCCTTTTAATGAGAAGTTTTTTTTCCCATCGTTAATGGTCAGTTGTTGAATCAATGCTCAACATCCAAAACATGATCATATTCCAGGATGTCATTGTTTCCTTGTACTGTATACACCTTTTTATTCATTTTTTTTTCTCTCATTGGCACTAAATGGAATTCATGGTTCAGCTCTCATTGTCAATTCTCTTTTCAACTAATTGTCATTACAGAGACGGAGCAGAGCGCAGAAAACATCTCGTCTCTCTGCACCAGTTGAGAGGTTTGCACCCTCGTTGTCTGATATGTTCAGTGAAATCCTGCAAGAAAGTACCTCTAATAATACTAATACGTAGGCTATTTTGTTTTAGGCTACTTTATATGTGACAGATTGTAGTTATATTTCTGCAAGATGTATATTTTATATCCACTGGCCTTATTTAAATACAGTCTCAAATCTTTCTCAAATATCAGTCAGATGACAAGTTCAACAGCGACCTATTTATACTATTATTAAGACCTGCAGAGAAAATGTTGTATCCTTTGCACTTGTTCTGAATGCACTTTAAACTTAAATGCAATTTTAATGGAGGAACATTTTATTTTACAACATTTCAGCAGGCCAGTAGGTCAAGTTAAACATTTTAGTTTGAATTACATTTTATACTCTTGAGTGTTGCAATATGCTTGATAAATATTTGCATATTTGTAACACATTTTGTTTAATTTATTCTTTGAAACGTCATTATTAATGTATGCAATTGCAATGCCTTGGTTTTAGTAAAGTTAGTACACCATCATAGCAATAAATGCAATTCTTTCGGTGTTTCGGTTTTCGGCCAGGCTTTCCTCATTTTCGGTTTTCGGTTTCGGCCAAGAATTTTCATTTTGGTGCATCACTAGTTTCAATGTATAAATGTTAGCCTGAATAAGTGTCTGCTAATTGCAAAATTGTCATTCTGTCATTGTTATTATCAAACTAATTTGGCAAAAACATGAAATTACTGTATCTCAAATAGAATTATTGGGCTGTGTACCTTTGCCCTGTGTGTCACAAGCTTGAAATATAGTGTCCAACAAGTCTTCCTCACATATCAGACTGACTTCTGCCAGGTTCTCCTTCTTGGGCTCAGAGGGAAGCAGAGATCCTGTTTAAAACAATTTATACAAATATTAATATCATATGATACTAAAAGCATCAGCAATAATAATATAAAAAAACAATAGAGCAAAGTAGCATAAAATACTCACCCTCCCCCAGTGAAAGTCTTTTGACCAATAGAGTAGGGAAAGCAAGTTCACTGTCCATATTAGACATGTCAGAGGAAAAGTTCAGATTATATGCACGCAAATTTGGATTTGAGGTCTTTGTACTTTTCATATCGGTGTTTGATCCTTCCAGCTGTGTTTGATTGCTGTAGCGTGGGGTAAAATTGAAATAACTGTCCCCGGCCTGAACTGCCGGAGTGGAGCAGTTCCGCCGATATGTTCGGCTATGTGGCGTCCTATCACCTTGTGTTCCTAATGTACCCAGCATGCTGGTGATGCTATAGGTGGCATTGGCAGGTGTGATGGGAACATGAGGTGTACGAGGGACAGGCCCAGGTGCTGGTGAGGCAGTGGGTGTTAGCATGCCCTCAGAAGTATCACAGTCAGTGTCTCCCTCAGGCTGGACGCCACGCTTCTTCAAAATGGCCTCCAGATTGAGACGCAGCCCTGAGTGAGGGCTGTCGTAGCTGCTAGACTGGAACTTAGGGATCTGAAAAGGCGAGTTAACCTCTTGGTCCCGACGCTGAATGGTCTGCAGTTTACGACAGATGCTGTCAACAGGGTTGTGCCGTCTTGGGGTCACTCCAATTTCCATGGTGGAGTGTGAAAAGACAGAAGATCTCTATCTACAAGAGAAATTAGGAAAAATAGCTTAAACACATTATGTGTGTGCGCACACGTGCATGGTTGTGTGCGTGTGTGTGTGTGTTGGGAGGGGGGACATAACTATGGTAGTCTATTCTGCAAACAATCATATTAAATAACATGGAAGTGAATGCTTTAGATAGACCTTATCTTAGCTATACCTTATCTACCTCGAGCATGGTGACATTAATAAAGCAAAATTTGATTGAGAACTTCTACAACTAAAAACGTTTTAAAATACAACAAACTGTCTCATAGTATGCTCAAAACATATATTGAATAATATAAACTAGGCTTCTTGAAACTTTGGGCCGATTTCTTTGATGAATCCGTATACTAGGATTTAAAACCGAGTTAAGGCCTACAAACCTTGTAAGGATCCAAACTAATGTGGGAAAGCTGGCGACAATGTGAGTGAACACCCCTTAGCTCGATAATCGAGAACAAACAGCCTTCGACTTCACTCTCCAAACAGACAAGTTGATGTTTATATCAAGCGGATAAAAAACCGAGAACGTAAACAAATTTAAAATCTGGTAAAATGTCGTCGCAAAAACATATGCGCGTGACTGGTGAAAGGCGGCAAACAGCTGACAGACATTTAAAACCTGCGTTGCACTGACACCGAGCGGCTGGTAACGGTAGTGGGGGGAAAAAAGCTAAATCATTTAAATAAAATACTGTCATTTGTGATTATTTGCGAACTTACACCGTTCCCCACTAATGAGCCTAAAACAAATCACTACCTGACATGTTCTAATATTCAGCCCTGAATTTAACTCATGTGGAAATCCATGTGACTTCGAACTTTAATGTACAACATTATTTTATGTAAATGACTAAAATAATTGTATTGCTAAAACTGTTAGTCAATAAATCGCGCCGAATGATTTATTTGATTCAACTGATCGCATAAAAGAAAATAATATTAATACACGAACTGTATTCTGAGCGAAATGTCCAAACAGGCAAATGACACTTACACAATTAACCACGGAGTCATGTATTGCCCATTGTACGTTGGGAAATGCTTTGTTTTGGCTGTAACACGTTGTAACCCCGCGCGACAGTGACAGACGACGCACATTCATCATGGCGAGCGCCGCGTCAGGCACGAGCTCACCATCGTCCCACAAGGTAAACGCGCTCATCGCTCACATTACGTTCGTCGTGAAAACAATCGCGCTATGCTCACATTAAACGTTGAATTTCTGCAACTTTACATGCTTTGTGGTCATGCGCGCCATTAAGGAGATTAACGAAATCTGTCTGTTGTGCACATATAGAGCGTCGCATATTTGATAATCCCACGCTGTGTTGACCTGGATAACGGTGCAGTCGAATATATTAATTATATTACATATCTTGAATGACTACATACATATCGTTGGCGCTTTATCGATATAACGTTGGGCTATAGAGCATCTTGATACGAATAGTGACGTCACCGGAGAGAGGTGCACTGGATCCAGACAGCATTTATATTTTATGCAATGCAGTATATGGTAATTTCAGGTTTAAACAATTTTCTGATTCAAAAAGATATTGTGTTTTTTAAGGTATGGGAGAAAGAATTGATAACACATTTGATGTTTTAAGATTTCCTCAGGTTTGGGCCTTTATTATTTATTAGTTATTACAAAATAGACATTTCAAAAAGATTGGGTTTATATTTTGTTGCTGAATACTGTTTGTTGGCACACGATTGTAAGGTCACCTTGCATTCTGACTATTTGGGCAATAACTGGTCTGTAAACATTGCAAGGTCAGTGAGTGGAGGTGAGTCTTTATTTGGACGATCTGATTGGCCTGTAAAACCTGGTCATTTCACATTTACAACCACAGCAAACAGAGTTAAGTGAAGCAAATATGTCTGAATGGGTGAGCTGTTTGCGGGCTTACTGCAAAATTGATGGAATTCACTTTTCTGGCAAATTCTTAAACGGTGTACTTACCAAAAGTTGTTACAAATTTAAAGCATTTAATCACTGGCAAATGTTTGAAGACTGAAAAAGTCTTAGATATAAATTATCTAAGGTCTTGTGTGATTTACCTAGTAAAGACAAATGTCATAATTTTCACAATTTGAAGGTGGATATAAGTGGTCGTGAAGATGAAAATGCTATCATGTTAGCAGATTTTTTTGTGTGTTCGATAAAGGTGTTTTTTCTCTTTTAGGAAACTCAAGATAATGGCCTGATAGGCAGCGGCTGTAGTTTTAAAGTAAGATACAGTTTCCCTAAAGTTATTGACATTTATATATGAATTATTGACAGTTATTGTACTGTTTGAAAATACTGTTTCATTCCTGTTTCATTGTTTATTGAACTAAGTGAGAATGTATTTGCATGCATAGTTACTTGTGTCTTTTACACCCATCAAAGTGTCAATATGTTGTAAAATATGAGCGCACTTGCCTTCACTGAGTCCATTGGCGTCATTTTGGCGTTTAAGAATAAAAATAAAATCTGGTTTTACTGTAAGACGGACGATAAATCCTCCTTTGTTACAGTTGTCTCAATGTTCCAATGCCATTTCTACAATACAAACACAGAATTTACATCCACATGACATTCTGCAGTGTGGTCCTGAAAATTATTCGCTGTAAACCAAGTCTTAACTTCAGTGGCTCCGAAATTCTCACATTCCCTTGTTTTTCCGGTTGACAAAAAGGCCGTAACTCTTTCAAGAGATCCCTCTTAGAGTAAAGGAGAATCCAGTTTCTCAGATCACAGTAAGTCCTGTCAATCAAGATCGACTCAACTTTGAGCATGCCCACTTCAGCTTTCTCTGACTCTAAAGAGACATGTTACATGGTGTCTGCAGAATAGAGAAGTATTACCGTAGTTTTACAATTTTGAAAAAATGGCATTTTAACATCTTCATGTGTTGATTATGTACACACACACACACACACACACACACACACACACACACACACACACACACATATACCTGTGTATGTATTATATATATATATATATATATATATTTTTTTTTTTTTTTTTTTTTTTTTTTTTTTTTTTTTTAAAGGAACAATTATTGCAACGTGTAGGTCAAAGGTCATTTTAGACATGATCTTTTGCACTGGTGGTTATTTTTAGATGTGTTATGCCGAGTACTGTTCATTCATGAGGATAATCACATTTAAGGCTCTTGGAGGAGCTGAGGACTATAGTTTTTGTTGGGTCACGCAGGGTCACAAAAGATCTGGGTCTGCAACTGCGACTCAGACATAAAAATCTGGTTTGATAATATGTAATGTTTTGGAAATATGGATCTTGGGGAGTTGTGGTCCAGTGGTAGGGGACATGGACTCGGGTCCGAAAGGTTGCAGGTTTGAATCCCCCCACTGGTTCTTCAGCTAAGACTCCTTGGGCAAGACACTGAACCCCACTTGCCCCCCGGGCGCCACGGCTTAGGCTGCCCACTGCTCCGGGTTTGTGTGTGTTCACTTCACTGTGTGTATGTGCACTTTCACGGATGGGTTAAATGCAGAGCACAAATTCAGTATGGTCCCTAGTGGCCATATTGCCATCACCTCACTTTCCTTTCCTTTTTATCTTTTTATATAAATGCTAGCTGAACCAACCCAAACATATTTACTGTACATATAGTAATCATAGATGAAATATATTATAACATTATAATATATTATAACAGTATTGTGAAAGAATTAAATGGCACAGGCCTTAGGCTTGTGATAATTTAACAATAATTTTAAATAAACTGTATGTATTAAATAGACTGTATATGTATTAGAAGAAACATAAACAGCATACAGACTCTGAAGGAAAACCCAGTGTGATGTACTGCACACCTTTTCTGGGATTATTCTGGGATTAAAGTTGCCTTTTGATGCATCAACATTACCAGTATATATAATCCACTGGTCTAATCAGAGAGTTTGTGTGCATTTCTGGTCAAAGATACATAAAAATAGATTTTCAAGTAGGTCACAAATTACACTTCACTACCCGTATAACCTCGGCTGAAGTTATGTAATGTGATAACATCGCTGACTACTTTCTGTTTAGGCCGCAGACACAGTCATAGAATTTACACAAACCCACAAACCCAAGCCTGACCCGGATGGGCTGGTGTTCGGGACGGTCTTCACTGACCACATGCTGACTGTAAAATGGAGTCTTGAAGAAGGCTGGAAGAAGCCAGAAATTCGGCCTTTTGGGAACCTGTCCATACACCCAGCATGTTCCTCTCTTCACTACGCTATACAGGTCTGTCTTCTACTGTCTGTCCTCAATCTATTCATTAAATTAAATTATTAATTTTAAAAAAATGCAGCTTTTTGAAGGTATGAAGGCCTACCGGGGTTCAGATGGTGAAGTTCGTCTCTTCAGGCCGATGCTGAACATGAAGAGAATGTTAAAGTCGGCCCACAGATCCTGTCTACCAGTGAGACAGCATCTTCAACAAAATACAACTCAGTACAGTGACACAAAAAAATAAATATTTGTGTAATTTGCAGAGTTTTGATGCAGTGGAGCTGTTGGAGTGTATTAGGAAGTTGGTAGAAGTGGATCAGGACTGGGTTCCTCAATCCGACACTGCCAGTCTCTACATCCGACCCACATTTCTGGGCACAGAGGTTAGAACAACATTGATTTTTATTGTGAATATCTGTTTTTTGTTTATGTTTAGGTGAGAAATTTGGACAACAACTTCATTACAAAGAATTAAAAAAAAATCCAAACTTTTGGATTACAACCAATTTGTTGTAATATGGTGGGCATTTATCTTTTATGGGGTCAGAATGTTCAGATGTTGAGGGATTGAATCCCGTTCCGGTGGATTTTACAGCTGAATGTCCTTGAGCAAGACACTGACTCTAGGTTTATGTGTGTCACTTCACAGTGTGTGTGTGTGTGTCTAATTCACTGGATGGTTAAATGCAACGCACAATTTCAATACTGTCAATTGTGGTTGTATTGACAAACTCCTTTTTTACTTAAATTTCCAATGAACCTTACACAGTCAGGCTTACACACGTGGCCACACATTGACTCATATATGGTGCACAGTGAATACACATACTAAACATACTGATTTATTACAATATAAACTGTGAATCATCTGTGTTTTCAGCCGACGCTGGGTGTAAAGAAACCGTCCTCTGCACTGCTGTTTGTTATTCTCAGTCCAGTGGGAGCGTATTTCAGCACAGGGGTTAAACCTGTGTCTCTGTGGGCCGACACTAAATACATCAGAGCTTGGCGAGGAGGAACAGGAGACTGCAAGATGGGAGCGTACGTCTGTTTGCCTTTATACTACGGCTAAGATTATGCAAAGTGTTTAGTCAACATTTGTGGTTTGTACGTTTGTCAAAATATCTGATTTGTTTTTTGACACGGAAAAAGTTCAGCCGTGAGGAAATGTGCATGTTGAGATTATGTGTACGATACAGTCAATATTAATGATTAAATGATGAATTAATGATGGCTTTTCTTGTAAATATACAGATTTGTGTTGAGGTACTATCATGTTTAACCTCTATACAGAAACTACGGTTCATCAATATTCGCTCAGTATGAGGCTTTGGATTACGGCTGTCAGCAGGTTCTATGGTTGTATGGAGACAATCACCTGATCACGGAGGTCGGCACCATGAATCTTTTCTTATACTGGACGAATGAGAAAGGAGGTAATGATGATGGAATTGTCTCAGTGCGCTCAGTATTATTGAAATAGCTATATATTCCGGTATGTTACATAAAGTGTGTGTATATACGTATAAATGCTATATACTGAGCGTTTACAGGACCTTTCTAATTGATGCTCACCTCCGACCTCTAGTGGACAATAAACGTCACAGTCTTGACAAGTTTTAAGCATTAATCTATATTATTTGTGAGTATGTAGGTTGTAAATTGTAATACACTGTATTTATCATAACACTTTTAGAAGAGGAGCTTGTAACGCCACCATTAGATGGGCTAATTTTACCTGGTGTTACACGGCAAAGCATCCTGGAACTTGCACAAAGATGGGTAAGAAACATTTTTTGCTAACAATTAAGAAAATGTTTGTAATGTTTTTACCCATTTTCTTTTTCCAACAGGGCGAATTTAAAGTGTCTGAGCGCCATCTGACCATGACCAACCTGCAACGGGGTCTAGAAGAAGAGAGAGTGAAAGAGATGTTTGGCTCGGGAACCGCTTGTGTTGTGTGTCCAGTCGGCAGGATTCTGTACCAGGGACAGGTAACAGAACCGTATCATCCAGAATCTCCAGTGTTCCCAAGCATCCTTTATGCTTTTCACACGTACACACAGGAACGCATGCACACACACACACACACACACACACACACACAGATATATGAGCATATATTGTTTGTTCCAGGATCTTCACATTCCCTGTGAGCAAGCTTCCTCTTCTCTCACCTCCAGGCTCTTAAAAGAACTCACAGATATCCAGGTATCTTTTTTCTTTCATGTTTGTTTTATTCTTTAGTTTGAACAACACACATTTTCAAAATGAGCAACAAAATGATTTTAATACAATAATGTTACATTGCAATACAGTTTTGCATTGAAACCTGAAAACAGAACCCAGAACTTTAGGGTTGCGAACTAAATTCTGCAGTTTTAACATTTCTGATTAAATTAAAGCTTAATTTTTAAATTATTAGGAACAGTTTTTAGTTAAACGTTTTTGTGTTAAGTGTATTTTATATTTTATTTTAAAAATAATATTAGTGTTTTATTGTCATTAGAGTGAACCAACTCTGAAACCATGTCTTTGTGTTCTCTGCTTCCTTCCCAGTACGGACGGACCGCCAGTGACTGGTCCCTCCTTGTATAAATACCTCTGTTGTCTGGAAATCCTCCTCAGACTATTTTTAAAATGTGCACATAAATACTTTTTTTTTTTTACCTCATATTGCAATATGTCATATTTCCACATAAGTTTACAACATGTTCCTAAAACCAATCCTAGCAATAGAGTTTTGCTGTGAGCATCGCTGTAGTGACCGGAACAAACTCCAGTACATCTGACGGGGAAAACGTCACACAGAAGTCTTTGTCCTGGTGTGAACTGGGGTCTTTCGGTGGTCTGCAGAACGTCTCCAGGCTACTTTTGATTGCAACCCCGGTTTAACAGCCTTAAGCATTGAATTACTGAAGTGTGTATGATGTGTGAGCATTAATTCGGTTTAACGTGGAAATAATATAACAAAGCACAAGCTTGAAGTTGCGTTTTTACAATGAAGATTTTTGGCAACCAAAGGGAACTTTAAGTCCAAAATGTATCTGTATGATCAAATTGTCCTCCGTATCATCCATGTCTTCTGTCTTACATATCTGTGAACATAGAATAGATTGTTAGAAATGAACAAATTAATAAAGTAATATACATTTAGAGATGTCAAACAAGTAGACAATTTAGTTGCTTGATGCTTTTGTGATGTGAAACCTAAAATAAAGGTTCTAAATACAAGGTGCAATGTATTTACATGTTTGCCTTAAAGGATTCATCAAAAGCAAGTCTGCATTGACTTGAATTGAGAAGATTTCTATTCATATGTCTATAACTTCTATTGAAATTAAAACAACCTTGTAGTGCCATAATTGTCCACTAGATGACGTAAAAGGACAAAACATGTAGAGATCAGCCCCATCGGTTTACTGTATTTGGCTATGTTTTGGAAATGACCAGTGCCTTGCTCTGAGTGACCAAATTAATATTAATCCCAGTCTTGTGTTCAGCAGTCAATCTGTTGATACATTAACTACGTACATAATGGACAATTAAGAACTTGTTAAGAAGCTGAAGTCCTCAGGAAAAATGTCTAGTGCCAAACAAATTAAGCATTGTATTTGTTAGAACAATGATTAAACAGAATACGATGAAGGTTTTCTAATTTTCTCTCTCCCCATGAAAACCTTGTGTGCTTCACAGATTACATTTCCAGTGGTGAGGCTTCATGTATGAAATCAGGCAGATGGCTTTCCCATAAACCTTTCATCTCCCCACTTTCTAACATGAAACCCCGCATGCGTGTCAGTCAGAGACGGGTTGGAAAACAGAAAAATCCAGAACAAAAGTCCCGTAAGGCATCAGACCGATGACAGTTTGATCACACATCACGTGCTCTCCACAAAAACAAGGCCATGATCTCCACGTCTGTCTTCTGACACTCCAGCAGAAAGTGTTGTGTCTTTATTAATGGCGGATGACAGAGGGATTGCGGTTCTCGTCTGGTGGGTTAAAGAAAGGACGGGGTGACCACAGATGTCAGTGTAGTCTGCTTATGGACCGTATCCAGTTACACTATCTTCAGAGTTCATTTGTGCTGCATCCGCCGGTTCTTTGAGATGCTTTATAGACGTTACAGTAAGAATCAGTGCGACCATGCAAAAATGATATAAACTAATAAAACAAGTGAACCCTTTTAAAGAAAAACCCAATAAAACACAAGCTATAACTTAAATGTAATTTAAAACAGCCATCAGGTTTAAACAGGAAGTGTCGAAGTTTCCTAGAACCTTTCATAAAACCGTCACTTAGCTGAACGAACATTAAAATCATAAAGCAGTATATACTAGTTGGTTGCTAAACACAGTCGAGCTGGTGTAACCCATTGATGGCAATGGGTTCACACTTCAGAAAAGAGCAAGTTGGCAGTGGTTCAGCAGTCTTAGTGCCACTCAAGACAGAGAGAGAGAGAGAGAGAGAGAGAGAGAGAGAGAGAGCGAGAGAGAGAGACCAAAAAGAAGAAAAAAACAGAAAGAAGGGAGAGGGGGAAATAGAGAGTAAGAGAGAGATAAGGACAAAAATAAAAAACTGACAAAATAGACAGTAAACAATAATAAAAATATAACAATCAAAAGATAGTTAAAAGACAGCGAGGCAGACAGAAACAGCTAGATAGACTACCAGTAAGAGAGAAACAAAAATAAATAAAGATAGACCTAAATAGAGAGACAGCGAGGAAGAAAATAGAAATTGAGAATGGGAGAGAGAGAGATAAAGAGGGTTGGAATGGAGTGAGAGTGATAGATAGATAGATAGATAGATAGATAGATAGATAGATAGATAGATAGATAGATAGATAGATAGATAGATAGATAGATAGATAGATAGATA
>CM051496.1:11736394-11752304 GCA_028031935.1 Paedocypris micromegethes
CACACACACACACACACACACACACACACACACACACACACACACACACACACACACACACACACAAATAATGTTCTTGTGTTGAAAAGCCACAATGAGTGAAGTATAAATATTTAATTCTTGGTAGCATTTCTGGCCAAATGCTGTTCAGGTGAATTTGGGTCCAAATGAACCCAACATCTTTTTAAATTGTTTCCGAAAAGTGGAAAGAAAACTTCATCTTGCTAAAAAAAACACATTTGTGGTACCATTGATAAAATGCACTTTTCCACCACAAAGGTTTTGATAGTCTTATGTGAACAGTAAATTCCCTGACATGGCTGGCTGTGTATGGCACCAACCCCAAAAGTTCCCTGTTGTTTAATTACCAAATCACGACTGAAAAGTCATGCTTTCCAGCGTTGTTCCAACTGGATCGTAGAGTTTTGATTCATGCTTTTAGCTGGAAACAAAAGTAACTCCACTGCGCTGTCTGTATGTGAAACCTCGGCGCTCACAGCGGCAGTGGCCCAGAAATGGCCTGCACATCAATCTTCATTAGAGAAGCAAGAAAAGGAAGTGATTTACTCATGTTTCAAAGCTCTCACACAAAGGTTGTGAATGGCTTAGTGGTTTCACTGGGTTGAAAATGGTCAGTGGAGCTGATTGATAAAAGTTTCACTATATGAAGAACCTAATGTATTGCTAATGTAGGCGTATTCATAAAAATATTAATAGAATAATAGAACATATTAATAGAAAAATTTCAATGTGATTTTAGAAACGCTTAATCTCACAAATTACATTAATAAGTAATACATTACTTGGGTTTTTTGTTTTGCAAACTGCTTTGAAAGAATCTACAATTTTGAGGAAAAGAGTAGATGGTTTATTTTATATACTTAATGGATTTATTATTTTAATTTAGATGTTTTTAATTAATTTCACAAGAGACGTTCTAATTTTTTTTGACGCGACAAACTTCACTGTACATTTTTTGAAAATCACGTTTAGCATCCCATTTCACATTTGGAAACCTGTGATTAATAAAAACAGATTCTAGAAGATAGAAAAGTGATGAGATTTAATGATAGTGGATGCGTGTTTGTCCGAATAACTCTCTCTTTCCAAAACAACACCATCGAAGTGCAGCAAGTGCAAAGCAGAAGTTAATGCATTTTGTCAGCACTGGAAGCCATATGAGCCAAGAGCGATTAACTCTGAATGGGAAAGGCATTTCCTCCTTGTAAATGCCATATTAAATTATTATTATTTCATTTGGTAACAGGGAAAAGCATATTGGGGCAAGGTGAGCGCTGACTTGTAAATGGAAAGTGGTAATTTTTTTAAGTCACCAGGAGAAAGAAAGTTACACTTATTGTCTAAGGATTACTGTGCTCTTAAAGTAAAAATATTAATGGACAGCCCAAATCTCGGGCCGAGGAGCCTAACCTTGCAATTAAACCAAGCCCTCATCTGCAGCAAACTGAGCTTATACACACAGGACGTTCAACAATTGTAATATCACCCAGTTCAGCAGCAGCAGCAGAAATGCAGGGAGAAGCTTGTGGTTCATCCTGTTCCACTACACAATCTTGAGATCTCCAGGCCCAGCTTTGCTAACCAGGTGCATTTCATCTGACTTGGGAATTTGGCCTACACCACTGAACTAAATTTGAAAAATATCAAGTTTGAAAAAGCCAAAAACGTGATGATTTCAGTAATACGAGGGGATAGAACTTCCAATACCAACTCAAGGAGCTTGCCAAGAAGGGTCTGCTGTGTGCAAAGCGATAGCCTATACATTTCACACTGAAGAACTTCACGTCATTAATGCATTTGTTTAACAGAGTAAACAGAGCCACGGTTTGGCACAATAAATGTTCATAACCGACCACAGATTAGAAAATAAAGTGTTAGAAATGTACACACTCTGCATGTCCTTAAGGGCTATTTTTTTTAAATGCCAGAATCTTACAAAGTTTATATCTAAATGTGTAAATATAAGTGACACTTGCCACTTTAAATTGTATCATCAATTTTATGTCAAGTAAATGTAAAGAAAGAAAAAAAAAAAACACTCAGTTTTACTTGTATCTGAAACACAAAATCAACACTGTGCAACCGGAGTAAACGCTCCCATTTAAAATTTTATAACACATTTGTGTTCATTTTAGACATATTCAAAATTTCACCCAACCTTGTGTGGCCCCAAAGTGACCACACTACTGGCAAGAAGAGCTACAGTATTTAAAATAAATAGTTTCTTGAATGTTGGATGCATAGCAGAGTCAAAGCAAGAAGGACTTTTATTGGTAACTGTTTGGTAAAAGGAAATTTGCATGTTCTCCTTAGTTTCCTCTCAGTCATCAGTTGTCTCTCATAGTCCATAAGTGCATAATCTTTGAAAAAGCACATATTCTAACTCCATTCATGCATTTCTCAGGCAAACCGACAGGCTATGGGCCGAGCTCAAAGCGATCGAACAACCGTGGCATCGTAGACGAATGCTGCTTTCAGAGCTGCGAACTCCGGCGTCTGGAAATGTACTGTGCTCCAGCAAAAACTGGAAAAAGTCCACGATCCCTACGGTTGCAGCGACACACAGATGTCCCCAGGACGCCAAAGGTAAAGCCGGTAATGTTGGCATTAGATTTACGCCATTTTCCTGTAACTATGTTGGTTCTTCTTCATGAATGTGGTTTGTGTGTTGTCCTTCAGAAACCTACGCCTGGGCACAGTCATTCTTCCTGTAAGGTACGTCTTTTTTCATTTTCAGACCATAAATGCGTGTACATGACAATTCAGTATTTGGCTGTAATGAAAAGGATGTCATCATTTACTCACGCTCATGTTGTTCCGTTCCTGTATGATGGTAATATTTTGTAATTGTATTTCTGTTGGACAATTTTTCAAACTGAAACAGAAAACTTTTAGGAACATCTAAAACCAGTCCGCCTGATTCTTGTGCCTTATTCCTTGTATTATAAAACCAACTTTTATGGTACTGTCAATTAACTAATTCAAAGTTAAATCAAGGCACTCCACCAATCAACCGGGACTGAATTATCTAATTAAATTTTATTAATATTTTACTATAATTAGTTCAGATTTGCAAGTGACTTTTATAAGACACGATTCTGCTCAAGCCTGATGGATTATGTTTATGAATCTGCCCGTTTATTGTAATCAAAAAGGCAATATCAATTACCACAATCATCAAATAATCTCTTTTTATGTTCCACAGAAGAAAGAAAATCATATGGGTTTAAAAGGGTGAGTAAACGATGACAGAATTTCTATTTTTGAGTATGATATCCTTCCAACTCATCTAAGAGCTGAGGGAATAATGCTGGTACCATTCAAACTGTGATACACATGCACGCACACACACACACACACACACACACACACACACACACACACACACACACACACACACAAGCCTAAAGCGGCTCGTCTCTCATCCCCACCGCCAAAAATGTGGGCCATCCTTTAAGTGCTCTCAATCTCCCTCTCTCGAAAAAGAAAACCATTAGCAAGTGAATTGCCTAAGTGTTTTTTGTGGTAGACCTGCAACTGCTCTCCGCAGACATATTTCTGCACCCATACGTCATGCTCTGAAAGCAGAGTCGAAGGTCACCTTTAACGCCTCTTGCTCTGTCTTACTCTCTTTTACAAATCTGCATTTTCAAAGTAGCTTTTGTGAAATACACGTTTCATTCTGGCTGTAGTGAAACCGTCGATGTGAGCTGGGACAGTAGATTCCCTCCACATTACGAAACAAATCCCTGTTCACCAAACAGCTGTGTTTTTGTGGGCACAGATGTCTGACTTTTGACCAAGCAATTTTCTACTCTCCTTGGTCAGCTTTGCAGAATCACTTCTCAGAATAACACTCACTGCGTTTCTCTCTGGCTCTTTTACAGGAGGTTCATCAGAAGAACTCAAGCAGAGGAAACACGGGGGGCAGAAGCTATCGCATGTAGAGGACAGAGAGGACAAAGGCCCAGAGCCACACAAGAAAATGTTGGACAGAGGAAATCTGGATAAACAGCACAACCATGCATCTCCAATGATTGAAAAGAAGATGAAAATGGATTTCAAAGCTCATGTTACCCCTTTCGAACAAACGAACATACCACTAAAGGAAACCTGATATCAATACACTGCATACAAGAAACAGAAAGAGACAGCTGCTATATAAATCCACAATAACTCTTTACCTCTCTGTGTGAACTATAGCACCAAAAGGATTCAATTGCTTTTTTGTAAAGGCTGAGAACCAGTGCCCGAATATTTACCCTGTCCGAAATGCGCTTCCGATTTAGCTAACGTCCCCTTTTCATTGATTTGAAATGAATGAATGCTGGAATGATGACGACAGACTGTTAGAGAACTTCAACCTCCTCAGCAACAGCAAACTGATGCTTTGAATCAATCATAAATATTATTGCAGAATCTAGTGGACTTATTTTTAATCTGTGCTTTTTGATTTAATTTGTGCTTTCATATTTATACACGCAAATGCTACTACAAATCGCTACCAACAGTAATTCAAACATGGGTGTATAAAAACAAAAAAGTGTGCGTGTAAAGATCTACAAAGCCAAGTTACATTCTATGAAACATATTTTGTCCAATTTGCTACAGAAAGAGGTTTGATTTTTAATAATCTGATTTTAATAAATTGCTTGCCATTTTGTCCAAGTTTGGTTTTAGGAAAGTGAAGCCACTTGAAGTTGTGAAAGCCACATGACGTTACTTGCATGCATCCAATCCATGTTATCAGCATGCACTGAAACCACTACTTCCACACCGCAAATCACCTCACCATTTACTCTGAGAACAGACATTTGATGGTGACTTTTCCCCAATGGGACATTACTGAAGATCTCTTACAGAGGTACTCATTTATTAAAATGCTCGAAAAATCGTTTACTCGTTCAGTCTAAATCTATATGGACTTGTTTGCCACAAACATAGAGGATTTCATTTTATTTTTTATTGCGGATGACTTTTAAACTGCAGTCACTCTTTTAAAGTGACATATGGAGGTTCAAATGGAAGAATCTCTATGGAATGTATTTGGAGAAACTCTTCCATTAAAACAAACAGGGTTTGCGGAATGTTTCCTGGTTTTCTTTACTCTCCAATTCAGATTCCAACCCATATAATTAATTCTGTACTGTTAAGAAACCTGAACTAATATGTCCTTCATCTGTGATGGAGCCATTCAGCCGATTGTCTTCAGGCTGATGAGAAGAGGGAGAAAAAAAAAAGACATGGACATCTTCCTATTTGCCTTGGTCTGCTGTTGTAAATCTTTTTGGACAAATAGCATTGGATTTGAATTTTTTTTTTTTTTTTTTCTGTAAATGACTAAAGGAGCAAGCTGTATGAAAGATTTTTGACCATTTCTTATCCAATAACTCATGACAAAACAACATTATAGTGACTGATATTCCATAAATCATTTTGGTCTTGAAGTTTTCCAAAGCTTTAAGTAATAATTGTGTATGCCTGTGTGTGAGCGTTTTCTAGTAGCAGGACTCACATTAAGTGTCCAGTTTATACTCTCAAGTTAGTGTGTAAAAGAAGTCAACATATCAAACATTCTTCTCTAAGCGCAATTACATTTATAAACCTATAGTGTAAGAGTCCTCCACTAAAACGTATGATCCTAGCATATGACCAAATATATTCATTTGAGGTAAAAGTTTATTGCTTTATTATAGCTTACTCTGTTAAAAACTGAGCAAATCTTTCGGTTACAGACTGTAGAGGCCAAACTCCAGCCAGTTCCGGGGTGCCGCTGAGAGGCTGAATTAGGGCACATGAGATGATCCAAAACACACAAAGCACAACTTTTCCCTTGAACCGTTTATTGTTGGTTCCTTTGTATCCAATGCATATGTTTCCAGAGTCGTACATTCTTTGCAATATGTATTATAGAGATTGTGTAGTTATGCGGTTTAAAGAAAATTACCGCACCTTTTTCACCCCCTCTCTCTCCACCACCATTAACGTGCACCTGTGACACTTACTAGTCCTCCAATGTCACGTGACCCACCACCATCACGTGACCAAACGAACCTTTAGTTTTAAGTATGCTACACAGACAACCCATTAAATAGTTTCCTCCCCCTTGTTTGGATGTGATTTGGATGTAGATAGCACAGAAATTGTGCTCCACATTTAACCATACATTGAAGTTACAAACAGTGAAATGAACACACCCGGAGCAGTAGGCAACCTTAAGTCATGGTGACCGGGTGAGCGTGTGAGGGTCAGTGTCTTGCTCAAGAATACCGGACTGGGATTTGAACATGCAATGTTTTGGAGGCAGGAAGCTGGACCAAAAATGCCAAATTACAAATTCAGACACAGATTGGTGAGGAGGTTATATTGAAATATGGTTGCATATATTGTACAGATATTTAATATTACGTTATATTGGGTGCAGAAAGATTTGCCCTTCAAATCTAAGAAAGAAATCCTCAAACTCTTGATAACTACTGCAAAAAAAAAAAAAACACTTGCCAATTTGTACAATTGACAAACAAATCTGAGGTCAAATGGTAGATAAACAGATACAATAATGATGATAAAAATACACCATACAATCAAGATTTTAATGTCTTGAAAATCTTCTAAAGTGTAAATGATAAGTTTAATAGTTAACTGCACAACTGACAAACTATCTCTTACTGACTGATGCTATGTTTGGCCAAGATCAACCAATCAAGTTCATTGATGACAAAGCTGCACGTTCAGCCATTTATAGGATGTTCTCAGGGACAGAACATAGCTCTTCTGTGCTGTCAGCACTTTTAGATGTAGAAAGAACACTCAAACACTTTAATAGATAAATTGGCCTACTGGCTTGGTTTCATAAAACATAAGTTGACGTTTGAAGAAAGACGCTGGCAGACATTGTCTACGGTGATCTCCAACTTCTCTTCTAGAAATATGAAATCAATTTTCATGCTCAATTAAACAAATTACTGTCTACAAATTATTCTGGATTCTCTGAAAAACCAAAATAAAGCACTGCCCAACCTTTCTAAGAACTCTCAAAGATTATCCAAACAGAACTTAAAATTACCTCAAATCGGTCAGCCTAAAACGTATAACAAATTCAGGACTACTAATACAAATCATTTCTCTTCACAAAAGGAATCCCATTGTCCTGGTGTCATTAAAAAATGCATGCTGTACCCACAGCAGTTGAGCACACTAACCAAATTACAAGGCAGACCTTACTAGCACTGGGTTGAAACCCCCTTTGCCTTCAGAAATGCCTTAATCCGCTGTGTTTAAGTACAGTGCATTTGTAGGGTGTTTTTCACAGTTGTGTGTGTTTTTTCACAACTGTCTCAAAGCGCATTAAGCGTGTTATAGATTTTACAATGAATAGGAAACATTTCTGGAAACAAACAGGGATTTAATTTTGACAACAGGGTATATTTAGACTTGATAATGATGTGGTCAGCAACAATACTAGTATCATGAGTGGTGGTTGCTAAAGCAGGTCGAGTCTCGTATGCAGTTTAGATGTTTAATGATGTGAAGTCCGTTCGGCAGAATCAGGGTCGTAAGACAGGCACAGGGTCGAGGGCAGGTAGAGACAGGATCACAACGAGGTCACAGGCAGGAGGTCAATAAACACGGAAGTAACTAGACAACACAGAAGGCAAAGGCAAAGGCAAAGGCAAAGGCAAAGGCACGTGGCAACGGCAGGCGTAGGCAAAGCTTCGCCCCGATCTAACGGCTTGCAAGTCTTTATATAGTCCTCGTGATTGGCGGCAGGTGAATTCACTTTAGGCGCGCTCCCGCGCGCCGCGGAGAGAGAGTGCGTGCACGCGCCAGCGGCACCAGCACGCGCGCCGGCTCGGGAGACTTGCACACGGTCATCACAACTAGAGTATGCTGAGGCATCGATACGACGCTAATGTGCCCAATGAGTGCTAAAAAATACCCCGTGCCATTATACAACCACCAATAGCCATTGATTAAAGGCAGGGTGAACGCTCGATTTTGTTGTGAACTCTACCATCAGAATTGTAAACCAGTTGATGTAAACTCAGTTGATCTATCTGACAAGAGTGGCACCCGGTGTGTTCTTCAGCTGCTAAGGTCTTCTGCATATCTTAGTTGAAACAAGTGGTTATTTGAGTCACTGCAGTTTTTTTTATTAGATCGAACCAGTTTCTTCTCCTATGACTTATGGTATCAACAAGACATCACAGAACCGCTGCTCAATTCCGCTCATATACTGTAGATTAAGCTCATTGTAATCTTGGAGTTACTTTAGATTAAGATCTAAATTACAGCATGCATTTTTTTAATGACACTAGGACAATGGGATTCCTTTTGTGAAGAAAAATGATTTGTATTAGTAGTCCTGAATTTGTTATACGTTTTAGGCTGACCGATTTGAGGTAATTTTAAGTTCTGTTTGGATAATCTTTGAGATTAAATCACAAATAATAATTATTATTTATTTTTAATAATTCTTTAGTATTAACAATTTTTAATAACATGAACAAGTATAGAATCTTGTAATATTGAATATTGAAGTGTAAAATGTAAATTAATGTAAACTCAACACAACATAAACACTTGTTTAAATACTGTAATATACCGTTTTGACTAAAGAAAACAATGGATAAGCCGGTCATAATAATTAAAAAAGAAATAAGTAATTTATCTAGAAAAGAGACAACGGATATGTATTTGTATGGCAAAAGTATGGCACTGATAATTAGTCTAGCTGAAAAGACTGATCACATTTTTATCTAAAGGAACAAAAGTGCGAAATGGGCTGTGCGCAATGTCACGCAGTCGTTTGGGAGACTGCAAATAATTGAATTGCACTCTATTCTTTCTATAAGTGCGCTGTGATTTCAGCTTTGCAAAAAACTGTACAAATAATACTGAATGGTTTTGAAGTGAAACTCAAAATAGTTTCGGAAACAAGAGAAATACCGGAAGTGCCGGAAAAACCGGAAGTGCGTTTAATGGATTAATTAATTTAATCCATTTAATTAATATCTAATTAATTAATTAATTAATTGGGGCCTTGACAGCCCTAATATATACACACATGTAAAGAACTTATTTTTTTGTTTGCAAATTGCTTTTTTAAAGAAAATGTCTGCCAAACAATCAGAAGCTCAAAACCACACTATATGAATATACACAGTGTACTTTCACTCCTCTTTAAATCTTCCAGTCCCTTTCTAGCCTACTGAACAAGAAAACACCAACATATATTTCACACATACCACTTGTCAATGCCAACATCACAAATGCAGTTCAGGAAAAGTAACCAAGCAATTAAAAAAAAAAAAGGCAACGTTCCATATTCTGGTCTATTTCTGAGGTTTTTAAGCCTAAATTCACCCAGACCAGGCCTTCATTACCTGCGAGTGCATTTAAGGCCACTGTTCTGGATCTGCTATTGCAACACTAGCTCCATATGCCTCGCAGCTGAGAAGAAACTGGCCAGATTAAGTCACTGATCAGGACTTGGTCTGTTTAGCTAGACAAAGAGGATTCTCGCTGACAGTCGAACCTCTTCAGAATATTTATCTTTATTTATTTATTGATATTATTAAAGCAGCAAAAATGGTAACACCTCAAACACCCCCTTTTTAAACCACTGACTTTTTTTTAGTTAACTTATGCCCTTCACTGTGGAAATTCACTGGGAACTGATTGTGGCAAGAGCGTGCTGGCTCAGCAGTGGGCTTTAAGAACCCATGATGTCAGAGCCATATTTTCCTTGGAGAGTTTCTCATCAGATGCATAGTTCCTGGAAAATAAGGCTGGTTCCTATAGGCGACAAAGCAGCCAAACCCATTTCTGACTTCTCGTCCCATCCTCACAGGTCTTTGAGGACTGAATGGATCTTGTTCTCAAAAAAATAAATTTGGAAAACGCATCAATAAAGAACTTGCTCTTTGTATGGGTATCTTTTTTATATATTGTAAGGGTTAGGGTTAGGGAATTGTTCAGTTGTTGCAAAAAAACAAAACCAAAAAACAAAACAAAACAAGATGGGCACATAGGACACCACAAAATGCAGCTGATGATGGACAACAGTTGACACTGAATGCAAGTAAGAAAATAACTCATTGTCTCTATAAGAGTGTCCCTATCAGTGCTTTGCTCCTGAGCTGAAATCAGTCTATTTTAAAATTCTGCATTATTTAAAACTCAATTTCATTTTTGCTAAAGAATTTATGTTTTCCTTGAAAGAAAATACGTAATCCATATGACACAGGTTTAAACTTACACTGCAAGAAGTTTCTTTGACCCAGTGGCCATGTAACAACCAACAAATTGAAAATAAAGAACAAAATCCAGACCGCTCATTTTCCATTACTGGGCATTTCAGAAGCCAATTTTAAGATACCTGATCCATTAAAGGCATGAAGTCAAAGGTGAGACATGGGATGAGAAGGTGACATCTATAACCAAAAAAGTGATTCTGTGGAAGTAGGAAAGGCCAACGAAAGGCCAAAAATCATGTTACCATTTTATCCCACCTCTAGCAATTCCAAGGCAATAATTTAAGAAACACAACAGGACAGAGAACAGTGCTTCAATTTCAACTTCAAACAAATTCAAAAATTTGGTCCGAGGTCGAGTCATACTTTTTTTAATATTAAACAGACCAAAAAAGTAAATTTTGGTCTTTTATATAAGTATTATCCATCTTCTGAAAGTTTGAAGTACATATTTTTTTTAGGTTACACTCTTCATAAAAACATGACGTTGTAAAAATAGAAGTTTGCCTTCTCTTTGTCAGCTGAAAACGAACTGTAACTTAATAAATATTTTACATACTTTAATACTACATAAAGCTTAGAATGTCTGTTTTTAAAAACCAGTGTACGTAAATACAGTGTTGTCGGTTTATCGAATCCGTATGAATCTAAAGCTTCTGCTTTTTGAACAAAGCTATTTGCAGTTGAAAAGGAACTGTGTCTGTTTCTCTCTGAGAGGGGAAAAGAGGCCAGTGTCACTTAGCGCCTAAGTGGCATCACCTGAATTCAATGACTGTGAGATGCTGATTGGTTCAATTCATTGAAAGTTGCCAAACTGAAAGTAAAAAAAAAATGCAACTGTGATTAATGGTGTTAATCACCCGTGCTTGTAAATTTTGCACTAGAATATTAATATATCAATTAAATAATAGCTTAAAGCACTTTTATTTTTAAATGCAAATGCGATGCAGTTTTGTTTTAGATATTTTATGCTCAATGTCCTCAATATTGAAGCCTGCAGTGATGACATATGTAGATAAACGTCAACTTTATCTTGGAAAAACAGAATTATTGAAAAGGCGTGTATAGAGAATTGGATACGTCAGAGAAATCAGGAAAGCGAGGTAACAATAACAGAGCATCAAACTCTTAAATTCAGCAGTACCGTTTCTGGAACGGTCTTCTTTCAACGGACCAGTTTAGTTCTTTAGTAGTGCATTTCACACTCCAAGAAAAATACTCACTAAATAAAGGCCAAGCGTTCCAAGTAAAATCATTTCAGCTGAGCTCAAAAACTATTCTTCAAACACACCTTCTCATTTGGGCAACTGAATACATTATTTAAAATATTTTTTTTTAGTTTAACGAGAGATTGCAGTATAACACTTTCTGCTTCGCTATGAAGAAAAAATTAATTGGATGCTCCCGCATTTAACAAGACTATACTGAGGGTAAAATGTTTGGAAGGCATACATTTCGATTAAGAAAAGATAAAGATCATAAAGT
Organism: Paedocypris micromegethes; assembly: GCA_028031935.1. Taxonomy (NCBI): domain Eukaryota; kingdom Metazoa; phylum Chordata; class Actinopteri; order Cypriniformes; genus Paedocypris; species Paedocypris micromegethes. The sequence continues at coordinate 11,748,157 of CM051496.1, forward strand.
CATAAAGATCCTTATTCAGCTTGGAACCTTTTAAGAAGGTCACCACAGCAATCTGTCGCCTTTCAGAAGAAGGTTAGAGATGGCCATTCTGAAACCTCACCTAATCTTGCTATTACCTCCAAACAAAAGCAAGATGATGGTGTAACTACAGTGGAAAATGGGTCATCTGGGAATAGGCATTTTATAAATGAAAAGCCTCACAGCAGGCTTGGTTCTTTCAAACTGTATAGCATTGTGTCTGCATTTAGATTTTTGGCAAAAAGTGGCTTTGATGTCACTACCTTTCCCTCTTACGAGAGTCCTAGATGGACAAGAGATGAACGAGGTGATGACCTTTTCAGATTAACAGTGACAGACATAAAACGGTTTTGGCCTTCTACAATAGCACAAAAGGTTTCGTTTTATAAAACAAAATCATTCTCAAAAAAAAATGTCTTTATTCTCCAGTGACAATCTAGTCTTAGAACTAATCCAGAGAATTTAATAGAATAAACCTGTAGCACAATGTCGTCATCATCATCATCATCGTCATAAACGGCTCCTATAAAAGCCAACATTTTTCTGAAGCAAACGTACAAGAAAGCAACACAACATTTGGCGAACCATCATGGCATCTTCCTACATAGTCATCTTTGCAGTCGCCCTTCTTGTTGAGTTTAACACTGACTGTTCTATGGCTTTTCCCAAACTAAAAATGGAAGATGAAGACATAGACCAAGACCGAGCAGCTTCAATGGCAGATGATATAACTGGACATCTGTCCTTCCGAAGATTCCCTTTCATAGAGGGCAGAATGGCTGACAAAGATGGGGCAAAACGGATCATCATCCTTGCTGTGAGTATCAATATTTTCGTATACAACTTTTGATTACTTTGGACAAAGTAGATAGAAATATATCAGAAATCTCATTCAACAAGATAACACAAGATTCCAAAAGAAAGATATTTTTGGAGACAGATATGTTGAAGCATAGCTGAAATGTCATCACATTGGTACAATTATCACACTACAAGAGCACTATGGGAAGGACACTGTCACAAAGTGGGGCACAGAATCCACGTATAAATGGGCCCACAGTGATATTGTGAAAATTGGCTAAGGAAGTCATGGGAAACTTTGTCGCAATTTGACAATTCTTCCATGTAGAGCTCCATGCATCAGCTTTGCTCCAGAGGTTTGAGCAGTTAGCTTTGAATCTACCCCAGGGCGTGTGTTGTTTGAATTAACTTAAACATCTCCAGGTGTTGTTTGAGAACCACACGGGATAATGTAAAGCCTGCAGAGGGAGCCGTGTTTTGTGTTAAGCTTTGACTGCTTCTGTTCAAAGGCCCTTGGTGGATTGTTTGCGCTGCATGTGCAAAGTACATATATTTTTTTAAATGCCCTTTCTCCGCAGGATAGTGGAATAAAAGGGCCTCCTGAGATTGAAGCAAACATAGGCTTTCCAAAAGCCTTCCCAGCACTGCCACTGCGTGGGATAGATCAGATTCTAGATGAATTCAACACGAGAGACCAAAGACGCAACACGGATGATGTCATGTCTGCAGGCAAAAGGGAGATAGACAGTAAGCTCGATATCTCTTATCGGCTACCAGTACACAAACACAACTGGTTGCCAGAGTTCTCAAAGATATACCACATCCATCAAAATTGCGCAATGTCAACACCATTGTTCTCATCAAAATTGTTCTCATCTGGTTAACCAATTTGTCTCACTTGGCCAGTGAGTGTTCAGAATCAATTTGGTCAAGTGAAGCAGGGATGAGGTCATTTTTTTACGTGCACGTTTAGCAGTTTAACGCTTCCGATTCAGTCATCTGATTTTACCATTTCTTCCGTGATCACAACCTATCTGCTTTTCTCATTTCTCTTTGCAGTGCTGAGGTGCATGATTGGGAGAGTGTACAGGCCCTGCTGGCAAGTCTGAGATGAAGCTGTAAAAACACTCCTTCTCCATCAACCCTAAATGTGATTGCATGAAGACAAACAGCTCTGTGTGTTTTAAAAGAACAGAAAATAAAATTTATTGAAGTCAACAAAAGTGTCTCATAATGAGAAGGCCTTACAGTACCTTTACCACAGTCAAACACTCGATCAATAAAACAAAACCGTTATGGCGTATACTAGCTTACTGGCATCAACTAGGACAGACAAAAGCAGCACGAAGCTGGATTGGTAAATACAAATGACAGGTTAGGGTGTTACATTCTGAAGAAACTTGTGAGTTTGCCCTGGCCAGCAATGAGCTTCCTGCTGGTCGCTTTAGTGGTCCTTTTCCCTTGGCTTGTGGAGGAAGTAGGAGCTTTGGCAGGGGGTCTTTTCAGTGGAGGCTGGTTTTCTTCGGTTCCTTGCTCAGTACACTCCCGGTCACCAAGCTTTCTCTTTGAGGATTCAGTCACTCTACAAAGCTGTTCTGGCCGGGTCCCCTTCCCACCTGCTCTTTTCCTGGCATTCCCACTCTGTTTTCCCAAAGCGGATTGGCCCGGACCTTCACGCCTCAAGTTAGTGGCCTCTGGGTTCACATTCACAGAAAAAGAGAAGGGAGTACAAAATATAAACCACTGGAATTAAACACTGGAATCAAGTCAAACAATAGCAAGGAGGGGAACAGAGGACGGAAGAGGGGGAAAGGCTATGATGAAATTGCTGACGTTAGTCTGCACTTTAACAGGCTGCGTGTTTATTTTACAGGATTGAAGCAGAACGTTTGTCATGTAAGCCCACCTTCCCACAAAAGTCCTGCGTGCCTGTGTGTGATGAGGGGCTTCTTGTAGTGTTTTACAGCAGATGAGAGGCCAGCCAGATTTTATGGCATGGGGAATCATTTAAAGGTTGAGTTTAAGTATCAGTCCCCAAGCTGGGACTGGGCAAGGATTGAGGTCTGGGCTATGGAGGTGGACCTAGGCGTCTTTCCGACTCAATGGCGTCAGAGAAAAGGGGTGTGTTTTTCTCTGTGTGTGTGTGTGTGGCAAACAAACCAAGCATGAAGGTTATTCAGTACACAGAGCCCCCTTTTTCCAAAGAAATGATAAAGAACAAAGACGATAGAAAAACAAGAATCCGCTTCACATGCACTATTTGAGTCACCATATACCATATATCCTATTAAAACAGGAAGCTTGACTGTAAAATCATTCAAATCAAAAAGGAAAACAACCCTGAACATAAAATGGCTTGAGTAACTCAATTCTTAAACAATAAAAGCATTTGATGTAAATCTAAGCATACATATTTTTACATTTTATTTGCATCCATACATTTTGCTACTATCAAATAATTGCAGTACATTGTTGCAGTGGACTACTTTATATAATGAACATGACAATAGGGATACCTGCAAGTCCTTTTTTCATCTCAATATGATGATGTTCTTCTTTATTCTCGGAACAGGTTTCTGGATGGACACTGGAAGAATCCTGATTTGAGTTTGGAAACTCCAAAACCCGGTTGAGTGGCAGATCATCCGTATATGTGCAAGCAAACTGAGAACGAACAGTTTGTCTTGCAGTCTGGGAAGAAGTTGAAAATCACTAAAATTGCTGATGGGACAAAACAAATCGGACATTTTGTACATCATTAATGAACCAATATCACAAACTGCACCTGCATCTCAAACATGTTTGGCTAAATGCTACTTTGCTGAATTCAAGTAAACCTTTAGATTGCTTATGCAGTTTTGCATTCAACCATTTGACTTGATTTATTTTCAGTGATCGGATTAATCTAACTGCTAAATGTTTCGAGTAAACTTAAAGTTATTGTGACAGGAAGTTACAAGCATTTTTATAGGGTCCAGCACCCCTGGTTTTGTGTGCTGCTGTGGAACCTGTGAAACACTGTCTGTACATTAAACACGAGACTGTTCGTAAAAAGCTCTTTAACTTAAAAACTTTCGCAAGGAAGTTTGCAGATAAATTTATCCTGTTATGCCGGGGAAAGGGGTACAAAGGAATCGGTAGCTTGTACCAGCGTAGAGAACATCTAATGTCTCCAGAGCCTTTAGAGAAGCGCTGATCCACCTTTTTAAGCCTTTTGATCCAGCCGCACTAATGATTATGAAGACTCAGGCCTCGCCAGGCTAACTGGACACAGTAGGCGAGTGGAATTCAAGAAAAAAATAAATAAATAAAAATACGGAATTAAAAAA
>CM051496.1:11757805-11839986 GCA_028031935.1 Paedocypris micromegethes
TATATATATATAACATTTTGTTACATTAACCTAGTACGATCCCAATTAATTTATTTGAAAATTTGTAATTTCTTTATAATGTTCCTGCGATAACTCATCACACTTTGCAAGTGTGGAACGCGTCTAACAAACTTCTGAAGTTTCTTTTGTCAAGATTGTAGGAACGACTAGTGCAGTTTTTAATACTTCAGCAACTACACTTATCACCTGTGATCTGCAGATTCCAGGCTTGTTTGATGGAGTTTCTGGACATGCAGGAATGGACTCTGCCTCCTCAGAACTATTTCTGTCAGTGAGAAACTGGAACAGTTGCACCTAAACAAAGACTGTTAATGAAAATATTTTCCCACATAGATAGACGATTCCAATATCATTGTTACTACTACCAGATAACTCACAGAGTTTAAAGGCACCTCCGGATCCTCACTTAACCGCAGCTCCTTAAACATTATGAAAATGTCAATCAAGTCCACAGTATTGGTGCGTTTTAAAAAGCAGTCATACTCTTTTCGTATGAGATCATAATTTTGTGGAAGAGGGATATCATTGTGGGACAGCTGGAGCTTTTCCATGAGGAAGTATTTCCAGGCAGCCAAGACTTCACTCAATGATACACTAAAGTCCCCATGTTCCTGTCAGGAGCGGAGCAAACACAGGCACAAGTGTATTACTTTCGACACAGAAATTATACAGAAACGGAAGAAAGTTTTGAGTCAAACCTGAGACACAATGGTCTTGTTATACTGTTTTTCCTATTGCTAAATGCTGTGAAAAGCAAGTGTTTGCTTCAAGAACAAGTACATGCACAAGCCAAATTGCTCACATGAGCTGAATTTGAGTCTTTTTAAGGTCAGTGTAAGATTGTCACATTTCATTTCATATACAATAAATAATCCACATCCCTGATTGTACAGGTAAATATCTGTAACCAACATTACCTTCTTATTGACTTCAGCCATAGCGAGCTGAAGGGCTATCAACATCCCATCAGCCCCTTGAACTGTGGTCCTCTCTGAATCCAGGATTCGGTGACATTCTCTCCTAAAGACTCTGGTCATTGTTCTCAAGCTTTTCTCCACTGTAGCCATCTTTATTCAGAGATCTCTCACAATGTGCTGCAGGGCCAAAAATTTTAACAGATCAGGGCTGAAACGATTATAATCAAATAACATTTTGCAAACAAACTCGCACGCCAGCATCGCATTCGGGCTTCCAACTTTACCACTGAGCAGGAACAGACAGTCCAAAGACAGCAAGCAAATCACAATCATAGTTGGGAACAAGAGGAGCCCATTTGCACTCCTCAAGAACAGAACCTTCAAGCTGTTTTGGGTCAACTTACCCGAAATGAAAATTTTGCCTACTTTAATGCAGAACATATGGGGGAAACTCCAACGAGTCGAGATAGTTAAGTGCCGGCGTCTTGCCTGTAAATTCAAAATCTAGTCCTTGGCTGCTGGACCAATCATAGGTTGCGCTGTGTTCGCCACGCCCTGACGTTAAAGGAAGCCCTATTAAACGTCCCCTTGTGTTGCATCAAACCACGTGACCATCGACATATCAAACAGTGAATCTTATACGAAAATACCTTTAAAAAAGGTAATTTTTAGATGCAAGTTCTAAAGAATTTCAAGTTCGGTTGAATTTAATGTTTGAGTTTATAAACGGTGATTCAAAATGTTTTAACGACATTAAGAAAACATTATATACGCATCCAACACATTAATCTACTTAAAATCTAGTTTAGTTATCGTTGACTTGTTTATCAATTTGTATTAGATATTATCATTTTATAAATACGGTTATAACTGCGACTGGAAAATAAATTATACATATAATCATTTTTAAAACCAGAATTTAAGACTACCAAAATACATGTACACTGATTATATTAACTAAAGGATATCACTGCACATAATTAAGAAGAATAATGTTCAAGGTTTCAACGATCGCTCAAAATGAGCGCAGCCTCGTGATGACGTTTCACCCGGAAGTAAAACAAAGTTAACCACGTGAGCCTAAGGCGCGCTCTGCAAGTGTGATCCACAACCGGTTGTTGTTCAGGTATTATTCGCAGCTATTTTTTTAGTAGATAATGTTGGATTAAAGTGCTTTAATCAACTTTGTCTCAACAGGCTTTCGTTTAATCTGTACCTCGTTTTCATGACATACGGTAAGAGGCGCGAGTTCGACTCGTTGATCTCAACGAGCTTTTTACGACGTTTTTTTAATTGTTGGTTGTGTTTAAATTCAAATTGTACATAACGTCTCAAACAGTATACAGTATACAGAAACATGGAAGGAGCATAATCTGGTGTGTTTAAAATGTTATAGTTAGTACGTAATTGTTAAGAAATAATTTTGTGATAAATGTATGAATATCAATCATGTGAAATAAGATGAATAAAATATCACACTAGTGCTAAGTGTAATCACACACAAAAAATTACAGTGCTGTACGTGCCTTGATTTAAGGTTTTATAAAGATGAAATTGTATATAATAAATACGCATAAAATGTGTGCATATAGAAGCTATTTTGAATAATTAACCTGCACATATAGATAAATCTTCTTCATGTTTTTACTTTAAATGTTTCTTTTTATGTTTACCAGATCTTTACGTTCCTTGAAAGATGACAGATGATTCAACTCATACATCAACCTACACTGTGCCCTGTGAGGACTATGTCCATGTAGTGGAGTTTAATCCCTATGACTGTGGATCCTCTTCATCACTTCTGGCTTATGGAGGAAACCAATATGTAGTGGTAGGGTTGTGTCGTTTTAAGGTATGTTTTGGTCAGATTAAGACAGACTTTCTATACACATTGCAAGTTATTCAAGAATGTATTGAATCATCACTGATAGATTAAGGCTGTCTGCATGATTTTATGAAACATGGTAATGATCATTTTATTATAGCATAATTCATATTTTACCTGATGTTTAAACAAACGTTTACATTTCATCTGTTTCCGAGTTGAATTTACTTAATAGCCAACCAACAGACATTGGATGTACACAGAAAAATGTAAATTACAATTATATTCTATTCTAATTATTATAAAGTAATATTCAATATTACGATGTGCCAAAGCGGAAAGTATCCAAACTGCACAATCATTTTTAGATGTAGCCATTATTACTAATTAGTTACTTCTAACATTGATGAATATATACACAAAAAAAATGTATTTATTTATTATTTGATCATATTATTAATATATGTAGTCAATTCGGGTAAATCAGTTCATGGGCCTAGTGACAACCGTTGGACCTCCCAGCCAGTCATTGCCGGTTCACATCCCCTGTCTGGTAGGTTCTGCAACTGAGTGTACTTAAGCAATAGTGTGTTGACATGCTCAACGCACTACTCTGGGTTTTTGTGGGGATCTTCACTGTGTGTGTGGAGCTTCACTGGATGGATTACATGCAAAGCGCAAATTTTCAGTTACTTTCTTTTTTAATCAAGGACACATCAAGACATTATAATTTTGTACATAACAATTTTCATAACGTGAAAGTGTCACTCTGGCCATTATTGTTTCAGTCACACGTACGTATACTTCTGGCTTTGTTTAGTAATGACTAAAGAACACACACAGAAAAGCTATTTAGCAAAGACTGTATCTTTAACTTGGCACACAGAAGAACACCATACAATATACGGTACAGAGTTGAACAATTATAAAGTTTAGATCAATTAAATTCTTAACATTGACTTGATGTATCTACTGTGAAAATTATTTTGCTAAATTTGCACATCGCTTACTTCATTTTCTTGAACCACATCGTAATTTCTATTTGTTCTTCTGTATATTTCCATTTTTCATTACTTGCTCAGGAGGAAGACTCAGAGGTCGAGGGTGTGGAGTTCACCTCTTTGAAAGTATTTATGCATGGAGTAAATGTGGATGCCATCGCATGGAGCCCTGAAACTCGCCTGGACAAGCTCCCGCAGGTCATCAGGTACCTTGTTTTAGTTACTTAAGCAAACTGATGGATTATAATTTGAGTTGGAGAATGTAACAGAAGATGTGGAACAATGATGATGATCTATTGAAGGTCACTAGTCTTGACGCCAGACATCATGCAGTAGGTCTACTTCTGGTTCATTCTGCTCATTACAGGGGCAGACATAGCATATGATAACTGATTTATTTTACCACACATCCTGATATTTCTCGAAATGTTACATAAATTAGTCTTTTCAGTGTAGCTTTATTGAGTTTCCTTTCCAAATTAATTTCTTGGTCAATTGGGATATATGTGAATTATATATATATATATATATATATATATATATATATATATNNTTTTTTTTTTTTTTTTTTTTTTTACACCACGTACAAAGCACATGCTTTCTCAACATGTGTTTTTATCACAGACTCGTTTTCCAGGATCAATTCATTACGATGATTTGTGTTTTTGGCAAGCAGTGGAAAGTGTCTGTCACTGCTGTAGTTTGATCTGGTTTGTATCAAGGGCCCTAATAAGACGTCTTTTCCGTCAAGCAGTGAACCTGGGAGGGCTCTGTTTTCGCCTCCGGATGGGGAGGTTTTCAGTAGGTTTAGCAGCGTGAGAAGGGCAGAGTTGTTTCCTGGCCGTGCTGTGGTCGGTGGGGAAGGTGTAGCGTGTTTAAATGTGTGCACTGCCCCTGTTTGAGTTTATTTTCTTTTTGCTGTTGTACCTCTTGGGAACTTTCTGGGTACGGGAGATTTCTTCAAGGTTTCCTGAGCGTGTGGGTTCACTCAGAGTCAGAGGTTATTGACGGGTTTCCCTGCTTGTGATGGTGATGATAAATCATCCACACAGCATTGCGCCAAAGCCATGATGTCAACTGTAAGAGCAGTCGGCCTTCCATGTTTTTTTTGTTATTTCTCAATTGTCATCATGCGTGTCTGTGCTAACTTTTGGTAAATAAATTTTGCATTGATGCCCAACCTGCAGTCACTCTAAAGTTGCACATCGGAGTGGAAAAAAGTGTCTGACGTGTCGTGTGCACATAGTAGTACAGCTGAGAAATTTCAGGTAGAGATGAAGTTGTGCGGCTAAAATTGTTTTTCTTGTCGGAGGTCATTTTCAGTCAGTGTGTGTAACCGATACTGCTGATTAGTGGTTGAGTTGTGAAATGAATGGCCTTGTTTCTTCACTTTTTGGAGTATTCATTGCAAACTTTGATACAAACGAATGTTAACAAATACCTCTGAATGCACTACTTTCCCCCATTCAGGTTTTGCTCCGCAGCATCTGATAAGAAGCTAAGGTTGTGGACGTCTGATCTCCAGGAGAGATGTGAAAGAACGGTAAGAGTACAGTATTCCTCTTATCTTTACTTTATAAGTTATATTGTTAGTACTGTTGGTGATCATTTGTAGACTACATTTTCTCCTTAAGTGTTCATATACAACTTTTAAAATTATAATAAAAAATAATAATAATGTAGAGATAATAATTGTAAAATATTAAAATAATGTTTTGACAGTTATAGGCATTTTAAAGAATAAATAGTTTCAACTGTGTCAGTTTCAACTGTGTTCAATATTTTTTGGCACCTCTATTTGAAAAAGCATCTGTCAGTTTTTGAAACTTCATCTAACCCTGAATCCGAGGAAACCGGATCAATTACACATCACAAGATGACCAATACAAACATACATATCCACACGTTATAAGCAATTGAGCAGCTCCCAAAAGAGAGAGATCCTGATTGACTTTAAACTGAGGTCTTGAGCTCCCGCCAGAATTGTCATCCACGGACTTGTTCACTGTTCTGAGAAAAATTACATTTTTCATTATGTTGTGTGTTAGGAGATGGAAGGACACACCAGCTACATAAATCATCTAGTCTTTGAACCAGTGGAAGGAAAGAAAATAGCCTCTGTCAGCGATGACCACACTTGCAGGTTAGTTGCACTTCAGTCTGTGTTTGGGCCTGTGAAAGCAAGGATATATATTTGTGAATATGTTCTGTTCTCTCTTAATGATGCAGAAAGCCTTGACCGCGTTTCCACATTGAAACTAAAAACTAAACACAACACAACTCACCGTTGCTCTGCGTAAGCATCAACCAAGTTTTTCTAAGTAATTGGTTTAAGGTGGAAATCCAATCAGATGTCTTGACTTTTCCTCTCCACGGTCAAAGTTAACAATCTCCTCAAATGTGGCCTCAGCAATCACCAATCTGAGGCCAGTGTGGTTTCCTGTCAGTCAGAAGTGATGTAAAGGAGCGCTTGTAGCGTCTCAGGTTGTCCTTTTGTGTCAGACCCGTGTAATTGACACACCTGGTTGTTGCTGAGATGTGGCCGCCTCAATGGTCAAAGTGTTTTCTTCCCAGCTTGAAGAATAATTCCTAATGGCTTCAAGATGGACGGAGACCAAGACGGTAGTTTTTCCCATCAGAATCCAAGATTTAGCAAACAAATCCTTTACACAGACCTTGCTATTATTGTTTTAGGACACATGATCTGGTGATTTCTTGTGGAAATGTCATAAAGACCCTACAACTTACTTGCAACCTTAAGTTTCTAAACTCAAAGCAGTGGGTTTGCACAAATCTACTGGTGTTTTTGCGCTGACATCCACGTCTTAATTTGTATTTCCAGAAAGTGCTGTTCAGTGTCAACTCTTGCAAACTATACACTGAAAAGAACCCCACTTTGCTATGCACGTGACCCCTTGTCAGCACTTACCCAGCGCGCTTTGATAATATTTTCATTCAGTAATCTTAGTGAGCACCATTGAGAATTAGAACACTTGAGGTTCTTGCTGTTCTCACAGCAGTTTTATTGATTTTGGTGGAGCTTTAGGCCGTGATGAAAGAAGGAATCACTGATCTTTTTAGTGGTCCAGTGTGAGACTTTTCCTATTTGCAGCATCTGCATTAATGTGCTTTTAATACTCCTCTTCCCCACTGTAATCTTGATGGGCTAAACAGCTTCTCTGGTGCCTGATATTTGGACGAACTAATCAGCATTTTTATGAATAGAGGTGCCGACCACTTCAACATATATGTATTACACATGTTATGTGAACTGGATGCTGCAAAGGTGTTGCCAAAAATGCTAAAGAGTTTCTTCATTTATGCCCGTCGCTATTTACAATTTGATAGTCAATCCATCTTGCTTTTGTCTGTGGACTTTTTGTGTCAGAGATATAGTGTGTTTTGTGGGAGAGTTGGAGGGGCCACTAAGGGATCGAAGCAGGAAACATCCGCCATAAGCCTCAGTTTCCCTCTTCTGTGGAGCCAGAGAAAACAGCAGAGTACTCCATCTGCAAAAAGATTTAAATTCTGTCAGGTTGAGAAAATATGGGACGCTGGGGGAACAGTGGAACAAGAGAAAGATTGGGTTAATGCTAGAGAAATTAAGGGAGCCGTTTCTGTCAGGCCACACAAATTGTCTTTTGATATAAGGCTGGACGATATATGTGAAATATTGCAGATAATATCGCAAAATCAAATTTGTGCAGCACTTCTGCTGATGAACACCATGTTTGTAGATCTGCAAGGCTCAGTGATGGTTTCCTCACACTGATTTTTAAGATTCATATTTTTTTATTTTATTATTTGTTATTTTGGCAATCCTGTTTAGTTCAGACCTCCCGTGGTGTTGCATAATCCTGTGTGTGTGTGTTCAGAATGAATGTCTCCTTTTCGTTTTGAAGATCAGAGCTGGTCTCCGTGTCCCCTACAGATTAGCATTGGGAATGCAGGTCACGTGAGGAAATGCTGAGTTGACAGAGTTCATAGCGGGAGTGAAGCAGACATGCATTTCCTGACGATGAGCCCAAACATAGATGGAAATGTTTGCCATCTTTGTACTCGTCCTCAAATTTATCAAGTCCATCAGATCTTTTAAAAAAGTCCAACTGGAGTTTTTCAGGCTGGCTGAGACGGTTATTCACCTCATATCAGAGACAATTTACGTAATTTGTGAATATGATGTTGTGTTTCAACAGATTTGTACCTGTATTTCAGCATTTTTTAATACAGGCCTAACTAGAAGAAAAAAAAATCACATCAAATGCTCAACTCTGCTTCCTGCTTATGTAGTGTAGGAAAACACAGAGAGGCCAGACGGACCCGCCTTTTGTTTTCACTCTTAGATCTGCCATGACTTCAAACAGTTCCCTCGCTTTCAACTCTTATTGTACATGGCTGATGTGTCTTATCCCACAATGCTGCATTGGTCATTGAAGAGCCTTATGCAACAGCACTGCATTGTGCGCTTAGTGTCTTAATCCTCATTTGGCTCTGTCAGTGTTGCAGAGAGCTGACTCTTCATCCTCTTGTGTACGCTGGTGGTTTTGGTTTTACATGTAGTTGAACTCTTTCTTGGCAAGAGGTTCAGAGTAAAGGGGTTTCAACCATGTTTGTGCAGAGTGGTTTGAAACCTCACTGACGTTCTGCAAAGTAGTCTCTCCTGAGCTCGAGATGCTCAAGACAAAGACAGTTTAGGTCTTTCTTACTAAAAACGTTGAATAGAATTTAATTTTTGACGAATTTTTGAGTTTTGCAGAATGAGTCTCGCCCCGACAGCAGATATTAATCTTCTAGACTACACGACTGACATTCAGACTGGCTTTGGGGAACATCTAGTATTCAAGACTTCTCGATGACCTCATCAACCAACAGTTGTGCGTACTTCCTTTTAATGGAGACGCCCCCCCCCCTCTACCCAAACCTTTCCCAGAAACTCTTCATGGTTTCATCTTATTTGGCGGAATTTGTGGTTCTCTGCTCTCAGGTCTCTGTGATGTGGTAAACCCAAGATCTGATCTGCACTGAACCCATCCAAAATCAGATTTCCTGTATTCTCCATCCAAATGATTTATTGCAACTGCTTGCAGGCCTCGTGTTGTATCTGTACGTGCCCCAGCGTGTGTACAGATTTTTCAGAGGCCAGACCTGTGTTCTTGGGAAGAAAAAACGGCACAATTGGCAGTGCTGTTTTTCTGGTGTAACAGTCGGTCAGATGGGTTCCTGAAGTTCACGTATTGAACGATATGGTGGAATGCATGAGATGAGTTCTTACAAAATTATACATTAGTGTTGTATTGATACTGTCCACAAGAGATCATGATTGCTACATCCGTGTCGCAGCTAGAACTAGTAATTGTCCTGGACTGTGTTGTTTATGCAGGAAACTTTTAGACATTGTGGGTCAATGAATACGGCCAATCAAGTGAGTCCAATCTGTCTCTGGTTTCCTGTCGACTAAAAAAGGAACATTGAATTAATGGATTTTTGTGATTGAAAAGCTATTTTTGGCTTTTGACTTCCTCTTGTGCACCTCATTGAGCTACTTTGGAATGGTATGTTTCGTGTGATTAATGTCGTCTGCTTTTGATAAACAAGGTTTCCGGTTGTCTTGTAATAGTGTGTTTTCATTCTGAAAGAATTATGTAATGTGGCTGTGGCTAAAGTCTTTGTCTGACCATGTGTATTTTATTGTAATTTCATGCAGAGATTGTTGTGTTGTACCTGATTCTTCTCCATTCTGATTGTTTTCTGTAGGGTTTGGGATCTTGATGGTAATGAAACCGTTTCCTTCAGACTACGTTCTCCTGGCATAAGCGTGTGCTGGCACCCAGAGGAATCATTTAAGGTTTGAAACCAGTAAAACACACCGAGGAAAGTGGCCGGCTCTGGTCAGAACCATACTAGAAAATTGTTCAAACAGGAAAGTGAACAAACGCGCAAGTCTGTGTACAGTTTTGCATTATAAAGATCTATAAAGTATTCGGTTTACTGATTGAGGTTGTTATTGAGGTTAAAATTACTTATGGAGCAACTTGTCACAGCCAGACTGTCCTGAATTGAATTGAGTCATAAGCCATACAAAATTTATAAAATTCAATAAAAACTTTTTAGTTCTGTAAAAGTTTGTCTAAGAACACAGTAATAACCATAGAACAAACAAACAAAGAACACACTTGTACAAACATTCGATGTGTTGATGGTGGGTTTTTAACACGCATAAATCAACGCACAAAAAACACCAACACACAAAAAACTTCTTTGGAGTTTTTTTTTTTTTGTTATATCATGTTTTTCTCCCTCACCAATTGTCTTTGTGGCATTAGCCACTTTTGGAGTTTTATTAAAACTAGGCTTTGGATTGTGATTTCTAAATTATTTCAAATCAAAACTTTTTTTTAAAACAGTTGATGGTTGCAGAGAAAAAGGGAACAATTCGGTTTTATGACCTGGTTGCACAACGTGCCATTCTGTCTCTGGACAGCGGGCAGGTGCCACTCCTGTCAGCGGACTGGTGTCTGACCAACACCATTAAGGTTGGGGCGGTGGCGGCTAATGACTGGGTGATATGGGACATTACACGCTCCAGGTAATATAAGCTCATCTTGGCACTGCAGTTTATTGTGGCTGTAAATCTGCTTGTTTGGCTGATTGTGTGAAATAAAAAATAAACCTTTCAGTTTGTTTCTCTTCGTAGCTATCCGCTTGAGAAAAGACCAGCTCATGTTGACCGGGCAAAACTTTTTAGGTACATGTATAGTAAAATAGTTTCAGCTATTTACTGGAATGGGTCTATTTTTTTTCGAAAGCTTCTAATCTTTTTGCAGATGGTCAAGAACAAATGAGAAACTTTTTGCCACCACAGGCTTTCCAGGAAAAATCAGCTCTCAATTGCTGGTGCATCACCTGGACCATCCACAGGTTTGTAAACTTGTGCAGTGATGCCTTAACCTGTTGGTGTCCTTTTTGCCGTTAAAAATGATTAAAATGCCCTTTATTTGGGAAAATGAGGTGATTGTCAGCATGGCCGCTAGGGACCATATCAAAATGTATCACTTAACCATCCAGTGCAGTGTACATGCACACGTTCTAGAAAAAGCCATAATATAGCATAAGGAAAAAACATTTCTATACTACAGTTATTGTATAATTATTTGTACACGTATAAATAGGTTTTATACATTGTACTTTACCTTGAAGATGCGACGCCTTGACCTAAGGAAGATGAGGCGGTGGAAAATATAGACACGCTTTGAGGATGAGCTCAAAAATTATCTGGATTTTAAATCTTTAGTTGTCTTTTAAAGCTTAATCTACTCATTCTGCTTCAAAAATTGTGCCCTTGTCCTGTCTCTCAATAATTCCGTACTTAAATTCAGCATAGAAATTTGATATTTTTACATCTTTTCGGATATCATCTCCTCAGTATTGTCACTAGCATGTTTACAAGAATGTTCCTTGCACAAAAGAATTCACATAAAACACACAAAACAAATTCACATGAAGCACAAAGCAATATTTGACTGGTTAATTCACTTGTAGGTCAATGCATTTCTGCATGTGTTGTGTATTTGATGCAAACATGGATATTAACGTGTCTGACTGGCGTTCCAGCCTGTTTTGATTGGTTCAGCTACTGTGGGCGCAGGTCTGAGCTGGCATCGGACTCTGCCTCTGTGTGTGGTTGGTGCAGACCGAAAGCTGCTGTTCTGGATGACGGAGATGTGAGCTGCTTCTCTGTCGACTGGAGAGCACAAATGTAGTACTTTATCAATAAATACACCCTTTTTTCCAAAGTGTGCACTTTTGTCGTTCTATCTTTTTTTACAGGCCACTTGGGCTAAAGTGTGGTGGAAAAGCTGGGAATCTTTTTGTTTTTTTCTGCTTTGTTCCAACAAGAATAATTCAGTGAGAAAAACACTCAGGTGGTCGTGTCACAGTCGCGTCTCCATCTAAACAATAATCTTCATTCCTAACACTGCGGGGAATCTTCCTCCGTTCCAATCGTGACGCATGTGTGTGGTGGGGGAGATGGAGGTGATGTTATTTATGCTTCAACCATTGAACCCTGGAAATGAAGACAAGCATGGGAAACTACAGTGCAAAGACTGAGCATACTGCATTGTTCCAAGAAAAGCAGAGTAGACTTACAAAGAGGGGACTGAAGGTTCTCTCAGGGCAGGCGAGATCCAGCTCAAACGCCAAAAGGTAGATTGGATGAGTGTGTGTGTGTGTCTTTATTTTATGGTCAGAAAGACTTTCCAACCGTTGCATTTGCAGCATGTTTAACATTGGCGTGTTGTGGTGAGATTTAAGGAAAGGCTGTGTTGAGTGTGCTGAGAAGTGAGAAATGAACCTCCGCCATCAAGTCCACTGTACAGGCCTGTATGATTCTTGGACGCTTGAAGCATACGTTCACAATCATAACATGCTACTGGTCTGCTGGTGTTGTTTGAATAAGTTGATTGTGGTCTGACCGGGACTGGTGCTGGAGAATCCATGGCAGCCTCTGCCGCACGCTCTCATGTGCGGGACACTCATCCAAAGGCTACAACAGCTTTCCCAGCGAGTGAGAACAGCACAGATCTTGAACTGAAAGAGCTTTCGATGGAACACGATACAGAAAATGAGCCACTCCGAAATCTACTTCCAATGATCAATGTTTAGTTGGGCAAGATGTTAACCCGAGATTGCCATCTGCTGGCTAGAATCGTCTCAAGCGGTGACTTAACAGCGTGCCAGAGTTCTGTGAATAACCCATTTCACCCAGAATTCGTGCTGGGATATGGCATTCATCATTCAGGAAGAGATCTGGTTTTTATTTGTAATATTTCAGTCGACCTGCGTCAATCTGGTGGGAAAGGCGAAGCAGACACAATGCCTGTCTTCTAGCAGATGCTTTCTGTCTTGATGAAGGACTTATCCAAGCCTTCTTTCATAGGCTTAATGATTTAAGCCTTCAAAGTTGGCAAGTGGTTTTAATGGCTATAGAGACTCATCATGATCAAAGACGCTCAGTGCTCCAGCACTGCACAGAGGCCTAATCCTATTCATTGTCTGAGACTGAGTAGAAAGAATAAAAGGAAGGAGTGTTCTTTTGATTACAAGAGATAATGTCGTTTCACGAAGGGCTGCTTGAATAAGCAATAATCTTTAAAAGATGAAATGCGCATTTTTCAGCGCTGAGAACTCTTAATGGTGACCTTTAGCATTAGACGTGATGTTATTCAGGCCAACATTCTAAAGGGTTTGTGGAGTGTATTTACAAATGTGTTTATTCCAAGTCTGCGAAAATTCCAAGGCCAATGCAGGAGTTAGAGTTTGTTTTTGTTTCAACATGCAAAAATGCTCAGAATCATTTTGCGAGGTCACCAAACTTGTCATTCCGCATCAGAGTGAGGGTCTATTACTGATACTGAAACATCAGTAAAAACGTCTCTCGAAACGTGTGTTTTTATACACCTGAATTTTTTTTTTGTTGTCTTTTCTTACACACATAAAACAACTTTTGTGTTCAAAAGTTAACTCTTTTAGCAAAAAAGAAAGGGCCATTGCGCGAGACCAGATTAATTAGTGACAACACTGTTCTATTTCAAATGTTTTCATGGGGCCCAAAATCTTTAGCGGTGGTATGACATTTCTATAGGCTATTACAAAGTATTATGCTTGCTTATCTCTGAGTTTTTCAATAATACTGTACTTGAAAAAATATATACAGTATTTCCAGTCTGGTGGAAAATACTTTGTCTCTATCCTAACCTCAAATATTTAGCCATGAAAAGATGCCTAATACGTTTGCCAATTCAAACAGCACGATATCAACTTAATGACGTCATGCGTGTTGTGAACGTGTGGGTTGAATTACCGATTGTGGTTATCTTGTTGCCGTGACAACCGGTTGTTTTGAAGGTGATGGATGCGGAGGCGCGATGTGGTTTCCAGAAGAATTTGAGGAGCGGGTTGAGCGGAGTGTAACGTGAGATACAAGCCACGATTAAGTGTTTGAATTCAGTTTATATAAGCAGACTGCTCGTCTCCCCTATTTATCATGTCTTTTTTTCTGAAGAACGCGCCCTCTCGTTTGGATTTTCAGCAGGGTCGAGGCGAAACAAAGGGCAGCCAATTGATGGAGCCTCGTTGAGCCCTGAGCTTCAGACGTTTGGAGCGGAGTGACCCGGTTGCGCGCTCATTCCTGTCGTGGTTGCGCGTTGAAGGCGGTTTGGCCTGAGCCGCACGAAGTGGCGAGGAAAACACTGTGACGTCACGCCAGATCTTTCATTTGGATGGAGCAGTAATTCCAACGACCTGCTTTTGCAGACACAATTTCAATGCACTCCCAGTTAGTGGGGCAAATAAGAACTCAATTCTGCGGCTTTGTGTATATAGATAATTAAGCTGATTTTTTTGTAATGTTTCAACCATTTACAGTTTGTTCTTTTGTGTGCTTTTTAAATTTTTTCTCTCAATGCTGCTTGTCCGGTTTCCTCCCACAGTCCAAAAACATGCGCTTCAGGCTAATTGGAATTGGAAAATTGACCACATAGGTATGAGTGAGTGTGTGAATGTGTTCGTCTGTGTGTCCCGCTCTGCGAATGGTTGGCCACCAATCCAGATTGTGTATCCCGCCTCCGGCCCTAAGATGCTGAGATAGGCACCAGCTCCCCGCGACCCTGTAAAGGATGAAGCGGTAGAAGATGACTGACTGGCTGCTTGTGTCTTGCCGGACCCCTTCAATTAATCAATGAATCAATCAATGAATCGTTGAATCTATCTATCCATCCATCCATCCATCCATCCATCCAATTATGGTACTGTGCATCATCCAGCCTGGATACAATACATTAAAATTCACACTGGAAAAAATCTGGTAGATTGAAATAGCCTTGGAATAAATATCTTTAAAATATTATTATTATTATTACATCATCATTATTGCTGTTGTTAATAATAATACAAATAATAATAATAATAACATTAATTGTACGCTCTTGTTGCCCCCCTAGTGGTCACGGTCCCGCTATACCTCTTATTTAAACATGCAGGAGTGTGTGTGTGTGTGTGTGTCTGTGTGTGTGTGCGTGTGTGTGTGTGTGTGTGTGCGTGTGTGTGTGCGTGCGTGTGTGTGTGTGTGTGTACGTGTGAAGACCAACATTTTAAAGGTAATTTACGATCTAATATTTTGACTCTATAGCAGTGTACAATATATTATACTAATATGTCAAATAATTTATACACATTTTCATTTTTACAAAGACACGTTGTTTGTTTTTACTGGATGGACAGATTTTTCACTTAAAAATTAATAGATCACATACATCAACAGTTTTTTGTGATATACTGACATGAACACATTTTTTACAAACATGATCAGAAATAAATATTAGAATAAAATATTACATTTGAGAAGTAATGATAAATTCTGGTAGATCATTCATTAAGGGCTTTTTTCTCCCCCAATTTCTCTAGTGCTCCATACAAGATCTTCAGGTCTTCCCTCATCAGTCCAAGAACATCCCGAATCTTTGACGGTTCATCCAAAACTTCCATGCTGCAGGTGTACGGATCATATCTAATGGAGAATGACTTCTCAATGGTGGATGAATATTGCCTGTGAGAACAATTTTAATGTTAACAGTGGTACTGCCTCTGAACACACATACACATACACACACCTTAGCTTTCTCTTGGCATCCTCAAAGCTCTCTGAGACAAAATACACAGGTTGAAATGACTGATCCTGGTATGGCTGAAGCACAGTCTCCTCTGGGTTGAATGGTTTGTACTGGGGCTCGTTAGATAGTGCATACTGGAAAAAAAAAACATTATAATAAATAATTAAATTGTTCAATGTAGCATTTAAGTTTGTGTACTGTATTACCAAAAGTTGGAAAAAAAAAACAATAATTTAAATGGAAAATAATACTCAAAAATTATTTTTGCTTGTTTGTTTAACTGTTTTATTTCATAAAATCGTTTATTTATATTTTATTTAGTCTTGTCCTACCAAGAGTTCTCCATAGGATGACAGGAGGCCTGCACCATAGGCTTTAATGCTTCCATTTTGCTTACAAAGGCCAAATTCCACCGTAAACCAGTACAGCTAAGTGGAAAAATGGAGAAAATGAAAATCTAAAACTACTTTTATACACACATCACAAGCATTGTTACGTCATCTTAAATTATAGTTTATAGTTTTACAAACATAGAGCATTTTCATATCATAATAAATATACGGTAAATTAGTACAATGAACACAAGATGGCAGTACAGGACTTTTTTTCCTCTATTGATGGAAACATTTTGTTTACCGTGGAGAGTTTCTCAATCTCCTCATCCGATGTTCCAAGTGAGGCAAGTCCAATCTCCTGCAGAGAACCATTTAAACTTAAAAAATGAAGTCTGTTGCATTACATTTACAATATGTATGCACACATCAACATTAATGCGTGACATGAGTTCATACTTGTGAAAACTGAGCAAACTCTTTGTCGGCAAGCATAGGAATATGTCCAAGCAGTTCATGGCAGCAGTCCCTGTTGAAGGTCAAAAATCAAGCTATTTTTTTTACACAGTCTATAAACAGCTTCATGTTTCTTTTCCTTGTACATACGGTTCAGGGGAATGCATGGGGGCTGAAGGGTGACGTATATACTGGGTACACTGGAACACCCGGAAGGCTAAACTGGCGAGGAAGTCTCGAGCCGAGAGCAGCCCTGCAGCAGGCCTCAGCTGGAAGCCTGTCCTCTCTGCACAGTTATAAAAAAAAGTCAGCCATCACACACACACACACACACACACACACACACACACACACACACACACATGACCTTTCTACCTTTCAGAAATGCAGACACTTCTTTGATCTGGGGTATTTTGTCTTCTCCATACAGGCCTTTGCTCTCCAGCTGTTGCAAGGCATCTATAAACTGCCTGCAAGCGTGTGTGGGGAACAGACTGGACAGCGTGGTGTAGACCTCTCTCCTGTCTCGTCACAATTAAAACTCATGAATATTTTCTCTGTATGTTTTAGTGTTTAGAAATTTGAAAGAAAAATATACACAGTGGGAAAGTCTACCAAGTGGTGGTCTCCTCTAGGGTGTATTCCACTGCTGGTAAAGGGTCACCACTGGAATGACAGAAATATGGCCAGTCGAAAACCTTTTTCGCTCTCTCCCACAGTCACTCTCTCTCTCTCTCTTTCTTTCTCTCCCTCCATTTAATATTTTTGTATTTATGTACTTTTTATTTTAATTACCACTTTTTTTGTTTTATCCTTTATCACCCCCCCCCCATCTCTCTCGCATGATTTTGTATTTGTGTAAAATGTATTTTAAATACTTACTGCTTGTAGTTGAATGCCAGTTCACAAATTGTTTCCCTTCGTTTTCTGTATTCTATGTCGCTGAATCCCTAAAGAATGAAAATGGCACTTGTTTGTCAAAAAAGCCTTCTTGAAAAATTTGTTTGATTAATTTGTCCACTCACAGGGTGATCATGGTCCAGATCTGGATCATATTTTGTTATCAAGTGATTGCATTTGTCCAGGTCAGATATAGTCTTTGGAAACCAAGGAACTGAAGGTTAAAAATAACGTCATCATTTTTTTTTTACAGTTAAACATCAAATGGTTTTAGTTTGAGTTAAAATTACATACTCTTGTCCTCTTGTGATGTACGCACGTCATCTGCAACCCTTTTTAAGGAGTTAATGAAGATGTCGATGTCTGAGCAGTGAACTTCACATCTCATGTAGAACTCTAGATCATCCCCACTGTTTTTCTTGTACTTTCTACTTGGTCGACTCTCCAAATGTAGAAGTTTGGCTTCAAAAGTCTGTGTTGCAAAACCCAAAATATTTCATATCTTTTTACAGTGATGTCTATTATAAAAATATAGATAAAGATATCTATATCTTAATACATAAACATAGATATTTACATTATCTACCACTTCATTTCTGGGAAACAATGAGCTGGAGCTCAAGAAGTATATACAATCTAGATTGGTGGCCAAGCATTCGCAGAGCATGACACTGACACACGCACTCTCACACTCACTCAATTTCCAATGCCAATTCACCTGAAACAAGTGTTTTTCTCTCAACAGTCCGATGTCAAATGAACATTTTCTGCATTTGATGCTTTGTGTTTAACTCGCACTTGAAACTGAATGAACTTGACATTGACTGACTGTTGACTGGCTTGATTGGTCCTAAATCTAATGTACTCAGTACTCCAGTCACTATGTGTCTGTTTTTTGTTTTGTTTTCTTTTCTTTTTTCATTAATTTTATTTCTAGTTATTTCCATGTTTAGGTTCTCCTGCATTCTCTATAATAATTATTTTGGATTCTGTTCAGGTCTCTCCTTGTTGATTGTTATTTTTTATTCAAAGCCTTGTTCTCTGACTAGTGGCAAGTTTTTTGTTTGCAGACCAAAGGTTTGGACACCACCTCATTGTATCCAAATTGATCAGCTTCAAGTGGTAGTCTAAGGTCTTCCAACAGTCTTGAAGGAGTTAAAGATTTGAGAATGTCAAGAGTGTGCAAATGAGTAATGAAGCAGAAGAAAAACATAATATTACATGTTTTCAATTATTTCACACTTTTTTAAAATTAGTATTGATGCTTCCAGGGTCTACAACTTCCACATGACAATAAATAAAGCTTTGAATGAGAAGATGTGTCTGTCTACACATTTGGTCTCCACATCGTTGCGGAGGTGGAGCTAAAGAGTTTCAATAGCCATTGAAGCACAGGAGTAAAAGTCAGTCAAAGTAGCTTTATTTTCATTTTAACTACAACAGAGCAATTCACAGTGAAATGAGATGTTTCTGGTGCTACAGAACAACACAACACCAAACGCTATTAACTAGACACACACCGACAAAAACCGAAGATGGTGCAAAAGAGGAACAGACAAAATTCGAATAAACGCAAAAGACGATTGAAATTTACTAAACCTCTAAATTTACTAAAATTCTGAAGAATAAAAAAGAAATCTAGCTCGTTGTATGCTGTTCAAATGAAACATTAATTATTTATTCTTATTCTATTTACGCGGTTCCAGGTTGTTGCACTTGCTCTCATTGCTTTCGTAAGACACTTTCTTAAGGTTCTGTCACCTCTCAAATAGACATAAATATTTGTTTCTGCGCGTCAAAAGCGAACGCAACACACTGCGAATGCAATTCGACAACTCTTTCGAATTTTGTCCGGAAAACCGTTCTGTATTTGGTTGTGCTTTAAGCCTGCAAGGTGCTTGCAGGTCGCGACAATGTTTCTCGGTTTAATTGCTGTGTTTTGAGTGATCAAAATATTTGTTTCTAAACGGAATGCAAAACAGGCATGAAAGTTGCTGAATGTAAAAAGAAGAAGAAGAGAAGAACAGAATTGCCTTATAGCCTGTAATTTTGCATTTATTCCCTTCACGAGTTTTGAATTTATACTGAAGAAAACAAAACAAATTAGAATAAACGAATTAGAAATTATGCTAATCGAAAACAATAACAATGATGAAAAAAAACCTGTAATACTGAAACGCAACCAATAAAACTTTTGGATATATTCACACTAAGAGCATACATTTTTCAAAGATGTTAACTTAAAAGTAGTTGCAACGAACATGTTCAGACGTCGAAATAGGGTCACATAGCTTACATTGTTTAATTATAAAAAGTACAGCACAGTATTTTTAATTAAAAGCTTACCTCAAATACCTTGCCAGCTTTGAAGAACCCCGCGTCTTTCTCATTTTTGAGAGAAAACAGTATATTCAGGGTGGCTTTACCGTTATTTTCTTCCTCAAACACGAAACTGTCTCCACAGCGCGAGGGTCCGGGTGATGAGGAAGCGCTGTCCCGGTCCCGCCGCGCGTCCTCGATCAGACTGCGCTTTCTACCATTTAACGAAAGATTTTGCGCTATGTCCGACTTCATCTATTCCTTACCTTGTGTTAAACAAGCACGTAGGTCTGTAATCAAATAAATCTAAAAATAATTATGAAGCACAAATTACTATTTTTCACCAGTTCACATTTGCAGCAAACTGAATGTTCTCACTCCCTGCAATTTATATACGATGGCAAGGCTCTTTATGTAAATACAATCATGCAAATTCATGCCTGATTTTGACCCGGGTGCGTCATTAAACAGGATTTTGTCACAACACAATTAAAAGCAGTTCACATAAATGTCAATTCTTCCAAAATTTGGACCAAAACAATAATTAACTGAATCTGCCCTTAACAGATTATTTAACACGATCTGATGAAAATTCATATTAACATAAAATGTTAACATGGTATAATGTCCAAGAATACGTTAATATGTTACAAGAATATAGGAGCTGCTCTCCAAGGTACTGAAAACAATTAAAGTACATTAACACCAAGATCATATGAATCACATAAAAACAGATGTTATAGTACCTTTATTGACTATGTATACATACGTTAATTTGACATATACATGCATTATATAGAAAGTTACAAAATCAAACCATTTAATCAAAAATCAAATGTCTTTTTACATGCTTTTAGACAAAAAGCCAAAACAAAGGTTGGTCTTCCTGTGCTTCTTTTACTTGCCAAATTTAGTTTTGTAAGTTTTAATAAAAACAAATTGACACTTCACAAAGCAATAACATATTCGGGCAAAAATGTTCCATCAAGACTTTTTTCGAATCTTTGCCTATATGATACAATTTTGGAGCAACAGCCTGGGAGCTCATTGAAATTGATTAAAAGTAAAACGATTTTTTTTCCTTACCAGCATAGTAAATAGTATGTATAATTAAGCACTAGCAGCTTTAGAACACTTCATGTTTGGTATTTACAAGTGAATTGTTCTGCATTTCTTTTTAGTTATATAACCTACTGGAGTAAATACATAGTCACTAAATATATTTTGGGAATAATTTTCTCTACATTAGATACATAGCGTCTAGATAGAGATTTGCTAACACATTCCATTCAATCACAGCTTGAGCAAGCATAACTAAGTTCTGACCCCGACTCAATATAAAATATTGGAGCATAGCTTCTTGAGTGTTTCTCAAAGCCTTATTCCATTTTTTGCAAAGCACTGCACAGGATTGAGATTTCACCTAGAACACAACAACAAAAAATTAGATAAACGTGTGATTTAAATGTGCAAATGTGACCTTCATCTATAATATTTAAATATTTATCAAAAAGAAATTAAGACATTAGTTTTAAAAAATGTAATCTCAAAAACCACACAATTTAGAACCATTTTGATTTTTTGCATTTTGCATTATGCGTTGCATTAAACTTGTACTATTATTTATTTTGCTTTGCTATAATTGTTTAACTTAAACTGAAATCACAAAGTCATCAAACTGACCACTGCAAAACCCTCAATCTATAAAACAATGGGGAAAATTGGTTTTATAATGAAAAACAGATAAATGACATTGATACACACCACTGATGCTGTCTGCCAGATTTTTGAGCTGCTGCGTATTGTCTAACACCTCAATGCTTTGTGTGTAGGGATTGTAGCGGACAGAGAATGGCCGTGGGATTGTGGATGCATATTTCCTACATAATGCACAAAAAAAACGACAAAAAGCATTAAAATCACTGACAAAACACTGAATACTCTGAATGGTGTTTTGGTTACATTACCTGACTTTTTCTTTGGCATCTTCAAAACTTTCAGCAACAAAATACACCGGCTGGAACTCCGTAATGGGGTATTTTTGCAGGCTAGTCCTTTCTGGGTCGAAAGGTTGGAGGCTGGGTTTGTCAGACAAGCAGTACTAAAAAAAGAGCAAAAATATCAAAATTACTGAAACACACATACGGGTACTTACAGATCTGTAAACTCTCACATACCTGCAGTTCACCAAACGACGAAAGCAATCCTGCACCATAAGCTTTTACTTCATTTCCTTGCTTGCACAGACCGAATTCCACTGTGAACCAATAAACCTGTGTGTGTGTGTGTGTGTGTGTGTGTGTGTAAATATTTAAGATGTCATACAAATGAATGGGTTTGATAGAGATACAGTATATCATTATATATTATAATATTACAGAAACCGAGAAAGAAAGAAAGAGAGAGAGAGAGAGAGAGAGAGAGAGAGAGAGAGAGAGAGAGATATTAAAATACACAGACAGAGATGAAAAGAATCAAGAGTCAAGAAAGAAAAGAAAAGAGACCGTTTGAATCAAGATTTTAATGTCTTCTATATGATCTTTCTATTACAACCTAAAGCTATACTCACGGTTGCCAACTTTTCTATATATTCATCAGGGGCGCCCAAGGAAGCAAGTCCAATTTCCTGTTCAGACAAACAATAAATCACTGATAAATACACAATTTAGGAACAATAAAACAAGTATAGAAATGCACATCAAAGATCCACAAACCTGTGAGAACTGAGCAAAACTTGGATCAGCAAAGAGGGGCACGTGTCCCAGCAGCTCATGACAAATGTCCCTGAACCAAAATCAATGTTTGTTAAATAATTGAAACACAATTAAAATTGTGTTTCTAAATCTATCACAGTCATTGTTAAATGATACTAACTTGTCGTGTATAGTAGTGACTAGTTAGCAATAATTTTCACTCATTTATAGAATATGATTATAATCACACACACACACACGCACGCACGCACACACACACACACACACACACACACACACACACACACACACACACACACACACACACACACACACACACACACACATATATATATACTATACTAATGACTATATATATGTGAAAATATACTCATGTTTCCAATTTTTAGGAACCATTTGTAATCTATATTCTGTACTCACGGTTCAGGTGTGTACATGGGTTTGGAACTATGACGTATGTACTGGGTTGAGTGAAATACTCTGAAGGCCAGACCAGCCAAGAAATCACGAGAGGATAGCAAACCGGCTACCGGGCGTAGACGGAACCCTGTGCACGCTGTGGAAATCAGGCCCGAAAGGTGTTAAAACATCTCCAAGCTTCTGGAAGCGTGCATTGTGTGGTCTTACTCTGCAGGTAGCGTGAGATGTCCTCCAGCTGTGGAATATTGTCCTCTCGGTATCCACAGTACTTCTCCAGCAGTGGGAAAACACGGTTGTGTTCACGGCAAGCATGTGAAGGGTAGAGGGTCTTCAGCTCTTTAAAAACGGTCCCCCATGTGGCCCTTTCTTCAGTCGTGTAGTCCACACGAGGAATAATCTGTCCACTGGCATTATAGAATGACAGTTAACCATGATAAAAAAACAGATGTGGTAAAGTGTTTAGTATTTGTATAATACTGGTTGCTGTATTATATATAATATTAACAAAGATTTATATAGTATTTATTATATATAAAGTGTTAAACATTAACTTTTTTAAACAGAAAAAGTATAAATGAAAGCAGTGTGGTTATATTATGTGGTTAAACTAATTACCACCGATGTAACTCGTTTTCAACTAATACGTTACTAATAAGTTACATTTTGAAAATTAATACACAGATAAAATGTGTCAAAAGAATGGAAATAACACATAACAATTATTTTTAACGCCTTTTGGTACCAAATATATACATGATTTATATTTTGCTATAAGCATTTTAAGAGAAACCTACAGCATGTAATGTTTTAGAACATTTTATATTACCAAACATAAAAATAATGATTTTTAAGAAATGTAAATGGAAATATGCTAAAAATATACAATTTGTGCAGTGAAGATTAAAATGTAAAGAAATACAAGTAAACAAATTTAAAAAGTAATGCATATACATATTGATTTGACACAATTTGTTGTTTTCTTTCCAACAAGTTGAATTTTCTTTATTCTAACATATCAGTTGTTTATAAATGCCTTACATGTTCGTATATTTCATGAAGAGCTTTACTAAATATTTCCCTATGAAAGCAGCAAAAACCAAGACAGTTTTAGGACATTACATACACAAACTAGCATGGAGATGTCATGTGGCCCATATTATTTATAGGGTAGGTATGTAAATGCAACGGCTGCTGGATTCAGTCTTTGTAGTGCCCGTGTGAATAATGCATCTCAATTATGAAGACAAAGCTACTGGGGCTCTGGAAGGCACAGCGACCCTGTAATTTAGCCCTTTTGTCCAGGGGAGCAATTTTCTATAGAAAATGCAACAAAACAACTAGAAGAGTGTGGGCATGATCTACGTAAGTCCATGGGAAAGTGAATAAAGGGTGGTAAGCGAGCAACAGTTACTGTCTGTAGTTGTAGGCTATGTCAGCAAATTCCTTCCTCCGGGAACGGTACACGGGGTCCGTGAATCCCTGCAAAAAACAAAGTTGATGTATGATGAGTGATGTTGATGTCTGATCTGGGATCATAAAGCAGATCCATACGGTTCAGTGTGGTCCAGTATCCCGACACTTCACTGATCGGCGGACCACTCATTCAAATTAGGCCTTTGTAGAGTGTTTGCTGCTCATGATGAATGCATTTCAGTTTAATGACTGCTGGAAAGGGGCAATTATTTATAATTACAGGGCCTAAATTAAAGTGATGACATCAATTTGAGAGCCCCTGTCCGTTTCCATTAGAATAGAGAGTGATACAGAGTTCCCATCCAGACTGGGGGCTTTTAGCATTGTATAGAGGAAAAAAAAACACTAACACTCCCACACACGCATAAGTTTCGATAAAAAATGAAAAAGTCTTACATGCATACACGCACACGCGTGCACGCACGCACACACAGACACACACACACACACACACACACACACACACACACACACACACACACACACACACATTGGCTTACAGGATGATCTGCATCCAATTCAGACCCATAGCTGAGAATCTGGTTGGCGAAGCGATCCAAGTCCTGGATGTCATTTGGAAACCATGGAACTTTTTGAAAGGAGAACAGACACAGAAGAGACATGTATTAAAAAATTTCCAGCATATAAAAACCTTGATCAAATAAAAATGGTTCAAACCATAGTGTTTTATAAATATTGTAGCACTGTAATAATGAGCGCAAATGTCTTCACTAACTAAAGTAACTGGAAAGTGAGGCTGGTTTTGGAAATGGAATGGGCATTCAAGGTATTGTTTCATCAACTAATGTTTATTGTGTAAAAATGTTATGTGTTGTATCACTCTTGCACACACAAACACACGCACACACACACACACACACACACACACACACACACACACACACACACACACACACACAACCCACCTGTGTCTTTCTGTTTGTTACGAGATAACTCATGAACTTGTCCACTGATCTCTTTGCGGAGACCATCAACAACTTCATCAAGTACTTTGGAGGAGGCTGAATCCACGCTGATGAAGAACTCATATTCTTCTTTATTCTTCCGTGATGGACGAGACTCTATGTGAGTCAGATTAATGCCTTTCTCCTGCAGATGAACGAGACATGGACAAGGAACTGAGATGTTTAAGCAATTATTCCTACAGAAGAATATGATAAATTCCCAAAAGCCTTCTACTAATTCAAACATACTATTATTTGTGAATTACATTAATACGAAGTTAATCATGATTGATTAATATTGAATATTAATTGCCATTTAGGTTTTGGATACAAATTGTATTAATACTCAATAAGTAATATTTATAACACAGTAAAGTATGAATAATAAAACTTACCTGAATAATCATGAATACTATGATTGCATACAGAGCAAACAATTTATTTAAATCATGTGTCTATATTAACACTAGGTGGTGCTGTATGATAACTTCAAGGGTTAAAAAAAGAAGAGCAAAGTCCCCGAGGCAGATAAAAACAAGTTTTAGAGGTTTGACTGAATACAAAAGCCTCACAAATTGCATTTTCAGAGTTTCTAAACCCACTTGGATTTGATCATTTTGCCTAGCCTCAAAAAAAAAAAAAAACCTCGGATAACCTTGTGTCTTCAGTATTAAGTTTTAAGGCTGTCTTCTTTTTTTCATTCCTAATTACTTCACAACAACAGAATCTTCTGAGTCAATAAACACAGTGTTCCACATGACATAAATCTCAATGGTGCAGCCAGTTTTTTTTTTTTGACTGAGCTTAGCACAGATTCTAGATGGCTCTCCTGCCAAAAACGTGTTTGTGTTTATGAGTTTGTGGACAAACAGAGGGAGGACACACACTTCTGCTTCCCATAGGTCCATGGAGAAGGCGGATAAGGTTTACAATGACTCGGACCCTCTCTGATCTCTAATACATTCCCTCCCCTTCCATCTGGTCCTAAGTGAATCCATATGTCTCTGCATCCTCAAGCTCACAACACAACACAAACCAAAATTGCTGTGTTGTTTTTCAGCATGCTTGGCATGTCTTTCACGGCTGGGAGCCTATAATTCAAGCGCAAGTCAATGAGTTCAAACCTGAGTCAGTTAGTTGATCAACATTTTCTGACCGTGTGGTACACCAATAAATACGTATCTATATATATTATATACCAATAAATACGTATCCGTATATATTATCTGTGCAATTAAATTGAACACAAAATGGCAAATTGTATGAAAACTTTTTAATTGTAAATAATAATTTATTTGCATTCTGTATATGTAGCATTTAAAAAAACGGACAATTTAAGTAATAAACTGCTTAATAGCCCATTAGGGATGAATAGTATGATAAAATGTATTCTAAATAATTAAATCAAACATTGGAGATGGTAGTAATGATGGTAGTAATTGTTTTGCTTGCATGGGGGTAAAGAGAGGGGATGGTGAAGGGGAGTTTTAAGGGGCGGAGTGGGATGGTACAAAAGAGCCAATCAGAAACAGCAGGCCAGTTTTTCATCTTTATAGTGGCACCAGGGGTGCGCGCACAGACCCTATTAACATGCATGAATGCACCAGAAAAACCTTGCCAAGATCATTAATTTTTGTTTTAGGAAAAGTAAAAATGCACATTTGTTGACTAAACGAAAACTGATGTACAGTCTTTGCCCATGTTCAGTGAAAAACTCACATGCTCAGGTCACGTTTTCAGTCCTAGAGGGTCACGCAAGGTAACAGCAATGACCAAACACACCGTCCTGAACTTTGATATGAGTAGATGTGAATTTGGTGATAATTTAACCACGTTTGACAATTTCACATTAATTTGACTGTGCTATGTGAAACCAACAATTTACATGTCAAATTGTATTTGCAAGTGTGCAGACTTGCATTTCATAAATGCAAAAAAAAAACTTGCACAAAAGTTTTGTCTTTATAATTTCTTTGTTTATCTAAAAGAATTATTTCTATAGCTATGTATATATATATATATATATATATATATATATATATATATATATATATAAATCGAAAGCTGATTATATCTCTACATAACTATATATAACATATTTTGCTGATCTTCCATTATTTGGCTGCAGTGTCCATTAAAAGTAACCTCTCGGTAAATCCAATTTGGGTCCAAACACTCACGTGTAAGTATTTCCCTGCTGTTTTTATCAGCTGAGCGTGGGTCAGACACTTTTGAAGACAAACATTTACATCACCCACACAAAATTGCCTAATCTCCCTTAAGTTAGGATTCTCACAAAGGTCTGATAATTTTTTTCTCTCCTGACTTGTGTTTTGGATTTTAGAGAAATATGAGGAATGTTCCAGATTAAAATCTGAGAAACCGTTCAAGGAATAGAAAGACATTGTGATGTTAACCTCAAAGAGTTTGAGGGCCTTCACGAGAGCGCCGACCTCCTCCTTCAGGGAGAAGATGCAGGACACCACGCCTGATTTGTGTTTCGGTTCTTCCAGGTAGGAAGAAGTCAGAGAGCTCTGTTGGGGGAGACACAGAGAGAGAGAGAGAGAGAAAGAGAGAGAGACACAGACAGGGGGTTGGGGTAAAGACTTGACCTCTGACATTTAAAAATTATCACATGAAATACTGATATAAATCACATGAAAGGTGAAGGGACCTTTAGGAAAAAATCCTTCTGAAGCTGTGACTGTGTGATCTAATCAGTACCTTAACTATTCTCATTCTTCACAAAAATTGTACGGTAGCTAAAATAAACGAGCTAGTTTAGTCTTGTCAGAAAAGCACAGGGTACCGATTTTACCGATTTGACTAACAGCTTTTCATTGATGTGGGTTTTTGTGGAAATTAGCTAGAAATCCAGAAATAACACCCCTAAAGCCATTGTAATATAAGTCAATACTTGAAAAGGCAGATTAGGGGAGAGGCTGTGGGTTTAAATGTCAACTCAGATGCGTGTGTGTGTGTGTGTGTGAGAGAGAGAGAGAGAGAGAGAGAGAGTGTTTGTGTGCGTGTGTGTGTGCGTGTGTGTGTGCGTGTGTGTGTGTGTGCGTGTGTGTGTGTGTGTGTGTGTGTGTGTGTGTGTGTGTGTGCATGCAGAAGGACTTTAGGACTCGTGACCAAAGTCACACTCGCATTCCTGTGAATCAAACATTTATCATTACTTCAAGTTCATAACAAGAGTAATCTCAATACATTTTAAAACAGAAAGAGGCATAGAAATGCATTTAACTCCAGTTACATTGATCTAATTGTCCAGTTACATTGATCCTTGAATTGCATCTATCCATGGTCCAGACAGAATTAGATTCATATGCATTATTCTAAGACATGCTATGACAGGACAATATATATATATATATATATATATATATATATATATATATATATATATATATACAAAAAATACATATATGTGTATTTACACATACACTGTACATATTATTTATAAACAAGTTCAAGACGATATTTAAAAACAAAATTAAAACGATGGATTAAAAGGATGTTCAGGATTTTATATTTGACTTATTTTATTTTGATATTACAAGAAAAACAACATGTTAAAATACGTCAATATCTTGATAAAAGGTTATTAAAAGTGTAAAAATATTTCTAAATGAATTCTAAATATGTTTTATTCGGAAAATAAAAAAATCCCTGCTATGTTAATTTCAGAATAAAATTAAACACGTGCATACACATTTTCCAGTAGTAAAATGTTCATTTAAATTTAAAGAAAATATGTATTATTATCCATATATGATACAGTTATCTAAAATAATTTTGAGAACAGAGATGTGGTCACCTTTCTCCCCAGTTGACCGTTTATTTGAGTTAAACCTGCGTCCATGGTGGTTTCAGTCCTCAGGTGATGTCGACGTGCTGGATGCTTCTGTCTAGTTTGTTCAACACATCCAAAACTTCAGCAATTTAAAAGCAGCACGTGACACCACACCCCCCGAAAATCTCGTGCGCATTTACCACGTGACAAAGAGCAGCCCATAAAACCCCTGGGATGTTTGGAAGCATCTGGTTTGTGTTGTCCATTGGGAATTACTTTTTTTAGGGTGTGTGTGAGGGTGTTAAATACTGACAGTCAGCATGTCATAACAGTTACACAGCTTTAAGAGAAACATGTAATGATCATTTATTCATGTTTATTAGTATAAAAATACTTGTACAACGCTGTGTTTACTATCGATGCGGTCACAACTCGAATTGGCAAAATGATGTTGATTTCCTAATAACCGCAAGATGGCGCCAAGTAAACGCAAAACTATTTAGGTGAAGGGGTAGCTTAATGGCTTAAACGTGGTCGTTATTAGGTATTAGTAGTAGGACTAACAAAATAAGCCGAACTGATCTACTGATCCTAGTGAGTTCAATAAGAGTTCAAGTTCGACTTCAAAACATGTATGTAAGTCTAGACTTATAATCAGGAACAAATAGAAAATTTGATTGAAACTTGCGCTTTAATTTTCTAAAATTAACTACTTATTGATTATTAAATTGGAAAAAAAATAATAATAATCATAACAAAGATTCTTATAAAGAAAATGTTACCTAGGGTTAGGGTCACACTCACTTTACGTTTGTGCCCGTCTTTATTTAAGTACTATTTTACTACCACTAGGTGGCAGTAGTTGTTCAGAATTCATTTGGTTACGCTATCAGTTTCAAAGTTTCTGCAAACAAACTACTATTTCTAAAGCCCGTCTCCCACCAAAATGGTTACCAATTTTTTAATACGGTATTAATTACA
Source organism: Paedocypris micromegethes (assembly GCA_028031935.1). Classification (NCBI taxonomy): domain Eukaryota; kingdom Metazoa; phylum Chordata; class Actinopteri; order Cypriniformes; genus Paedocypris; species Paedocypris micromegethes. The sequence goes on from CM051496.1 coordinate 11,787,595, forward strand.
TCTACCATTTGTATCAATATACGTAGTGCGATTTTTTTTTGGTATATGTAAAATTTGTAAAAAAAAAAAAAAAAAAAAAAACTCTAAAATGTATTTTTAAAAAAAGCCAGCATTGTCTTAACAATTGCCGAACAATTAAGCGTTTCGTCCATGTATGCGGATTTGTGCAAGAATAAGAGCTTTGTTTTAATTAGTTTACAGCAGCTTTCGGAGTAAAACAAGGCCGAGGTGTTTCAGCCGAAGTTTAGACGCCCAGATGTCATATTAATTATTACACTCAGGAATGACTGGAACCTTCCCTGTGCCCCGACTATCGTGAAAGAAAAGCGGGCTTAGAAAAAGCTAATTGGACTTTGCGAATGCACTGACAGAGCATGGTGGATATGTTTCACAGAGTCCAATACAGAGTGAATAGAACCCACGCTTCTTTTCTAAACGCCCTTGCTGCGCTAAAAAAGGGCGACGGAGGAAAAAAACGGGGGTAGAAAGGATATTTAGAGGGGGCTCGGTGCTTGAATGCGGTGCTGATCTCGAACGCCTCAACCAACTCTCAGCAATTACACATTTGCAAACGCCCCCCTCGCGCGCGCGCACCAATCCGACCCCGACAAAGTCTTGCAAACGAACCCTGGTGAAAGCAATGTCCCGTTACCGTTCTACATCGGCTCGGTAGGTGTGGAAGCTGTAAGCCGAGAGAGAAAGGTCACGGTGGTCTGAGTCCAGAGCTTTCTAAATGCCCTTCTATTAAGTAACCCATCCGTTCCGCACCTCTCTCCAAGTTTCCAAAACGGCACAAATCCATCCATCCTGGACAAAGATCCCCTGTTTGCGCTAAAATAAAACGATGTAACAAAAAAAAAACGAAGATAAACGATGGCCGTTAAAAGTTGTGAAGATAAAAACATATAATATAAATTGTGCTATTCAATTCAACTTACTCAAACAATCATGAAACTAATTATTAAAAGGCACGTTAGCAAACGTACCAAACGTTTAACCGACCGAATTTGTGTCCCGGTCAAAGCAGGTCTAACCGATATTTCGACTTTTAACAGTTATGTCTTACAAACATAAAAGTGACTTTGATGGGATTTGCAAAGTCCAACATGTGCGTCTAAATTTAAAGTGTCTGTGTGTGTGTTTGCTATCGGAAACACTTGTCATAACCAAAAGAGACCTCTAGTCATTCTTTACGAGATGTTGTTTACTCAGCGGCAGGAGCGGCACGCGCCCGGCGTACGCAACGCAAGCGCATCTCGGCGAAAGGCGGCGAGAGGGGGCGTGGCCAAGAGGGAGCGCGCGGCGGGCAGGCGGCGTATTGAAAAGGCCGCCGTCTCCATCTCGCATCTCAGAACAGGTCGAGAGTCCGGAGCACTCCTGCCCATTCAAGCCACACGTGAACGCCACGAGCAAGACGCACGGCCACTGGGCAGCCCAAAGACGACTCTGCGCTCATACATCACCAGATGGACATCACAGCCAAAATGGAAATAAGCGTCAACCAGCAGCAGTTTATGCCACCTGCTTGCTTCTTTGCTTCTCAGAACATCCAACTCAGTCCCACCGACAGCCAGTGCAGCAACAAGTCCGCGCCGAAGCAGGCGAAGAGGCAGCGCTCATCCTCTCCCGAGTTGCTGCGATGCAAGAGGAGACTCAACTTCGCCGGATTCGGGTACAGCTTACCCCAGCAACAGCCGCACGCCGTGGCCAGGCGAAACGAGAGAGAACGGAACCGAGTGAAGCTTGTGAATAACGGCTTTGCAACCCTTCGCGAACACGTTCCTAACGGCGCCGCGAACAAGAAGATGAGCAAGGTGGAGACGCTGCGCTCCGCGGTGGAGTACATCCGCGCGCTCCAACAGCTGCTGGATGAGCATGACGCGGTCAGCGCGGCGTTCCAGTCGGGCGTGCTGTCACCCACCATTTCCCAGAACTACTCAAACGATATGAACTCTTCGGCCGGCTCGCCCGTGTCCTCCTATTCGTCAGATGAGGGCTCCTACGACCCGCTGAGTCCAGAAGAACAAGAGCTCCTTGACTTCACGAACTGGTTTTGAAGGTGGGTACAATTAATTCCGGAGACATTTTTTGTGTCAGTCCGCAGTCTAATTGCCACTGTACGATACTAACGGATCATTTCCTTTTCAGGAAACGCAGCACTCGCTCGGGAGGCAATCGGATGCCCTCCAAAAACACAAAGCACTGCGTTTGCACTGCAGGCCGGTTCGGAGAGTCTCGGATCCAGACCCAGAGATGGCCCATTCAAACTGGCAAACCGCGGGGGCCCGAGAGTCAAAAAGCCCGAGGGCTGAACAGGAGAAACGGGAGTCCAGTTCATTCAGCGCTTTCGCCCAAATCTCTTTTGAAAAGACTTTCCTTGAAACTGGCACACAGCAAAACAACACAAAAATGTTGTTCTTTATCTATGCTAACGAAAAAAAATCCCTCTCACAACTTTAATATGCTTCCAACTTGGCGAATTTTATTACAAGATTTTCTATTTGTATAAACACATGCTTTTTTTAAATATATATATTAAGCTATTTTTGTATGTAAGAGATTTATAGATGTTTTGTACACATTCCTCGTAATATTTGATTATATAGCCTGAAGCTGAAGTTTCTCATGCTCGTACACAGACTGATAGTCTCAAACGCATCTGGCAGGTTCCTTCACGATTATGAAGGTTTTAAATGAGTTTAATATTCAAGAGTTGAATCTTCAACACCAATGTGTCTTATTTAATAGATTTCAGATGTAATATGACGGAGTGATCAAATGTTATGCAGCTATTGTCCAAACGGCAGTGTTTGTGTCTCTACACCGCCTTGTACAAAACTTTGCCTTTACATTACTGGGGTTTGCATCTCAGATAAAAAGAGAAATGCCTTATTTACATATTTGCTTTAGTTTATGAATTAAAGTAAAAAAAAACAAACAAACAAGATCTCCAGTTTTATTTTGTGCTTGACTGTTTCTGTCGATCTATTCTAAATGCAAATCTGAAGGGGGAAAACGTTTTTAGGCAAATAGAGTAATATAAGGCTGTAGTCTCGGCAGCCTGCCCGTTCTGAGGCCGGGGGAGACGTGACCAGCATATATACGGGACTGTCCCACTGCCTCATAATGAATGCCAATTTGGTGAAGACACCGCTTTTGGGGATAAAAGATGGTGCTAATTTCACCACTGCCTGTTTAGACTGAAGTTTGCTCTAACCCATCTTGGCAAAATTATCTATAGCAAAAAGGGGGTAGAATGTTTCAGATAATGCTTATCGTTTATTTTTATGTATCCGTTGTTTGTGTTTAACAACCCAATTTAAAATTCGATTTTAACTTTGTATTTAAGTTGCATTAATATTAATAATTAATATTTTCACCAACATTAACGCATGTTTATTATAGTATACACATTTTTGTTGCAGAAAATATTCTAAAAGTGCTTCCAGAAAGCATAAAGAAAATAACTTACAGTATGTTTACTGAAAACATTTTTAAAGCATTTGGCTTGACAAAGTCTTGGAGTCTGAAAGGTAACGCGTGAGCGCGCGAGTCAGGCGCGTGGCTGCGGGATTGAACTGAAAAGGTCTGTGAGGCTCGTGAGAGGAGTCTGCTGGCGCGTGTGCCTTTCTGACAGCAGATCGCAACACGTACTCCACAATTCTGTCTCTCTCTCCCTCCCTCTAGCTCTCGCATACTCACACACGCGCGCGCGCGCGCGCGCACACACACTGCTATGCTGTTCACAAAATACAGGTGCCGAACACAAAACATCTCAGCATGACAGCAGAGTTCAGAACAAGGGAGGTGGGGTGGGTGGGCTTTTTAATAGTTAACCAATATTTTACACTTATCTCTCAGACTTCTATCAGCTAGCATTGTGAAACAAGAATGAAACAAATGGGTGATATACTCTTATCCAACTTTTTTGGCATGTTAAACCACTTGAGTTGCATCTTGAAAAATATGTTTGCTGTATAATTCATCGGAGGTTTATCAAAACGCATCCTTATCGCAGGTTCATTGGTGTGTCCGAAATTAAATGGAGCGAGGCTCTATACATGTATTGACCACATAGAATCATACAATATCCTAACAACATGATATTTCATTCTTTCATTTGTCAACACCACATTGTCAAACAAGACACGGGTGCCATTTTCAAACTTTTCACCCACAAATCAGACCAGTGTCCAAGGGGACGCCAGTGAGCGATGCCATTGGCTTAACAGCGGGCATGTATGCGTGCACACTGCATTCGAACCCGTGCCCGTGTCCCTCCCTTTGTGGCTGAACGCTGCCTCCTCATTATAGAAGGCCTGAATAGAAGAGAAGCAGCAGTATGTAACCCACACTGATGAGTGATCCGGGCCCCTCTGATGTTCCCCCAGTTGAAATTCACAGGGTCTTCTTGTTATCACTCCTCTCCAGTCTTTGAAAGTGCGAGGAAACTTCTATAGGAGACTTAGCAAATCCAAGGACTGTTAGACAGCGCTCACTTCCTCACAAGTGCTCAGAGAGCTTTTCAAGACAGTCCAATCTGGAACAGAGGGTTGCTGCTGTTTCTTTAGGGCTAAATGAGACCCAGTTAGTCCATGTTTTTCTCTCTACCTCCATCCTTTTCAGTTTCCCTCCTCATTCGTCTTTCTCATACAAATGCTCACTCATGTCTGAATGCATGGACACTCTTTATGCTTGTCAAAGCTTTTTTTTCATTGCTTCCTTTACTACACTGAGTAGTTCTGTGACTCATTATTATCAGCAATGACAGGCTGTTTGCTCGCCCAGCCGTTGCGATGAAACATCACACATTAGATGAAGTTCTCCGGCACCCAGAAAATGAATTCCTGTTAATAAAGTCTCTGTCATAGGTGAAACATGAGCTTCTCTAAAGAGAGGAGAGCAAACAGTGTTTCAGTACCACAGACAGCACTCCTCCACCAGACTGTGAGCCAGGCCCGGGGAATGCATTTCTGTAGCAGCCCCATGGAAAGTCTGAGTTGAAAGGATAGACCAATAATAACATGTTTAACTTAATTTATATTAATAATAATTGTTTTTTTACAACTGTTAGAAGGTACTGTTTACGTATTTTGATATGATGCATAGCATATGTTGCTTTCATTAAAATATAATCAACAGAGTTGTATTGCATGTACTATAAAATAACTATGGAATAACCTGTTTATTTATTTTTTTTGACCAAAACCATCTATCAACATGTGCATGACTGTAAATAATAACAGCTACTGAGGACGTTTTTGTGTACAGACTATATTTGTATATAATTGCATACAGGTATACAACTATACATATAACGTGATTATATTTTGATCAAGGGTTGTTTTTGAGAGCATGTAACAAAAAAGAATTTCCCCAAAGGAATGAATAAACAATTTCTGATTCTGACTCTATAAATACACCTTACGGCATTTTATGTTTCTGCCTGTTTCTGCCAATTTGTATTTTGCAAATAGAAAAAAAATAGCTTATGTATATATGTACTATTTAAAATACACCAGAAAAAAAAACGAATCTCTTGCTTCAATAAATCTGTTTCAGAAAGAATAGGAAAAAAAACATGTGACAATGCAGTCGAGGTTTTGTATGATGAAATAGTCAAAGTCATAGACTTGAAAAGAAGTATACTTAGAACAAAGTGGAGCAAATGCCATTTCAAAGATAATAAGTTCAGCAGGCGAATTCGATTTAAAAATAATACAGTTGAATTAGATTTAACACTTTAAATAAGTAAACAAAACTAGCTGTACTGTACTATTGAAAAAAAAAAAGTTGGAACTATCATAATGTACCAGAGTCATCAAAAGGGTTGGTGATGACAGAGTTATGAATGAGGATAAAAAGAGGCAAATGAGCAAGAAAGTCAAGCAGGTCGAGAGAGCGAATGTTTCGAAGTTCCTGTCTCACAGCCGCCTCATGCTCCGGCCTGATTCCTCCAGCTTTCAGCTCTACCAAGAGATGCTCAGGAGTTATGCAACTCTCCGTCGCCACAGTGCCCTCTGTCTGTCCCTCCAGCAAGAACAGGAACAATTGCTGTAAAGCAGCACAGATTTTGAATTATACAGAGGAGAGTTTCTTAAACTTAATGTGAAAGTTAATGTTTTGTTCCCCTGAATTGAAAACATTTTGGAAAATAAACTAAAAAAATTACTTTTGTAATGTGAATTTTGTAATGAAGTTTATGAATATGAAGCATATGTTTCACTCCAGACAAATATTATGCCAAATACTGCAAAAATTATAAAACAATGGAAATAAGGTTTAATCACTTGATTCACACTTAATAAATACCTAATAAATAATTTATTTTATTTTTTAGGAAGCCGTGCTGATATTAACATTTATCATTGTTTCTTATAATCAGAACAACAACAATTTCTTTAATTATAAGTATTGAAAATGTTATTATTATGTTACCATATTAATAAAGGAATATATAATATACAAATTCATATTTAGACAGTTTTATTCAGAGCATTTTCATTACATTTTCTCACAATCATGGTTCCAACCAATTAATCCAAAGTATATTCTAATTACAATGTGTTATTTTTGACAATGCTTAATTCTAAACCTAAAGGCAGCATCAGTCAGTCAATATATCAATCCATCCACAAGTACACAATCCTTTCTGAATACATTCAATTGGTCCAGGTCATCTCCAATTTCATACTGCCGGATGCGAAGTAACAAAACACTGGATGCTGGTCCGACCCATGCATTTATTTGGTTGTGTGTGCGCGTGAAAGCATGTGTTCAACTTGCACGTGTGCCGGAGTGGGCTCGAATTTCAGCAGTCTTTTCCTTCACTTCTGTGAGCGCACCTGTTTGCACACTTTAAATGCATCCGAGGTAATGACTAAAAGTGTGTGTTTGTGTGTCCAGTAATCCCCTGGCAAAATGCCCTCTTCTCTCTCCTCTCCCTGGATAACAATTCAAGCCCAGCTTACTCTGTAATTACACTTCCCTCTCCACCTAACCCCAGGACCAAGCAAAGGGCTCAGTTTCCCCAGCCTCCTCCATAAACTTTTAAGTCCCCTCACTTTACAGTGACTGGTCCTCTTGGTTCAATGGGTCCGGTCAGGTCTTGTCATTGAATGGCCACCTTATACCTCTGCTTTATCTGAGATGAGCAGTATGTCTTTGCCTGATTACAGAGCACGCTGCACTGGATGTATACTGCCGGCCACTTTAATGAGATTACAGCCTGTAATCCATGAATACGCAGGAGGAGGGAAAGACTAAAGAAGGGGGAAAAAACATCTCTCTCTTATTTTTTTTTTTTTTTTTTACATCTTTCTTAATGAACGTGCAAGGTGCTTGATGGAAACAGCTTGATTTTCAGAACCGTTTGAGTTTTAGAGAGTTTTAAAGTGTTTATGTATGGTCTCTGTTTCACTGTAATTAGTGCCTATTGAGACAGACAGAGCGAGAGAGGAAGAAATCAAATAAAGATAGGAAGAAAGGGAAAGGAGAGAGAGGTAGAGACAGAATGTGTAATACAGAGAGATAGAAATATAGGTTGAGAGGGAGGGCTTGAAAAAGCAAGAGAGAGAGAAAGAGAGGTACAGGGAGAGAAGGAAATAAAAAAGAGAGGAAGAGAGCAAAAGAGAGAGAGAGAGAGAGAGAGAGAGAGAGAGAGAGAGAGAGAGAGAGAGAGAGAGAGAGAGATTTTGAGAGTGAAGTCTTGACCTCTGAACTCATGAATAATCCCTGTGATATAACTTGTGTGAAACTAAAAGGAACTATAGAGGACAAACACCCTAATTTGACAATTTACCTTGATATTCTTTCGAAAACAAAGAGAAAAAGGGACAGAATAAGACTTTAAAAATCAGTACAACATTTCAAAAAATGTAAACAATAATACTATTTAAAAAAAATCCAACCTTTGCTTTAAAAAGTTTCTTCTCTAGAGATCTGAAATCCATCTGGCTGATGAGCGACCGCATGAAGCCACTGAGAGCAAATCAAAACATGAATAATGACACACCATGTAACATTCAAATGACACTTAACATGGGTTAAAATGGGGTTACGCAAGGTTACACAGCAACCGATGACGTATTTTGGCGGGTTTTTGCATGGCGGGACTGAATCGCGTGGCGAGTGGTTTTGCTTGGGGGAGATGCAATGATGCTAAAGTGTTCTGAACCCATTGTGGTTGCTCATTATGGTCTGTCTCCTAAAACAATGATCTCGGACCCCAGGCCAACCCTTTATAACGAATAAAAAAACAACAGTGCCCTAGTATGAAGTGCTAGACACTGGAAAAGAAGAGAGAAGAGGGCAGATTAGGAGACAAGGAATGGAGCAATTTGACCGGGACAAATATACGTTTGCAGGCACGCTGGGATAATTACGGCCCTATTCAGATGGGACAGAGCTCCACTGTCCAGCGTGTGGCACAGCGATGGTCATTCACTGTGTCGCGCGCTTCGTTCAGTGAACATGCAGGGAGGAGAATAGCCTAAGCTATCACACCAAACGCCTCCCAACCGCAACCATCCCTCAAACTGCTATTGGTCTGTTCGCCCGGGCCGGTGGTCAGGTCGCGAGTTTGATGAGAATGAAGAGAGACAGGGCAGCTAATGATCATTAATTGCACTTGGTTTGTAGGTAAAGAGCCCAAACTGCAGCATGGATAATAGCCAGCGCTGGGCCGTCTGCGCCCGAGACGGAGAGCAGTATAATAGCTGCGCTAACCCACTTCTATTGTTGGCGTCCTCCCCCAACGCCCCACCACGCCGGACCTTACGCTTACGTAATTGCCAAAGTTTTGGCGGTTCTGAGCATCGGTGGGGTGTATGGTAGGAGGGATGGGTGACCCAAATAAAGTTTGCTAGATGGGAGTTGTTTTGACAAGCGGGTTTTTGGCGGCTACAATGTTTATGTTTTGTCCCGGGTCAAGGAGTGCAAAAGAGAGAATGAATAGCGTGATGCACACAAGGGTCGCTTCAGGTTCCCCTCCGTTTTTCAATTCTGTGTTGTTGTGTTGAGTCCCGGATTGATTCGGATTGATGAATTAGTGCAATTAAACCACAGATTTACTGTTCCTTCTACAGCAACGCAACCCGTGCCTTGCGGCCCACCCATCTGGCACTCAGGTTGATCATTGCCTGAAAAATGAATTTGCTTTATATGTGAAACCCGCGTGTACATGTGAAAAAGGTGCCAAAGCACACACCCAAAAAAAGGGTACCTATAAGGTAAGGACAGATGACAGTGGTGTAAAGTACTTTAGGTATTTTTGGCTACTTTGTACTTGTACAAAAATAAGCAATTTTTACTACTTGACTACATTTTTGATTGAGTAAGTGTACTCTTTACTCCGCTGCATTTGAATGGAGTTACTTGATACATTTTAATTGCCTGCACAAGTCTGCATCTTTTTCTACTGCGGTTAATTTCTTGGACAGATGAGGCGATATCACCATCTGCAGGATGCTGAAGGTACTGGATGCTATTTATGAGCTAAACGTGAACGTGAATTAGCACGTTTGCACATTTGAATTAGACTGAGACTGACTTTTTGTTCTTTATTTACTTTGTTCTGCCATTTTGAAACATTAAAGTGTTAAATTTAATTTATATATGCTGAAATAATCACATTTCTTGATGTTTGTTGAGCCCAAATCCAGTACGAGTAAAATATAAAAGTTCTTTTAAAAATTGATACTTTACAACTATTACTCAAGTCTTCTTGGAATTGGTGGCTTTAAACATGTAATGGAGTACTTTATACAGTAAGATATTTGTACTTTTACTTGAGTATAATTTTCAGGTACTCTTTACACCTCTGACAGATGGTGAGAAAGAGAGCTAAAAGGGATAGAGATATGTGAGGACAGGAAAATGTATGTTATGGGTTTTTGTGTAAGTGACATGCCCACCACAGATTCAAGCTGGGTGTTTCAACTAATGAACGAGGTCAAATCCATATGAGAGGTTGAAGGAAGAGGTTAAAGCATATAAATGTCCCCATTGTGACCATAGCAAAGAAAAGCCTTGTTCCTTAGCATTTGTTTCATTTGTCCACTAGTGCAGGGGAAAAGCATCACTGGCCTGCTTAAAGAGCAATGCCGTAAATCAGAGGAGAGGCGTGACCCCGAATCCTCTCGCTCACACATAACCCAGGAGGCCAGAACGGGCCTCTGCGTTGAGTGGAAGCTGTTAAGATCTTTAAAAAAAGTGAGTGAGAATGAATGAGCCTGTGTGTGGGAATTCTCTGGCATATGGGCTGAAATGGGCAGCATCACAGCCAAATGCCCCCAAACCCTTATCACAGTAATGGACTTCAAGGCGACACACGACCGCCCAGGCCGTCTTGAATTGCCCTAAAAGTGCAAGATCGAATCAAGACTCATTTCCCTCTTCTATCGCACTATTTTTGCATACTAAGAGCAAATTAACTGGTAGTAGTTGTAATTCCTCAAGAGCAGAAAATACAATTTTATTACAGATCAGTGACTTGTAGTTTAATTTTTTTTATTATTATAATTATATAATTTATAAATTATAATTTATATAATTTATAAAAATTGAAGTGTCATTGAGCTAGACACAGGACCTGATCTAATAATCTACTAATGCCACAACATCTATGTGGCAGTTGTGGTCCAGTGGTCAGGAATTGGATTTGTGCCCAAGAGGTTTTAGGTTCAAATCCCACTCCCGTTCCCGAGTATCCTTGAGCAAGACACTGACATGCCCCTTAAGGCCTGCTCAATGCCCACTGCTCCCGGCATTCACAGTGTGTGTCTGTGTGTGTGAGTGTGTGTGTGTGTGTAACTTCACTGGATGACGGAGCACAAGTTCAATATGGTCCCTAGGCTAAGTTGACAATTTCACTCACTTTTTCGCTAAGGCTATAGCTAATGCTGCCTATAGGATGGGTTAAGTGTGTTTTACATTTATCTGCTCTGGGACTAACAAAGAATAAATATTTAATACACACTGAATTTTTAAGAGGCGATGATGTTATTTTCTTACAGGTCAGTGATTAATCTGGTTATATTCTTTTGACCTGTGACTTACTCTAATGTGGCTACTTTTTGGGCCAGACTGGCCACTACAGCAAACAGTCTCAGGTCTGTCAGGCCTTCCGTCACTCTGAAATCCACCAGCTCCAGAATCTGAACAAAAGAAGTAAAACAATTTAAACAAAAAGCCAGAAAACAAAAATGAGTTAAATCCAGATAGAAAATAAAAGGAACTTTAATATTTCCTCAGGATGTGTTCAAATATGGCTTGATTAAGTAAATAATATCTGACGGTTTTTGAGTTGTTACAAAGAAATGTCAAATAAAGAATACTGGTGGCAAAAATGGGGGAAAATATATTTAAAAACACATTTAGGTCTAAGCAGGTTAATAAATAGCTCAGCACAAATGATATTAAACACAGATTTTATGGGTGTTGTTGTGCCGTTACCTGTTTTGCATGTTTCCGGTGAACCGGCATGTGCAGCAAATGCAAATATACAGTTTTTAAGTGCAATTGCCTCTAGACATTAGCTTAAGAATTATGCAAATTCAAGATTATATTGAGTAAAATGTGTTCACCTTGTACACATAAATTTCCTCTTCGTCATTCAGAAGTCCTGGTGGAACAATCTCTTTCAGAGCAAGAAGTACCTGAAGACAGTTCAAATACCCGTCTCCATCACTATCAGCCTGAAAATATAATATCCCAGAAAACGTTAGTTCTTGCTATAAAAGCTCTGACTAATGTAGTTAGAAACTTCTATATTTTCACTTACAGTCTCAAATGCTTTCTTGTACACTATGAGCTGCTCCTGGGTCAGTAAGCAGTACTTGGCCAGAAAATCAACTTAAAATGTGGAAACAAGACTATAATTTAAAAAAAGGGTAACATTTAAATGCACTGCTGCTTTATTGCTGTAGTGTAATGAGATGTGCACACACACACACACACACACACACACACACGCACACACGCGCGCATGCACGCACACACACACACACACACGCACGCATGCACGCACACACACACACACACACAGAAAAAAAATAAATGTATATTTCCTTCTGGGACGAATAAAGTTTGAATCTTAGTTTGAATCTGTTTCTATATTAACCAGGATAAACCTGACCGTCATTAACAAGGTACGCTATTGAAATGCATGCAAAATATTGTTGCAGTGAACATGAAAAACAGTAGTTAAAGATTGAAGTCCAGAAAATAAATAAAGACAAACAAAACTAAAATGCATTTTTATATAAATATATTTTTAATTAATTATGTATTATATATCTTGATTATACAGTATGTGATTATATAAATATATATGTCAACAGGAATATATTGCATAAAAACAATAATAATACCTCACAATCCAAGTACAGTGATTCTATTTTGTTTCAAATTATGGAGACATAATATGGAGAAATTACAGTATTGTTATTAAGTACAAGGCCTTTGGAAAAAAACGCTTTAGAAAACACAAACTTCTGCATTATGCATAAACTAAATGCTTAAGAGCAATAAATACAGTAACTAAGACTAGTTAGCTTCTGAACGTTATGTTTAGTAAACGGCAGATGGGTAATGCCTAAGAGCAGGAGCATTAAAAAAAAAGGAATGGAAGCAGTGGAGGAGACCTGATTTAAGCTGCCAATCCAATACATGAAGCAAAGGGGATGATAGACAGAATCCACTGAATAATAGATCCATTCACAAGAGAAGCTGAAGAAGAGGGAGGAAAGTCTTGATATCACTGGATTTAAGGCCGCAGGTCCAATGAGCTGCGGCCTGTGACACAGGGGGCCGATTCAATCTGCCATTTATCAGCTTAACCCTAATCAAACCAGCGCCTTGCGTGGCCTCTCCCTTTCACATGCAAAGCGTTACATTCGCATGTAGTCAACTTTACTTGTTGAAGCTTGATTGATCAAAACCTTTCGGACTAGAGACGCACATCTGTTTGCAAATAACCGGGACTGGCATGAGCTCCCGCTTCCTCTGGTCCCTCAGTAGTGCTTGGATTAGGTTTTAAATCTGAAAAACCGATGGGTGCGGATCATTGAGCTGATATGAGGTGACTCTTAATCTCAACTTCTCATCTGTTTTAGATGCTCCCAAGACATTTAATCTGCTGTGCTGGAACTGACTTGGTGTGCCAACTCTCAGACGACCAGCCAGGACTCAGGCCTTTGAAAGATTCTCTCCCTTTTCAAATACGATGGATAATTACTATTTTAGAGTATTCTATTATTCTAGTTTTTGTGGCGCATGATTCTGACTTGATAGGGACACACACACACACGAACCCACGCACACACACACACACACACACACACACACGCACACACAGGAAGACAAACAGACACACAGACACACACAGACACACACACACACCCACACACACACACACACACACACACACACACACACACAAAAATATATATAAATAAAGGAAAGCAGAACAAGATGTATTGTCCATTCCATTGTTGTACACGCAACTGCAATATTTTAAGCAAAATTAACTCTTTTTTGTTAAACAATAATCTTTTGTTAAATATTTTAGTCATTTGGCTTGCTTGAACTTTAATATATAAAATAAGATAAGAATATAATTCACTTGCATTAGTTTGAACACTAAAAATGGTAATGAAAAGTTTATTTATACATGTTTTGTTATACTTATGTTTAGATTATTTTGACCAATATCATGATTATTACAATATAATTATGACAAAAAACATTTCTTGTTCATGTTATTCTTCTTCTTGTTCAATTCATCTTCTTTTTTTCCATTATTATAATTGAAATATGAATGTAGTATTTTTATTTTTTTCCATTATTGCCAATAATAATACAAATATTTCAACGCAGATCAAATTTTGATGTTAGATAAATAGATTATGTTGATAATATGAACTATATGAAAATACTGACTAAATAGTGGCTTAAGCTACACACAGTTGTAGTACAAGCATTAATGAGCTGTACTAATTGTGTCATTTAGTGACATAATAATAATATTAATTAAAATGTTTTGAGTGATTACATCATTTTTAAAAAATGAACGATGGCTTGCCAGAAATCTTCTACACTTATTAAAACTTTAGGTCAGTTATATATCGGATTTTCCCCTTGGCCACTTTTGGCTGAACGGTGGTTGCCACAAATCCCGTATTTTACCACCTCCTGAGGCCTTTGAACTTCAGCTATAGGCCTCGGCTCAACTCCACACTATAGTGCAGCAGGCCACCGGTACACTCTGGGATTTGGGAGTCGGTGTGTGTGTGTGTGTGTGTGTGTGTGTGTCCACGTGTGTTTTGGAAAGGAGTGGGGCTCTCTGCCTAGAATCAAGGGAACAAAAGATTCAGTGGAGTGAGAGATTGAGGGAGGAAGCGCAGGCAAACGTGCTTGGAGGGGGATGGGGGGGGGGCACAAAGATTCGACTAACGCCTCTCGCCTGATAGTCTTATCTGATTCAGCTTCACCGGCTGATGGCTTTTTTTTCACTCACATGTTGGGCCTTTTGGTGTGAAGCCTAGCAGAAAATGTTAATCAAGAGAAGAAGCCTTAAAGAAAGAGGTGCAGAAAGCGAGAGGCTGCAAGACCAGTATTTTTTTCGTAATCTCTAGTGAGGGAAAATCAGTCGCGAATGAAAGTGTGACGAGAGCCGGTCAACTTGCACCCACATTGGCCTTGTGCTTTGTTTCACTCTCTCTTTTCTTTGTATTTTGATGGAGTCACACCTCTATAAGGCCTGACGGCCTCAAGACAGCATTTTTCCATCCAAAGAAGCCAAATCACTATAGAGAAGTGCAGTCACATCCCATTTAACAGTCACTGTTCAGGGTGGAACTCTCCAGCTGTTTCACTGCACTGTTCTGTCAGGTTTATAGCCTATGAATAATGGAGGTACATTTGTGTTATTCTTATTTGAATTGGATCAACTTTGAGCAACTGTTTAACTACAGTTGGACTCTGTACATGTTTTTGCATATGGTTTGTTTGTGACAAATGCCTGTAGTTCTCTGCCATTTACATTGACCCAAATGCAAACATATTCCCGCTCAAAAAGACACACTTACGTTCCTACACAGAGACTCGTTGTGTTTTTTGGGGTCCAGTGTTTGTGCCTTTGTTTGTTTGTGTTCCATATTTAATCCCATAGCTTTGTGTCTAGCTTATCCTAAATGGCTGCCTTCCATAGTTTACTAATAAGGTCAAACTGAGCCTATGTGGTCGTTTGAAAGATTGGGGTCGCACTACAGTATACAGTAAATGAAAAAATACACTGTTAAAAAAGTGCGTTGCAGACTTAGAGATATTTAGCATATAACTGTTAAGAAGTGAAATTATTTATGTTAGTATTTAATAACTATAAGTTTATATAACTATAACTATAAGTTTAATTTCAAAACCATTCAGTATTATTGTTACAGTTTTTTACAGTAATCACAGCGCACTTATAGAAAGAATAGAGTGCAATTCAATTATTCACAGTCTCTCAGACGACTGCGTGCGCATGCGCACTGTGCACAGAACATATGTCAGACTTTTTTTCCTTTAGATAAAAATGTGAGATCAGTCTTTTCAGCTTTTCAGGCTAATTATCAGTGCCATACTTTTGCCACACAAATATACAAATACATATCCGTTGTCTCTTTTCCTCAAAATAAATTACTTATTTCTTTTTTAATTATTATGACCGGCTTACCCATTGTTTTCTTTAGTCAAAACGGTATATTACAGTATTTAAACAAGTGGTTATTTTGTGTTGAGTTTACATTAATTTACATTTTACACTTCAATATTCAATATTACAAGATTCTATACTTGTTCATGTTATTAATAATTGTTAATACTAAAGAATCATTCCTAATAAATTATTATAATTATTTGTGATTTAATGTATAGAGACAGAGAGAGAGAGAGAGAGAGAGAGAGAGAGAGAGAGAGAGAGATAATACATTTCCATCTGGGAGTAATAAAATTTAAATCTTATTGTAGTGTAACTGGTAAATATGTTTTCATATGAAGTGATCTCTCGTTTACCTTACGGTTACTAATGTAACCATTATTTTACGCAGTGCTTTTATGGTCTTCGAATGAACAAATGTGTATTCACACACACACACACACACACACACACACACACACACACACACACACACACACTCAGTTTGCCACGTGTGGACAGTCAGTGGTGCTGAACAAACAGTCAAACATCTTGTGTTGGCCATCTGAACTGCTGCCACGCTCAATTATTCCAAATTTGGCACTACACCTTGTCACTCGGAGCAAGTGCAAGGGCCGCGTTTTGGCGAGGCTTCCAGTGAGATCAGCGTGGCTCCGCCTCTCCACAGTAGTGAAAAGGTGGCGGAAGGGGGGCAAACAAAGACGCACGCAGACACCACACTCCTCCTGCTGGCAGCAGGCCATGTGCGCTCACACACACAAACGTGTAAACAGATCTACAATCACAGCACAATCCCTCACTGAACCCTGATCTCCAGCGATAACTCCACAAAGAGCAAGTCCTCTATTATAACCTACCTGCAGCGATAACCCCACAATGGCCAAATCATCTGGCATTATTGCCGCCACTCTCCTTGACATTGTCCCTTTATTAAGGGCATTGTAGAGCAGCCCAATCTTTTTGGACGTGACATAATAGAGTCTTTGACAGGTTCACTTCTCTCCCTCTCGCTGTACGCTTTGAAAGCGGCAAGCATATTCCATGCTTCGTGCTCATCAAAAGCATGACTGTTTGTTTGCCTTGTCATTCTGAGCTAATGGTAAACACACACAGCCTTCCATCCTTTAGCGCTGCACAAACAGCGCTTACATAAAGGCGCTGGAGCCAGACGCACACGCGCTTTCTGATTGCTGAGCTACGGAGTTCATTGCCAAGAAGAGAACAGGGAAAACGGCTACGGGCCCCCAGTGGCGACACTAGGTCGGCTAAGGTGATCTTAGGCCCACCAGGTGTTTACCATCAGTTCAAAACCTAGGAAACTCAAAAATATTCTTTGTACAGTATAGTATATAGTATACAAAGATCAGTACATAAACTATAGTAAACCGTATACAAATGCTTGGTTGACTGCACATGTACTTAGTTTACCCTGTACTGATTACAGATCAGTCGGATCCTTTCCTGCAGGAGCCGAATAATGTTATTCTGATGAAACTGGGCGTGGTAGAGCGATCATCTTTGTGTTTACAGACTATTTCATATTCTTTGACCTTATTAAGTAGAATTTTGGTCCAAATAAGCGACCAAAGGCATATGTAATCAGTTTGACTGTATATGTTGACAGTTGACTGTATATGTATATGTTTGTGTGTGTGTGTGGGCATATAACAAAAACAGTTTCTATGAGAAGACAAAAAAACAAAACAAAAGAAAAGCAAGTTTGGCCTGAGCTATTTAGACAGAATTGTGAGCTCAGTTTTGAAGTTCTGGGTACCAATTGTGTCCAATTATGGCTTTTTAAGCCCTTAATGAGGAGCCACACTCACAGGCATCTGAGAGGCCTTAGACATATTAATACAGACTATTTACTGGGGATGCTTGAGTGACTGGTTTCTTCACTCTGATACCCACCGAACACATGAATATGTCCCTACTGGAACTTATCACACATTCACAGCACACGTTTTGTTTCAGAAAACTCACTTTCCCTTTCTCTGCCTCGTTCACACATACACAATGAGCAAAACTCTTCTCTGATGTGAGCGACAGCTGTTCTCGTTCTCCTCTTGTGCTTGATTAAGAGCTGAAGGGATCTGTCCAATCAGGCCCCTTTCACACAATGGCCTGGCATTCACACGACAGCACCGCAGCCTCGTGACCTCTAGGGACCCTGCCGGGGCTCCGCCCCTTCACCTTGACCTTCAGCACACACCAGCTTCTCCTCTACAATCCAACTGCGCATCAAATCATGAAAAGAGCCGCAGTATACAAATTAGAATGGTTGGTGCGGACCGGCAGAACGACACTCGAAAGCGTAGCTAATTAAAAAATCAAGTGCAAAGCTGTGAGCTTAAAACTAAACAAGAGCTGGTGGCCCGGCTGGAGTGTGTACACAGTCTCAAATTACAATGTGCAGGTTTAGCGTCTGAATGAGTGCTTTTAATCACAGAGAATTTTTTAAAACAAATCATAGTGTTTTCAAATCTAGCAAACGGAAAAAGAGTAAACCAGCTTTGTTTTTGACTGCATGTATTAATATATTACTTACAGACGCATATTGCTTTCTCAGAGGAAGAAAAAATTAACTGGAATTATTTCATAATATACGACATAGTCCTACGTAAGACCTACGTAATTATAATAATGAGATGCTAAGTCATAATTATGAGGTAGGGATAAGAGAAGTCATAGTACTTTATAGTACTTCTTGATATTCAATGAGCATCCATACCATATTACTTTTTTTTTTTTTTTTACAACTTTTGAAAAGCGATAATTGCTCTCAGATACCTTTATGCAACACATAGAAAAATCAAATCTGTAGTGCAGCTATTAACCTGTAAAATAACACATAATGCAACAAATTTACAATTTAATTTTAAAATCATGTAATTTAACTTAATTACTTATTCTCGAGTACAGAATTGTAATCCTGGTTTATGAGTTGCTGTGGTCCAGTGGTAATTGGAGTTTTGCCCAAGAGGTTGCAGTTTCTAAAAATTGACTGTCCTTGAGAAAGATACTGAAACCAACATGCCTCCTGGGCACCACGGCTTAAGGCTGCCCACTGCTCCAGGTTTGTGTGTGTTCACTTCACAGTGTGTGTGTAACTTCACTGAATGGGTAAATGCAGAGTACAAGTTTGATATGGTCTCTAGTGGTCAGACAAATTCACTCTCTTTCTTTCTAATTAAGTACCATCTGTGTTTTATAATGTTACATAAGTTGTATGTATAATTTTACTCAAGTTTATAATTTGTCAACATTCGTTAACTCTGATCATTGTTCAGTTCGAATGAGCGGAGTAAATGTACTCACAGTTCTCAAATTTGGAGCAAGGGCTTTGATGGGTTTGCTGCATGGGATCTTTTCCATCTTGCAGTTTGGAGTAAATCTGAAGAATTTTGTTGTTTTCCTCTTCAGTCACTTTCCTCTTCTTTTTACCTGTCGGCAACGGTGCAGTTCCAGTTCCATCATTCACTGGGCCTTTTTAATGATATAACAACCAAATATCATCAGACTAGTAACAAAAATCCACAATCCAGGCTTAAATACCACTATTTTGTATGATTCACAATCGAATATATAAATAAAGCTATTTTTAAAGTCAAATTACGTTTTAATATTTATAGAATATTTATATACCCCTAAGATTCTGTATACAAAGCCAAAGATCATTTTATTCATGCAAATATCTTTAAAATCAAACTAGATGAAGACTTTTTCAAAAAGCCATTTCAGTCTTTGTTCGTAACCTGCATAACGCGCATTGACCCATAATGAGAAAGACTGACCTTTAACATTTGTCCACTACAGTTGTGTTTTTGTGTGAACTGAACAAAAATGGTGTGGAATTCTCCAACGTTCCTCTTAACTCTCCCTTTCAAATCAACTCTTTCTAACACTTCACAGTCACATTTCCCGTGCTTCCCTAAAGACACAATTTAAAAGCGAATGTGCTCTTGAGAGACCTGGAGGTCTGTTAATTTGCCCGTTGTTCAGAATTAGCAGCTCTCATTAGACCTCACTGAGAGTTTCCGCACAAAGCACTTCCTGCTTTTGCACACACAAAGAGCGAGATCGATTAGTCCTGAACCTGTGGGGGGCTTCGAATTGTGTTTCTACCATTTAAAGCTAAAACACTGGACTGCAATGTGGATTTTTGCCACAGTGTTGGATGGGTAATAAACGCTCAGCATCTTTGACACACATAGGTTGGCTTTTTATCCAATGTTCAGAAAATAAAACTGTGCATTTTTCTAATATTTTAGCATATGAAACGTGGAAAGATGAGGGAAATATTTCAGAAAGGAAACACTGTGAGGTAGCAAAGTTTTCTTTGAAAAATCAATCCAGTGAAATAAAATCATCTGGTTTTAACCTCAACGTAACTATGCCACATTTGTTTTATTATTGATCAAGAGATGAACATTGTATTATTGTCAAGCATTTTTAAATATTCATTCTCTAGTAATGTATTTCAGTACCATATTTTAATAATTATTATTTGTATTTATTATTATTTATTTTATTTTTGTTATTATTATTTTTAACATGCCAAAAGCATATTTTGTGTATGGATCTTAGCAGCAGCCAATACATCACCCTCCAATTTTTTTGGAAAACATCAGCTACGTTTCACGGATTTTCAAAATGCTAAATGAGTCGTGAACGTGGACAGTTAGGCACTTACTCAGCTTTGAAAATATCCAGAGATTAATATATCTCAGATATTAATATATCTAAATGAGATGCACTAAATACAAAGAAACATTTTTTTCAGCCGAGAGGCCATTTTGTAATAGCAATGGAATTGTAAGATGACTAAAAAATATAAAATGAAAAAAAGAGAATAAAATATATATCGCTGATTTTATTACCGCCATGAACTTTTCACGCTAATGTTCATCATTTGCATTTAACCAAATCACAAACTAGTCCATTGCTTATTTTTTTCTCCTATTGTAACCAAAAATGCAGATATGGAGTCTTTTTATTAGAAAACAAATCCCTTACTTTGAGTTTAAAACAGAAACTGAAGTATATATGAGTACCTGAAGTGCATTATTTGCTCAAAGGGCTATACCATTCTTTTCTTTTTGTCTTTTATATGATTGTATATATGTATCCACCTGAACCAGACAAATTCATTCATGAAACATATTCCACTAGTTTCAGCCATCTTGAATTTTATTATTATTATTAATAACAATAACAACAACAACAACAACAACAATAATATTTAATAATAATAAAATACTTATCAAAAGCTTCAGTTAAAAATCTGTAGTTATTATATAATGAAAAGACTTGGAACCCCATCGTTGCAGATAAAATTATTGCAGTTACACAAATACTCCTTTCATTTTGTACAACTGGCAGATGTAGTGCAAAATTGAAAACTTAACACCACGTCTGCTGTGTGTAATCAGGTTTCACAGTTTAATTTTGCGAACCCAACTAAATCCATTCACCGCATCACATCTCTCCCTGTAAAACCTCCTTTTCTTACACTCCTTAATCCTCCAATGCAGAACAGTGATTACGGAGCGGTCAAAGCTGGAAACAAGGCACTGACCTGCTTAGAAACCATCTTAAACCCACACACGCCAGGTTACCATACCAACTGTCCACCCTGAAACAGATAGATAGCTGGATTTGGCTGAGAGTGGCAGAGTCAAATCCTCCATCTAACCCTCCCCGGGTGCATTCACAAGGCCGGAGAAGACAAAGCTGCATAAACACAAGCCACCCCTAGTTAACACATACAGACCACCCTCCCATGTGGAAGCCCAAGCATCCTGCGCACCAGAAAGAAGCAAGAAGGTCGACCATGTATCTCTTTCTTTGTGTGTTTGAGAAAGGGATGAGCGTCAACAAAACAATCAGGCGGCAAGAGGCTTTCAGCGCTGCCACCCAAATCCTTTCTCCTCCATCTTTCTTGCAGAATACAAGAGAAGGCTGGAGGAAAAAGCCAAAATCCCTCCTTGATTATTATTCAGGGTCCTGATTGTCCTTTCCTGATCTTTGGTTTCCCAACACGTCATTCTATTATAGCAACGCTGACAAGTGCCAATCAAAGAGCTGGTATCCGGGTCTCAGCACTGTCCAAACGATTGAGGATTTGGCCAACAATGAATTTGGAGCCCTCAGTGACTGGGAAAGATAGACAATGGTGGAGAAGTGACTGTGTCAGTGTGTGGTCCTGTTTTATGGCGGAACGATCCAGCGCCGAACACGGCTAATCTCTCCGTCCCCGTCTCTTTCATTCACGCCCTTAATCTGTTCATTGCGGCCTGGTGTCTTCCAGAACAATCCGCCTGGGTCACTCCGGCTTAGGATCTTTTCTTGTTCGGGATGATGGTGCATTCACGTCTCTCTGTGACATCTTCAGTTTCAGCTGAATGCCAAAGACAATAATAAACACTTGCAGGGGTCACGGAATGACCAATAGAATGGCAACAGTACCATTCGGACACAAAAAACGGATTAGGACACCTATGAATTCATAATGAGACCAGAGGACAAAGCTGTGGTCAGAGAGCTGACACGGTTGGGGAATGGTGAGGAAACACCTTCATTAGTGGACATTTGATGATGAAATATTCTTTCAATCTACGTATACAGCTTTACAATAAATGAGAAATCTACCACATTTTAGCCACAAAATCAATGCACAAAAAGACCAAAAAGTTAACTTACTTTCAATATCCTGTTTTGTAGAATAGCTGCTAGTCATGTGAGTGGTCACAGAAGCATTTCCCTGCGTCTTAAACTGCGTATTGTGACCAAATAAATTAGGGTTTTTTTTTTAACAAAAAATCAAAGTAACAGGTTAGTGGTTGTTAAAAGCTTTGGCTACTTTCAATGGCACAAAAGTCCCATTAAGTGATAATCCATATACCTTTGTCAGTTGGAGGCATTAATCTCATGTCCAGTGTTTTAGCCACACAGAGATCTCTTAAGGAACCATTGGCAGTGTGGTGACCTCGTTCTAACCTCACACTGACCCCCTCACCAGGAGTGACCGTGTCTTTGGACTCTAAAGAAGATCATTGTTCTCAAATACTCCTACTTTCTCCTAGGTAACATCTTAAAGAAGTAACATCTCTTTTAACGGTAAAATGCTTTTATTGGTCTTTCTTGGAGACTCACTTTCTTGGAAATGCGTGGCACAGAGCTCAGCTCCATCGGAAACCGAAATTCCAGACCAGTCAAGGCCTTTCAGGGAGTGTGCATGTACTCCAGATGTTCACAAGAGTTTAGTAGGTGTGGGAGAATTTGTGATTATGTGTCTCAATGCCTAGTCATTGGTACAAAAAGTATAACTGAAAAATAGTCTCTAATTTAGAAATGGATTAGGATGATCTAGGATGTGAGTATGCAACAAATTTCAACTAGTAAGTGCATTTTTATTTATTTTGTGTTTTACATTTTTATACTTTTACTGATTATTTGTATTGCTACCAAATTAATTTTGTTGTGTTAACTACAATGACAATTATGTCTTATGTCATAGCTCCCCAGTAAACATTGTGTTTCAATACTGTATAATTACATTTTAATTTAATATAATTTAATTTGGAATTTAAATTAATATTTTTTTTTTATTATTCTAGGAAAATAAAAGGTAAAATAATAGCAAAACATTTGTCAATCTAATTGCCTTTGTGTCATGAAACTCTTCTGATCCCTGCAGACATGCCCGTCTGAGCTGCAAATGAAGGTGGGCGATTGATTGAGTAACATGGAACATTACTTCCTCAACATGACTGATGTTGCTCATTACATCTATTCTTCACCGTCGCTCACAGATGCACTTCAGCATTATGGACTGCTATATATATATATATACGTACTGCATCGCGACCTAGGTAGCATCCCTTTTTCAAATCCTTTTTTTTCAATTCCATTTTTTTAATGTTTGCAAATGACCACACTGGCCTGGCTCTGGTCGGCTGCCTCTTAGTGGGATTATACAGCTTAACTGTACCGGAAACACAAGCATACACTATGCTGGCAATGATTAAAGCACCTTCATGCGTAATTTAAAAGAGGACTGAATAAATAAGTCTAAGAAACATGTTGAATGATGTTGAAAAATCTAAATATGTATGTAATTTTTACATATGAATATACCCATATATACAAATATTTAAAGTTCTGTATACCGTATGTAAATATAGCGTTATGACAGTTATATTATAGATTTTAGGCCAAAACTCAAAGCATACGTACTTTAAGTTAGTGGCCAAATAGTATAAACATTCATTTAACACACTAAAACAAAACATTTTACTGATGTTTGTGCATTTTCAGCATCAGGATATTGATAATAATAATATAAATAATAACAATAATAATAATAATGTATATATATATATATATAAAATATAATATATATATATATTATATAATATATAAGTATAATTGTACACTTGGTCGGATGTCTCCAAGGGGCCTTGAATTGGACGCATATGAGCAAATGTATACACTTATTGGTTTGGTCTCCGGCTCTCTCACATTTTTCGCTGTTCCCAGATCGGCTCTCTGAAACACATGAACTTGACGAGGATGTTCTTGATCCACTGGCCATACTGATGAGCTGAAAAACAAAGTTGGTACGATTAGGACCAAGCTGAAGAGTGTGGGTCTTAAGCTGACACCAATCAGTTTTGGGGAAAATCTATTCTTCTGGTCCTTAATTGACAGAAGCTTACCGCACATTCAAGTTCTGGCCCCACAAGCCCTCCCTCCCCTCGTCTTCATGCTTCTTTCATGAAAGAAAGATTAATGCCACCATTCCGCTGCACCTGCATGTACCGCTTTGAGTCTTCCTACCCCTCGCTGATATGGTTTACCCCTTAAATCTAGCACTTAGACTCCACTGTGACACGTGCACAAGCTCAAATCCAGTGTAGATAGAAGTGCACAGCAAATCAGAGAAAGTCAACTTCCTTTTCTAAAGACGCACCTTGTCCGCCACACACCTCATCCCGTTTCGCACCTGCCGGTCAGGATTGAGAGAAAATCCCCCGGCGGCCTCCATTCAGTTAGCCATGACAGCAATAAAGTTCACGTGAACTCATATATTCCTCTGTGTGTGCATGGGGTGTGTTGAAATGGTTTTATGAGAGAGAGAGGCTCACCCCGGGGGGCATTCTGCGTCCTTTGAATGCTGGCAAAGAATCTTGACCACGGGCTCTTCCACTTAATGGTTTGTGGTTCTCCAAGACTGCAAACAGACGCATACACACATGGGCTCAAAACTCAAAATATACGAGTGCTTTTTGTGTAAATGTATGTGGATAGATGATAGTGAGTGATTAATGCCTTGTATTCGACAGGACTGAAGGTCTATAATCCCTCTGCAAATACTGATAGAAATGGAGCCTCGGACGCGCCACAACACCTGTCTACTCGCAGCATGCCAGGTGCGGACACGCCTAGTGCGGAGACTGGCCTCCACGCGCCTTCCGGCCTGTTTGTGCCAGACTTTAGAAACACATTAACAATTTCAAAACATATCCGATCAAGATTGCAACCAGATTTGCAACGATGCACGTGCTCTCTCTTTGTAGTGCCTTTATCTGCAGACCGCGTCTGAACAATGCACAATAGCCACATCTAGGAATTGCGTCCTGATAGGGAGTTTGTCGTGGCCAGGCGTGTGGATGAACTGAGGTTGTGAGTTAATGATAAACTTGACCTGTTTTTTATCTTGATTAATATGACTTTTTCATAACTCTATAAAGCGTTTTTTTGGAGGCGCAACAAACCGCTGCATCTTTATGGCTTCAGTTAAGGACTTGTAGCCGCGCGCCCTGCAACAGATGAGAGGCATGCCGGCTTTGGTTCAAAGGTAACGGCAATGGGGTCACTTACACACACACACACACACACACACACACACACAGGAATAGTAAAAAGATGATCTTCAAGGACAGACAACAACTGGCACACCCGTAACGTTATTCCCCAACACTTGATTGCCAAATTTCCCCATCTCAAACCAACCGTTCTTTTTGGGATGTTTTTCCAAATAACAGTTTTTCCACACACATTATTTAAAGGCAATCAAGAGGCTGTGTCTTGTGCATGCAAACATCACAATCTGTGCAGTGACGAGGAAAGATAGCAGGACCCAAAGAGTCTGCCACGGTCTTTACGCACAAATGCGCGCACTGACAGGCAAGCTAATACGTGCACACACCCACACACAAACACTCGCACACATACACTGCCATCGGACCACATCCACCTCTGCGCTGGACAGGTGCTCGGCGGCTTGCTATATGATATGTCATGTACCTCTGGACTGATAATATTGGGGAATGCCCGAGCTCTGAGGTTCATAGTCCTTCTGCCCATCCGGAGAGCTGCAGTCTGGGCTGAGCACAGATAGAGGACTATGGAACTCGCTTCTTTCCAATAACAAGAGTTGCACACGAGACAAAGGTCCCAGGTCGCCGGAATCACAGCCCACAGTAAGCGCAGCAAGTCCAGAACTCAAATCTGTGTAGAAGCCAGAAGTGTTAAAAAAAAGACAAAACAGAAAAAGCTAGAGTATTTTTTTTAATCATGTCTGTCTTTCTAATCTATCTATCTATCTATCTATCTATCTATCTATCTATCTATCTATCTATCTATCTATCTATCTATCTATCTATCTATCTATCTATCTATCTATCTGTCTGTCTGTCTGTCTGTCTGTCTGTCTGTCTGTCTGTCTGTCTGTCTGTCTGTCTGTCTGTCTGTCTAGATTTTCCAGATGGATTCGTTATATAATCATTTAAAATTGTTTTTTGTGAAAAAATTTTCATGAAAAACATCAGTATACTGTACAGAAATACAAAAGGCAGAAATGTTGACACGTCTGATTATTCGTTTTATAACCCTTCAAAGCCTTCAAATCAAGATATGTAATGGAATCACTATTGCTACAAGCAATGTATGCAAATCTTCAGCCTATACGGCTGAAGCAATAAGGGGAATTCACAGACACAAACTATTGGTGTGAACCCGAAATCTGCACTACACAGTGTTTTTCCAGAAAAGGTGCAGGAACGTTAAACCTGGAATTTTTTTAATAGTCATTTCAATTTTAGAGTTGGACAAACAGATTGGATGTTAACAGTCCGGAAAGAAAGAGCATATAAAAGATGTTATCACTGCACTTGTCTTTGCAGATTGGCACAGGTTGTCGGCTGAATTCAATACACATGTCTAATAAAGCAACCATTAACCCCTTCTTGCTTTGATTGATGTATAAAATAAAAGGTTTTCTGGTCCCAAGCTGAGCCTAATTTGATACTTGATCTGAGACGTTCAGATTAAAACTTTAAAGACTACAACGATCTTCAAGTTGACCTAAACGTGCACTTCACTGGAAAGAACAGTTTTGCAAAAGTCTAAAATAATTTTGTCTTTATATAAATATATTCTATGATATGTAAATATTTAATTACAGTGACTGATTTTAAGAGAAAATATTTTCTAACATTTTAATTTACTCTGAATATTAATTGTGCTTTTTAAGCTTTAAATAGACACAAAACTTTTAGTCTAAATAAATACTTCTGGTAAATTGTCATATTTCCTTCATAATAATAACAATGAGCAAATGCTGACAGGGTCAGGTCAGAAGGTTACAACCACACTGATACCTGGAACAGCTTAACACCATGTCAAGAGACTAGAGGAAATCCTGAGGGAACGTTTGCCTTAATGCTTTCTGTTTAAGGGGCCGCAGTAAGAGTGCACACACACACACCCACACACACACACACACACACACACACACACACACACACACACACACACACACACACACACACACTCACTTGCATACTCTTGCATGCTCACAACACACAGAAAAAAAATTCTCAGGAAAAGAATGTCTAAAAGGGATGATTTGTTTGTTTCTATAAAAACAACCAGATTTTAAAAGACGTCTGCAGGGCAGCCAAGCTAGTAACTGCCATTGATTTGAATATGTTGGCGAATAAAAGTGGTTCCTGCTAGACACCTAAAGGAAAAATATAAACTGTTTAAAAGTTGGCTTCAACTAAAACTGTTATAGGACAAGACAAAACGACCACAGAGACATTTGCATGTCTGCTTTTTGCATTTTTAGCCGCGGTTATCCAAAACCAGAAGCTGGAGTAAAGGTATATTTTCGTAAAGATTACTCCATTACAAGTTACAAGTCACCAATTCCAAGAAGACTGGAGTGAAAGTCGTAAATGTAATTATAAAAAAATTTATAAAATAAAATTTAAAAAATATTCATAAGGTTTTATTTCTTAATAAAAAAAAGAATTTAACACCTCAATGTTTCAAAATGGCCGAACAAAATAAATTAAAAAAACAAAATAAAACAAAAGTCAGTCTCAATCAAACTCAAATGTGCAAAAGAATGCAACCGCTATTTCACATTCGTGATTTAGAACACACGTGATTTAGTTCATAAATAGCATCTAGTACCTTCAGCACTCGACAGATCGCAAAATCCGCTCAAGAAATTTACCACAGTAGAAAAAGATGCTGAATGGTGAGTGTCCATTCAAATATAGTGGAGTAAAGAGTAATATGCTCAATCAAAAGTGTAGTCAAGTAGAGAGTAAAAGTTTTTATATATGTTTACTCAATACAATTGCAAAGTAGCCAAAATACTAGCAACATCTATTTACTCAAATACTTTACACCCACAAAACCAGCCATGTGTTACAGATATGCATTAGAACAACTTGCTCCTGTGTTTTCCAGGAAACCGAACCCTTTGTTTTTGGTGTTGCAAACACACTGTTGAGCAGCAAGAACCACAGTGTTAATCAGTGGAGAGGGCTCAGTGTTGTTAATGTGCAGATGTGGAAGGTTGGTGATTGGTGGGTTTAAATGTGAGTGGCTTGACTGTACCTGTGGTAGGTGAGGACTGGTCAGTGTGAATTCCTGCTGGGTGGTCTAGGGAGAAGCTGGAATCTGAGTGAGGGGCCAGATCCTCCAGCTCAGCGAAGATATCAGACAAGGATTGGTTGGACATTGAGTCAACAGTTCCTTCCTGTCTACTGTCTCCTGAAATGGCTCAAAAACAATTGAGAATTTATTTGTAATTTACAGATTTTTCTTGCAAGCATCTATTTTTTTGGAGGCTCATGAAATTGTAATTTTAAAGTAGTTCAACCTAATCACTTTTCATCAGCTTTCAATTTTATTATGTGCTTCTGGCTGATGGACGTTTGGCAGCAAATGTCAGAGGTTTCAGGGTGGATTTGCAGCATACAGAGGGCTTTTATTATGCAAAATCTAAAACCACAGATACAACTGCCACGTGAGGAAAACTCAAAAGATAAACTGCATTAATTAAACCCTTTTCCAAAACAAAAAAATTACTGGCCTTGACGAGCAAAACGGGACCGAAAGTCACAAAGTACTTCACCAGAGTTTATTGGTAAAATAATTTTTGGGCAAATAAATCACTTTAGAAAGATTTAAGGGAATTAAAACACAATTCAGATGACTGAAAGAACAATAAAGTTTTTTTTTATGAAGCACTGATGACACACAAGCTGCAGTTCTTATAAGGCAGCTTTAAAACAATATTTAGTTTTAATGTTTTTTTTTTTTTTTATGTTTTCTCTTGTTCGGCCACTGACTTTGAATTTTGGCCCCAACTGAGTTTGACAGACTCGATCCTAAAGATCTGAAATGTCAAAGAGCAACTATCTTAATGCCCCTGGAATAGTGCTTAACCCCCCAAAATTACCTCACAATTAAAGAAATGAAACACATTGCGTAGCTTACATGTGTGCCCTTTGTAGAAGGAATATACACTTTAGAACATGGTCTGTGTCTGCACATATAGACACATAAAGCTTTTGTGTAGAATCTGGCCTCAGCCTTCCACTCACACGCACAATAGAGGCGCTTGACTTGCCACTTTAAAGCATACTGCTGCTGTCAAGTGCTGCTAGATATGGTCTATGCATAAATACGTTGTTCAATGTAAATTTCAAAGACATCGATCTAATTGACCATATATTCCATCTAACTGACCATTTTTATCAAAACTGAAATGACGATAAAGTGCGGACTCTTAACTTAAATTTTCCCCTTGAGTTCACTAATTCAGTTTCTCATTTCAAATTCTATCCACTAAAGCGTAAGAAATTACTATTGCTCATTATTGTGTTATTGCATATAATTTACCAGTGTTTGTTTTTCCCATTAGTTTGTACCAATTATAGTTGTGTGCACGCTTGTGTGTGTAGGTGTGTGTGTGTGTGTGTGTGTGTGTGTGTGTGTGTGTGTAAACAATGCTATTTTTAAATGGATGTAAAATATAATATACATAATTTAAGTGCAGGGCTTGCGCTTTCTAAAATCTATTTTTAGATTATTTAATATTTTATTGATTAATTACAATAAAGGCTTTGCATTACACATACACATTTGCATTTCACATGAAAAACATCATCCGTATACCATTCACACTGAGTGAACTCTGACCTTCATACGGGGGTAAAAATAATTATGAGATAGTATTCAATGATTGACAATTGTAAATTTCCCTCTTTTGCGGACACTTCATTGTGGAACTGATGAAACAAAAATTTTGTTATTTGGATGTACTTAACAAGGGATGTTAAAAAAGCACAGCGTTCCAAGAAAAACACCTGCTACCTACAGTAAAGTATGGTGGTGGTTTCATCATGCTGTAGGACTGTATGGCCAGTGCAGGGACTGGTAATGTTGTGAAAGTTGAGGGATGCATGGTTTCCATCTATATCACCCAATTCTGGAGATTGATGTCCAGTATACAGTGACAAAGCTGGATCTGTGCTGGGGCTGGATCTTTAAACAAGACAACGACCCTACAAACTGCTCAAAATAATTCTTACCAGGAGCAAGTACAGCGTTCTGGAATGGCCATCCCATTCCCCAGACCTGAATATAATGGAAAATCTGTGGTGTAAGTTAAAGAGACCTGTCCATGCCCGGAAGCCATCACACCTGAGATGTTTTGTAAAGAAAAAAGTACAAAATGTACAAAAAAACACACACACACACACACACACACACACACACACACACACACACACACACACACACACACACACACACACACACACAGTGTAATTTTGTTTTTGCTAAAACGACAAAGGAATGGTGAAATCCTACAGGGTCTCCATAAGGCTCTATTTCAGTTTATATTTGATTATTTGAATTATTCAATTACTATTTTGATTATTTGACTATTTGATCAAAAATCATGCTACCTCAATTGTGCTACCTCAATTGTGAACTTTCTCTCTGACCACATAATAGAAAAAGAGATGTGCATTGTGCGTACAGGGGGTCTGCGTTCAGTCTGGCGGCCCCACTCATTGTAAATAACAGTTATACTGGCTCTTGAGACGAAGCTCTTGTAAAAGGTTGATTTGGGGTCAACTACTGAATGTTGCACCCAAGAGTGTGTGTTTTGCCCACCACCCAAAATGTATTAATTTCTAGATAAATCACGCAACTGTTTATCTATGATCACACCAGTGATATATGAATCTGTCGAGTCTCGTAAGTGAGAAAACAAGACACGGATAGTCACTTCATCACAAAAAGAAAAGACCTCTCCCCAAAGTAACCTCTCCTCAATTTTGGAATTGTCTGCTCTCTTTCATAAACTCTCAGTTTGAGTCAGATGTCAGCGGACCCTGCTCTTTATCCTGACAGGGGACGGTGAATTACTGCATGGAGGGCATGGAAGACATAGTATTGTAGCAGAGGCTCACTTTCTGTTCACCTGTCAGAGAGGCGACGGTCAGCTCGGATTTATGAGTGCGGCTCCACACGTCTGCTTTTTTGGGGAGCTGGGAGAATGAAGTGAGAAAAGAAGAAGAAAGAAGAGAACGCAGGAGTCTGGGGCACGGAGGGGAGAACACGGCACAGCCGGCATCACCGCCGACCCCCTCAGCCCCCCACAACGTTCTCCATTGTAAAGGCCTTGGCTTCTTTGAACTGGAGAATCAAACGGTACCAGTCTGATTCCTCATCAAAAGAACCCCCTTGTCCTCCCTGTGCTTTCAGTAAAGAGGAGAGGAGAAAAGCTCCTTGCCATATTTATAACTTAGTCGCTGTGCAGTAAAGGCTGAGGCTCATGGTTGTGATGTTGGACTTTGATTCTCTTTTGTTCCCTTTCATGTCTGAGGTACGGTGAATGTTCGATTTTTTTTGGCCCGACTGACCCCAGCGTGTGCGGATGAATATGGGAGAATTTATGATGAAGCGCACACAATCTTTAGGCATCTGCGATGCACCTCAGATTTAATTGGCTTTTAACAAAAATAAATGGCAAGGAATGCCTAGATGTTCACATTATTTATCTTTGCCAATTTTGCCATATTAGGATAATACATTTGAAGTGTTTCTACCCTTTTAAGTATAAATTACATATGCTTGTACTAAAAAATATTTTTTTGCAACTATGTTTGGGCTTTGTGAATATGTACAAGATATTTACAATGTTTAACAATATATAATATATACCGTATGCTCAATAAATTCAATAACAATGTTGTTTTTAACCAAAATACATTATTATACAGGTAATTAAAAATATAGCAGTTTGAAAAAGCTATTATAAAAAACGACAAATGGTACCTGCAGCAATATTTTCAAATTACCCAATTTAGTTTTCTAATTAATTTTTTTTTCCTGTTTAACTCACCTTTCATTTCACTCAAATCTGACCAACCATCAACTCCAGAGAAATCTGAATTTCTTGAGCAAATACTAAAGAATGACTGAGCAGATCCAGGAGGGCTTCCATCTGTGAAGTATTCTGCGGCGGGGACCTGAGGCGGCTGAGGTGTTTGGGATGTTTGAGGAGCGTTGAGAGCAGCGTCTCTGCAGCATATGGAGGGAGGAAATGTCAAAAGACTTTCTTCAGGGACTGCCAAGCGATGGCTGGCAAGATAAAAACTTCTCAGAGAGCTGCAGAGAAGATCAGGATGAGAAACCGAGTCCTCTTGATTATCACCAGTCTGCAGAACAAGGCTTTGAGAACCTTCCTCACTCGTATGAATGCAGGCATCCGCCTCAGTGATGTTCACTGGTAATCAATAAACACAAACCAACAGGTTGTCGGGAATGACTGTGCCTTTACATCTTGGGCTTGTAGTGTATTTCTTTAAACAGAGACGATGCAGAAAAAGCAGCGAGGTACTTACTGTAAGTGTCTGGGACAGTTGGGCAATGTGGCATTGTAGGTGTAGATGGAATACTTGAGTTTCTTGATGTAGAAATGATGCTTGGAGTTCTTGGTGTAGATTGAGTGCTTTGGGTTCTTGGTAAAGATGCAATTTTTGTAAGTCTTGGTGTAGATGGGATGCTAGTAGTTTTTGGTGTAGATGGAATGCTCATGGTTCTTGGTGTAAATGAGATGGTTGGTGTCCTTGGTGTAGATGGGATGCTTGTGGCTCTTGGTGTAGATGGAATTCTCATGGTTCTTGGTGTAAATGAGATGGTTGGTGACCTTGGTGTAGATGGGATGCTTGTGGCTCTTGGTGTAGACGGAATTCTCATGGTTCTTGGTGTAGACGGAATGCTCGTGGTTCTTGGTGTAGATGGAATGCTTGTGGTTCTTGGTGTAGAAAGGTACCTTGGTGTTCTCTGTATAAATGAGATGTTTGGGCTACTTGGAGTTGCTGTGAAGAACTCAGACCTTATTGGTTGCTGTTTTAGCTTCATGGACAACTGGAAGAAATTTTCCTCTTCATCATTGGACTGGAGGGTTGAGGATCTCCGATGGTGATTTGGAGAACTCACTGTTGCTGGTTGTTGAGAATCTCTCAAATTTACAGCTGCTGTTACATGAGGCAGAGCCGAGTCAAATCGATCATGATCCTTGTTTTGTTGACTCATAATGTCTGTGGAGAAAAGACATTGACATCTTTCATAATCAACGGGGAAATTACATCAAGGTCAGGATTTGGACAAGGACTGGGAACTTGTCATTCAAAAATGCAAATAAGGTAATGGCAAAGCAAAGCCTTTTACTAAACTATATAACCAGCCAATCAGCAGCTGTATAGACACACACACACACACACACACACACACACACACACACACACGCGCGCGCGCACACACACACCCACACACACACACACACACACACACTTAATGACAGGCATTGTTCGGGGCACACAAAAAGAGGTCCTGAATAATTAGCATGGGGGTTCTTGCATGAGGGTCAAGCAAAAAGCGTATTCATCATCATTTGTCGCTAAAAAGGAGACGAGAGAGGCAAAGGCCATCCAGCACAAGGGCCGCTGCAGCCCTGCTCTGGTGAAGCACTGAGCAAACAGTCTTTTGCCTGTTGTGGGCCCCTGGTTTCTAACAAGGGCGCCCGAAGCCCCCCTTCATCTGTAGAACTCTGCCTCTCTGCAGGAGCAGCTGTCCAGTTCCCAGCTCAATATGCAGGACGACTCTAAGATATGATAATTACCACTTGTGACCACTATATGAAAAAACGTACTTATAATTAGGATTAGAAGCCCCATATAGCTAATTATGAATGCAGTGACAACGACAAAAACAAATGAGCGTCACGGCAGTTGCCCCATGAAAGCTATTTGTCAGAGACGTTCCTGATGAGCGGAGTTCAATATGTCGTCTATGATATGTAAAAATAAAGCTTGACAGAATATAGCTCTTGTAAAATCTTCTTTGAAAATGTTTCTTTTTATTCATTTGTTATGTTATTTGCATGTATTTTATGTGCATGTTTAATGAGATGTTGAACCAGCTGTTCATTTTTTTGGAACTGAGCTTCTGTCATGATTGGACAAACGGCAGACCACATCTCCATATCCTCATGGATCCCCGTTCTTTCCCCTCCCTCTCCATGTCAAAGACACAATAATCCCACTTGCCATCTCTACTGAACTTGCCTTACTATCCAAAATAGTTATTATAAAAAAATCATTCAAATCAATTAGACTTTTTAAATGTATTTTTAAAATGGATATTGACACGGACCAATTAGCTGATTAAAAAAAAAACATTAATATATCTCATCTTGGGATATATTATTGAATCCTTATCACGTCCCAATTTGACTCTGTACAGTAACATGCGCCAAAACCCCAACCTTCTCTGGCTCATATCCTCAGTGGCTTGTACCCCAGGGCTGCCTTCAGCCAGTGTCCCCAGCAGGGGCCTGTGTTGTAGCCGAGCGGTGGCCCCCAAACAATACGCACTTGTTCGACTCCAGTCTGTGTCACTGAGGAGTCAGAGGACAGAACAGCGAAAAGAAAAGAACTGAGCGGAAAGAGGAAAAATAATGAGACTGACAGATACTGCAATGCTGGGAAGCACATAGCTGCACTGCTGCTCTTACAATACCAATGCTTAGTCCATCTGTCACAGTCAAACACACACTCACACACACACACACACACACACACACACACACACACACACACACACACAATGTATGCGTGTGAACGACATGTGTCATATTGCGCTGCTGCCTCAACCCCCCTGTTCCCCACCCTTGTTTCTCCTTGGGGAGCTAAAGCCAGGTCGGGGTTGATTGTGCGATTCTCCAAGCACCATATGGCAGTATAATTAGTTTTGGCTTGTGATGTAGAGTAATGCTCCCTTCTCTGTTGACTCCTCAGTCTGATCTGAAAGACGTCCTGACGCATGTTAACGACTAACCCTGCCGGAATACCATCACACCACATTACAAGACACCAAGAGGGCGGCGCCACTGAGCGCAAATTGTATAAATTTTACTGACAACAATTTCACAAAGTTGAATGTGTGTGTGTGTGTGTGTGTGTGTGTGTGTGTGTGTGCAAGTTTTGGACTTATTGTAAGAAACCAGTTCTGACCTGTCGATATTTGATGCTGATGTTCTTTTAGAGATCGTTGTCTCAAAATATGGATTGGTCTTGGTTGTATGCTGTTCAAGGGTCTAAAACCAATGGGACCGGTATGAAAATCTGAACATGTAGGTGTGGGTCCATTCTTCTGATCAGAAACCTGAAAGAATTAAAATAAAAAGATTAAGAAAAAAATAGGATAAACTGTTAATAAAATAAACAATTAAATGAATTAACTGAAAATTAAGAAAATATACATATATATATTAAACAAAACATAACGGTTTCACTAAATAAAGCTATTTCTTGTTTGGCAGTACATCACATTCACATTGTATTTTATATAAAATATGCACAATATATCATCATAACATATAATAATTTAATATTAATGTATTAATGAATAATAATTTAATTTAATTAAAGTTTAATATTTTACGAAACAATCATGACAAGAAGTTTTTTTATCTGATCCAAATGCAAACGAAAATCTTCAGCGAGTTCTAAAACCTCAACTCATCTGGTGTAGTTTTAATCACAACCAACTGTGAAACCTTCTTAAGTAATAAACTGTGTTGACATTGAATAATGCGCTCGTTGCAGCGCCCCCTTGTGTTGTTTTAGCAAACAGCCAAACATAAGTGCTCATTTGTCTTTTATTGAAGAAAGAAAGAAAGAAAGAAAGAAAGAAGGACAAAAAGAAAGAAAAATGTGGTAATTTGAAATAAACAGTTATTTTAGAAGCTGTGTGTGCATAAGCTCACTTTCCCTTCGCATTCTGAAGCCAGACACGTTGTGCTCCATTACCTGCGGGAGCGAGCTCTAACTTGTCCATTGCCACGGGGCAACTTCACCAAAAACAAATACACACGTCTTAATGTCTTTATCCCTTTTGAATTGACTGACAGTAAATTGCTGAGTAAACATGACAAGGTCTGATCCGACAAAGTTTTCAAAAGAGACATGTGCACCGTGTTTTCAGCATTACAGAAGTCCGGAGTGGTGACCCCGACCCATTTTACACACTTGTAATGGCTCTTCTTGACACTAATGAAGCACTCGTCTGATACAAACACATCCTTCTCACCTTTTATCACCCTTCAATCCATCTTTCATTCATTTAAGCTCTTGTTGTCCTGTCTTGTCTCGGCACATAGCTCTTGAAAACCCGAAAATGGATCCCATTCCCTGCCACCTGTTGTTCAGCGGCGAAGAGGTCATTGAAACGTGTTATCTTCTGTTTAAGATCACTTAAAGCCGTGCACCACACCTTAGATTTCCTTGGAGAAATTCTTCTAAATGTACACTGTAGTGAAAAAGCTGCGTTTTTAGCAATTAGCATATTAATTTGCAATATATCCATGCCAAAGTAAAGTTTTTCTTAGTTTCTTGCTAAATATGTAGAAATTTGTTCACAATATTGAATGTAGATGAATTCACAGACATTTTCCTATACAATATTGCGCTAACATCATGCTAACAAGCATCTTAGCAATGTCTTTTGCTGCTAAGGTGTCTTCTTTTGACAGGACTGCAAATGTGATTACTCAAATTTTTGAGTGAGTGAAAGGGTTTTGTTCATCATATTTTTAAGTGGTGTGAGGTTTAAGAACTTCACAGAAAATTTACATAGTGTGAGTGCTTGGCCAAAAAGATTGTGAATTTCCTACCATCTCCCAAGGCCAAAAACTGAAGTATGTCATGCATTAGTCAGCTAATCAATAATTTGAACCTTTTCTTAACTTAAGTTGTCTGGGATTTCACAATTAAACTGTATAAAAAAGCAACATCCAGTAATCATTCACTTCCTGCCTCACTGTAAGTGCCAAAACTGCAATGGCAACGTAAGACTGGCATTGAAGGACTTCATGCCACACAAAACGCAACCAAACTCCAAACCATTAATCAAACTCTGTCATCTGTCTGCAAAGTGAGACGTTCCCGTACGGCATTCAACAATCGGAGGCTTTAGTTTTCAGAAGTTGTTTGGAGTCCCCCAAGAGTGGCTTTGTATATTAAACACTGAGTGTCTTTGACCTTGTTATGGTGTTTGTAGCCTCGTGTCGGGCCCGAGGGTCCTCAGCCCCAGTGTGTGGGCCTGCAGGAAATGACATGACCCCCTGGCGTCAGACAGCCCGCACTGCGCACACACGCCTGCGCTAATGTCATTAACCGCGTGTGTTCGTGCCGGACAGGCTTTTTGAAAGAGACGGCCCTGCCACGCTCACGTCGTGCAGGGTATCTGCAAGGGTCCCAGATGGCCTGCACCAAGATGAGGCCTGCGTACACTCCTCAGCCCCTTCACAAACACACAGACACATTAATAGCACTGCCTCTGTGTGAACCCTTCACTAGGGGCCCGCCGGAGCACTCGGGGCCCAAACAGAAGTGTGTCTCTTTGCCTCTGTCTGCACGAAACAGAGGATTCCTCTCAAAAAGGCCTGTCGTCTAAGAAAGCCAGGCTTAGCACTAACAAGGTTAAAACCCTGCTGAAAAAGAGTGACTTTTTCAATCAGCCAGATTTGTGTTTCTTCCTGCGCCGTAATTAGCTTTGCTGTGGGACAGAGGGATGAGGACGAGAGGAGCGGAGGGGAAGAGATGACAGTGGGGAGCATTGTGGAGTCTCTCGGATTGGGAAGAGCAAATCTGATTAGCCGCTCGTGTCAGAAGCCAGGCTCAGAGGCAGCTTAGCATTCGGAGCGACTTTCTACTTTCTGTCTGGCAGACAATAAGGCTACTTTTTCTATGGCTGCAATCTCTTTCTGGCCCCTCACCTTTTCTTTTAGAACTACCAGCTTTGTTCTAAAACAGCCTACAACCTTCAAGAAGACACTGAGCTGTCTTTGCATGCTAATATAGGGCAAAAGTCCCTACCTATTGTTTAATTACATCAGAGTTCTGACTTTAAAGTGACCATTTGTCCAAAATGTTTTGCCTCATATTGTTTAAGCGCTCTACACTTGCTGTGTTACATTTGTTTTGGTGAAATTTAATTTTTAAATGAATCAAATAGCTACAGTACTTTAAATAAAGTTTATAACAATTTAGCAAATAACTTTGCACAATAATAATAATAATAATAATAATAATAATAATAATAATAATAATTTGAAAGATTAATACAATAACAATAAAACAATATTTATTTAATTTGGTTCTAAATGTTAATGTAGAATCATTTCAAAATAAAAAAAATATTTTTTTAAATTTACTGTAAAGATAAATTGAGCTTTATTTGACATTTATTAAAATCATTCAGAAAACATCCACCAAAAGTTGTCTACAACAGTCTACAATTGTCTACAATTGTCTACAACAGTCTACAATTGTCTACAATTTAGAACTCCTTTTCAATAACACAAACATTGTTCAAAATTCATTGTTTAATATTTACATTTTAATTGACATTAATTTAAAGACTTGAAATGTGAATGAAACATTAATGATCAATAATACAATAACAAAATACATTATAAGTTATACAATATTAAAACCTAATAATAAGCCACAATTCTATTTCTAAACTTATTATTACGGTCAGAAAGAAGAACATTATGGCCGAAATAGCTCGCTGCATTTTGTTCAGACTTGTTCACATGGTTTCGAGACACAAACAAAGCAATATTTTTAAATCCAGACTGTCCCTTGTTCACTTTATTTATCTAACAGTTCTTTCATTGAGATCTTTTAGCAGTGTCCTGCTAGCACGCTTATCTGTGTACCAAAAAATTAGAACTGCGACTCAGCCTATTGTTAGTAAAGGACTTTATGCCACACAGAACTCAACCAAACCGTAAATCACACTGTAAACACTGGCATTTGTCCCGAGAGTGTGTTTGCCCACCTGTTCATGTGTCATCATTTGGGAGTATAGTATTCATGGACCTGAAGACACCCTGATCTTTGGAGATGTCCATGGAGACCGTCAGGTATGAAGCCGATGGGTGCGCTAATGCTTCTCAAAAGATGTTTGAACGGTGTCGGCCTAGTAAAGTTTAAAGCCTGAATCGACTTTTTATGGCACACTGAGATAATCCAAGGGCTAGAACTATTGGTAAAGGATGAGTAAGTATTCATACTCATACGCTTGGCTAATTGTGCATACTGGTACATTTGTGTAAAAGGCACAGTCAAATATGTAAATTAGTCAGTAAGAGGCTCGTGGATCTTTGTCTGGCTTTTCTGTTTGTTTAACCAGAGGCCGAGACAGGAAGCTTGCCCACACAACTCACTGTCCCCATAGAAACCTTTCTGTTCCCTGCAGCACATTCACAATATCTGACCACTTTTAGAAAGAGACAGAAAGATTAAATGAGACCATCAGTTCAGATGAGTCTGTGTTTTTTTGATAGTGTATTTATTTTCAAGAGTTTTGGACATCGGTCTTGACAGATCCAACTACACAATGCATAGAATTGTTTTTCTTTTTTTCAGAAGGACTCACCACATGATTCGGCCTTCTGTTCCACAGGACTGCTGGTCTCACAAAGCAGAAGTAATAGGATGGTGTCTGAGGAAGTCAAGGTTCAGAATTATTCAGCAGTACTGGTATATGTAATGCTGTGTATGATAATAGAGCGAATGATAATCCCATTTAATGTCACAAAATAAGGCATTTTGAATTTGTGTTTAGCATGAATGCTTTTCATTCACATCGCATATTCAAATAGTTTAAGATCTCCCTAATCTCCAAAATTGACAGTTTTCAAATGAAAAAAGAAAATCCCTAGTTGGGATGTAAATGTCTAGCTGTCTCTCTAAAACAGTGGAAGTTTTAAACAGTTCA
Source organism: Paedocypris micromegethes (assembly GCA_028031935.1). Lineage (NCBI taxonomy): Eukaryota > Metazoa > Chordata > Actinopteri > Cypriniformes > Paedocypris > Paedocypris micromegethes. The sequence goes on from CM051496.1 coordinate 11,827,970, forward strand.
GTTTCCTAACTAGTTCTCCAGAAATGCAGTAGCTGAAAAGACAAGAGCACAACCTCACGCTTAAACACTGATTCACAGGCCTTCTCTGAATGTCAATTGACCCTCTGTCCTCGCCTGAGAGATGGATTGTATCTCAATAGTGAATACTGAGCATTGCACTGGGCTTTCTCTGCAGTTCATCAAGCTCTCATCAGCAAACTTGCCTTTAGCTGTGATAAAAGCATGCGGTGGGGATCTTAATTCCCATCTCTCTCTTGCTTTTCACTTCGTTTTGGGCGCTCATCTATCTGACCTGTGGCCCAAGGCTCCAGCAGAGACTCATCCATCAGTGGAGACACCCCTTCCTTCCCTGTTTACTGAGGTCATCTGTCTCTCTGTGGCAGATGCCATAGCCTCCGAGTCAGCTTCAGTCTGGTGGCTTTTCTCGATCGCTGAGGTCGCACACTGAGGTAAAGAATTCTAGGATTTGAAGCCACCAGGGTGATGTGAGCAACCAGCCGATTTCCACTAAAGAATGCCTGCTTGAACCTGGCCAATATGGAGACTTGGAAGAATCAAAGAAGCTGGTGAAACATCTCTTTGAAGTTTTTTGAAGAGCACATATGAATGTAAATAATCATTTTAAATATGGCGGCTACAGATGAACATTTCGTCAACCGCTAGCCCTATTGTATGGAGGTCAACATATGATTAATCTACCTGCCTCTTCACACGACCACAGACAAAATGACCAACTAATGACCTTCTTGATGAAGTGGTTTGCAATTGCTGCTCTTCTCATCACACAATTCACGACTGGCTAGACAAAACACAACAACCAAATCCAAGGCCTTTTCGCTGCACAATGACCTGCTTCTCCATAATTACTACTTGATTGAGAATTCATGAACATTTGGATCCACATGAGCAGTTTGGGGGAAAGAGATTTGTGAGATTAACTGAAGAAATAGTGGTTTTGCTAAAAAAAGATCTGCAATGTTCTGTCCTCACACATCAGCAAATAGAGAGGAATAAACAGCAGACCTTATGTGACCCTTGGTCTCATTAAAAGTCATAACCTGCTTCTGCTAAAGACCACAAGATGAGTTTAAACATCAGGAGGGCAGCATCCATGATTAGATGTCATATTCATGTTGTAATCCAACACCGAGGCTTCAAGGTCACAGGGCCAGAGCTTTATTTCAATCTGAGCTCTCAAGCAAACATATACAAGTCCTGAATAGCACAAAGCTTTATATTGAGTCCAGTCAGCCCACACTTTAGTCTCTGCTCTATGAACTTCTCATCATAGTGGCTCATAATGACATTGAACAGGCATTATTGGCGTTTTCTGCATCAGATCGGCCAATTCACCAGATGAGATTAGCACAATTCCAGACAGATGAGATTTCCTTTCCTACACCATCACATGGCCCTTGTTCTTCTTCCTACCGAGGAGGTCATCTACCATTGCAGCACATTGACCGAGACCTGATGGCGACACATCTCCACCTCTCATCCAGAGACTCAGGAAATGCAGACGATGGTAATCATACGTAGGGGGAATAAAGAAGATAAATTAACTTAATTTGCTTCTTCCACTGACAATTCAGTCCACATCTCTGTCTCCGAGAAATATTTTTTGCACTTCTTAGAAAATTTTGTAAATTATTCAGTGTTCGCAAAATCAAATGTCCTGAGTTCAAGTCCCATAATGGCATAACGGCAATTCTATAATTGACCAGGAACAAGGAAAAGTAAAACTAGATGCTTGTCCTGTTTCCTGGTGAAGGTCATCTACTCTGTTTCTTGGAAACACACTTCTTATATTATTACATCTGCTTGAACAATCATTAAAAAACCATGTCTTGGAAAAAGCCTGTCCATGACAAACAGCATGAAAAAAGCATATCTTGAAACTGAAATTATATCAGGTCAGTTGAAATAAGCATATCACTGACCGAGCTCTTAGAGCAATCTTTAACAAACCACATTACACAGACGTCCACAACAAGAGAATTACCAAGCTAATACACAACAAACGCGGACCTAACATCATCCACAAACACTTTACAACACACAACATCAATCAAACCACAAAGGACCAAAAACACATGAGGAAATCCTTTCTGCCCCAAAACAATGAGGTCTCAAAACTGCAACCCTGTTAATAGTCAACAAAAGGGACAGGCCTTGATCCCCAGCATGGAGGAGACGGTCGTAAAACACATGCACAAAACCAACGGCCCACTAAAGCCCACTGGGTCAGCTATGACGAGCTCTGAATGTAACCGTCCAACCAATCTGCTTTAATAGTGTCCATCTTTGCCAACTTTGCAGAGCCAATGGTGTGTGTGCATGTGTTGACTTGGAGGGTCAGAAGAGCTCCACAGGTTCCGTGACCCCGAAAGCAAAGCAGAGTATCAGAAGGGGACCCCCACAGTCAGGACAGAGCCTTCTTTATGCCCTAATCTGCTAGCATCAGAGATCAATATGGTGAGTGGTAGTCGTACAATAGCAGAAGCGGGAGTTAGCACCTTGCCTGATTTCGGAGGCTCTCTGGGGGGGCACAAAGCCGAGGATTCACCCTGGCTGCCCGGAGCGAGCCATCTGACCTCTGGTATGGCCGCACACTGGCGGGCAACCTGCTTAACATTCATTACAGAAACATGGGCAGATGCTTCAATTTCAATGTCCATACTTCCTCATCCTCTCGCCATGGGGTTGATTCAAAGTGCTTTTTCATTTCTAAAGATCACTGGCAGGTCCAGCTTAATGTTATCGATTCTAAGAGGTGTCTGTAGATGCCTGGTGAGATGGAGACTCACCAAATTTTTGTAGCGCTGGTGTTTGGAATAGCAGGATTTTCCAACATGCCTCCCAGGGTGACCTACACTGAGAGGAGAACCCTGTAGAACTTTCACAAACCGGAGCCTGGATGGAAAGTTCCACCTAGTGCGTTCCTCATCCAACGGCATCAGTCCTCAGCAAAGCTAGATGTTCTCAAGCTCCAGAATCTTCGCTCTTCCCTGCTGGTCTCTCTCTTTATGCATCAAGCTTGATCATGTTTTCCCAAATCGTATGGGTGAGAGTTCATGTTAATGATTAAACTAAACCAGTCAGGTGAGTCATCTTTGTCAAAAATTAGAAAACGTGAAATGCACCACAAGCTCAAACTATTGGATGACAGTGGCAAACAAAGGGCTTTTCAGAGCGAGGAAGGAACGAGTGAGGATCAGGTTCTGTCCTGCTACATGCATAATCTGCCGTCATGCTTAATTACATTACTGAGGATTTACAGAGTCGTTTTAAGGAAACCACACGCACTATCAGTCCCACAAATCAAAGCTCATTAGTGGGAATGTGTACGAGTGCTTTTCCCCTCGTGCGTGTCATTGGGACTTCTGCGTATCTGCGGTTTAATCATATTTCATTAACGTGAGAGGATTTCAAGGTTCGTAATTGTCATGTACTCATTCACTCATTAGCTGGAGCCAAAACTTCAAGAGAAATATTAACCAAACCACTCAACTAATGTGAACTTGCTGCCACGGTGCTGAAAAAAATAAATGAAAAAACAAAACAACACCATTACGTTTTGGCACACACACACACACACACACACACACACACACACACACACACACACACACACACACACACACACACACATACATACAGTGTTTGTATTTCTATATATCATGCTTTCCTTTTGAATTGACAGAGAGTGTTCTCACCACAGGAGTGAATTCTGGGTAATCTAGATGCAACAAAGCAAGTTGCTAAGGCAATGGGAAAAATGTGGCTGTTTTAGCACATTAAGTAGTTTTTTGTTTTTTTTTTGTTACAATATAATGGGGCTAGCAGAAGAAACACACTTTTGATGGAGTTATATTAATAATTAGAAAAAATAATGGGGCTAGCAGAAGAAACACACTTTTGATGGAGTTATATTAATAATTAGAAAAATTTATATCAGATTTTATCTATTAGATAAAATTTAAACTATTCTTCCAGGTACTGTGAGAACTAAGCTTCAAGGTTGAAGTTGCTGTTTCAGGGTTTATCTCATCACAACAGGACACCAAACCCCCGCTGTACTGTACCATCGTACTTTACATCAGCCTTCCATCGAAGGCTGCATGTCCTAAGCAGAAGCATTCCATCAAGCCGTTTACATTTACACTGGACTGGAGTGCATTTAAGCAATGCATAACAGACTTCATTTTTTTAACTTTCAAATCAAAATACATGAATGAATGAATGAATGAATGAATGAATGAATGAACAAAAGAAACGAACGAACGAACGAACAGACAAAAAAACTTTTATTTGTCCCACAACGGGGCAATTGCGCATCACAACAGCAGACAGAATAAATAGAGAAAACTTTTGACTTTTTTAAAGTTTTTTTCAAACTTAAAACGTTAGCCATTCCAGCAAATCGTTGTTTTTGTTCTAACTCACGCATTTAGTATCCTAATGTGATTTGAAATCAGTTCATCATCCTAGTTTGAGAAACGTTCTGAAAATGTGAAAATGAAAAACCACCAATATGTAAACAGTTTAAAAAGATTTTGAGCAATTAAGAGTCCTTTCCAGTCTGACGAGATAGAGATCTAGCTACCCGAGACAGCATGCATAGGCAAGAAACTGTTAACATCTAAACAATATCTGGATTCGGGCCTATTCACCGTATCTACAAGTAAAAAGAAAAGAAAGCTCAGAACTCTCTATAAAGCCCTTTCAACAGTGATTTGTTACCCCCCCCCCTCTCTCCTCATACTCTTCTAAACAGTCAAAAGAAGAAGAAAAAAGTGGGATGGGGCTTTTGAGGGAAGCGGTCTGAATAAATTTTACATACTCGAGGCAGCGTACATAGTGATTGCTGCTTCCCCTGGAACTTTCTTTTCTCTCTTTGGCTCTCTTTTTTTCTGAAAACACTTTCCTTGCTGAATGGGCACCTATTAGTGACTCCATTATGGAGGCACAGCACTTCAATGGCTCCTGGCTGTGAGGCTCTATGGTAAAGCCTCAGGCTCAGCGTCGCCCACCCTGAACAGCCTACCGTAGTCCACACTCACTGTATTGATAGGTAGGCAAAGTTTGGAGTTAGCTGGTGTGCACGCGCACGTGTGTGTGTGTGTGTGTGTGTGTGTGTTAGAAGGGGGGCTCTCATCTTCCTTTGTGATCTCCAGGTGCTTTAGGAAAAAGTGTGGCTTAGAAAGAGTGAGCGAGAATGCAGAGAGGGGGAAAGTTAGAGGTTATGCATTGTGCCGTGCTTTCCACACTCATCTTTCAAAAGCAAAGTGAAATGCTTAACATGCAGTAGCTGATCTCCATAATAATCCCCCCCAAACATTCATTACATAAAGCGGTAAATAACACAGGCAATGGCCTGAACCTCAAGACCAGGGAAAAGTTGTAAATGTTCCTGTTGTTTGGACTGAAATGTATTTCTAAACAGAAAATTATTCTGTAAAAACCTGTTTCATTAAAAAAAAAAAAACAACAAACGAAAAACCATTTTGCTTTAAGATATTAAATCATGCACTAAATCTGAAGTGTGTATCAAATTGAGGTCTTAAAAAAATCTATACCAAAATAACATTTAGTTTTCTTCTTCAATAATAAACCAAAAATAGTAATGTGTTATATTATATATTGCATGATCTACCTAATGAAATGTATCATAAGCATGTAAAAAAAAACAATTTATAGCAAGATTTTGAGGGAATGCAAATCAAATATATATTACAAAAAAATTTGAACTTTATCAGTTGAAAATTAGTTAAAATTTAATTAAAAAATTTAATTTAATTAAAATACATATTTATTTTTACTATTCTGGAAGCAATCTTTGACTATATAAAATAGATTTATATTATAAGAAATGTAACTCTAGTTATCTGGGAAACTTTATTTTAGCCCCGCCAAACATCTCAATGTTTTCAAAGATGCCTTGCACAATGCAGAAGGAATATCTGCATTTTAATGGCAGCCTTACTTGTCTTGTTGTTCGGTCTGTGTGATGGTGTGTGTTTACTACATAGGAATGGCAAACCTCATTTAGGTGAAGACAATAGAGAAAAGGGGGACGTGTGTACTTTTGTGTTTACATGTGTGTGTGTGTGTGTGTGCGTGCGTGTGTGCGTGCGTGCGTGTGCGTGGTTCAGGAGAGAGAGCAGAGTTTAGAAAGGGCTCTACGTTGAGTATGGAGTTATTGTTTTGCCATCCTTACCTCCACGGGGAACCATCTGCTCCCTGTCAATGCGTCACCTGCTCGTCTGAGCCGTCACCATGGAAACTGGGGGAGGAGGATTAGAAGAGGTTAGGCCTCCGAGGGGAGGGACCATCTAGGAATATGGAAGAGGTTGCCCTGGGAAACGTTGAAAAGGAAGTATATTGGGCTGGAAAAATGTCCCCCTCTGCTGGTTAAAGTGGCTAGTGTTGCTGAATCTGCGTACTACAGCGGTGGGTGGATGAGACAGTCATTTACATTATTGTAAGCTGCTGACTGACACAGACGGGCAAACACTAACATTCATATGCAAGTGAAGACAAGCAGGGATAAACTTTTAAGCAGTGCAAACACACATCAGTGTTTGTGCGTTAAACTGGTGTCACTGTTAATAAACACATCATGGGTCTTCCTGTGTAAACTGTCTGAAAGAGAGAAACTACATCGCTTTTCTCTCGTAGAGCTCTTAATGCATGTTTAAACTCGAGGCCACGGAGAAAAAGCTAAACCGACATGTTTAACCAATTACTTGCTGATGATAATCGGCAGATTGTCTCCAGCAAGCAATTTAAGCAGAATTAAACTCTTAATCTCCAGAAAACCAAGACTGTTCAGCCACTTCTCAAGGTGTTTTAAAAGGAAGAACCAAGTTAAGCATGAACACTTGTCTGAAAACAATCGAGGAGTGAGTGACAAGTGAAAGTGGCCGCAGTCTGTTGGGAAGACGTGGCTTTGTATTTGCTCAAGAGAGGATGGAGGGTTGTTGACCACCACTAAGCCACAGGCAGCGGCCCATGTCCTTCACTGCCGGACGTCAGGTAGCCATCGCTCTGAACAATCTCTAATGGACACATCCAGACTCTTGATCTGAGCACAAAAGTGTGGTCGTTTCCTGCTCACACCTCAAGGCCGCAATGTTGCCGCGTCTTATCAGTCTTTCTGCTTCACGCCTGGTCTAATTGAATGAAACCAGATCTCGGGGCTTGTTCTTTTTAGAAGAGGGTCTCTTTTAGAAGACAGTTAACATCTACACCTGCTTATACCGGTTTTTATTTTAGAGTCAGACTCCATTGAATGAAAGAACTATAATCTCTGACTTTGTACGGTTTATTTGAAACAGTGATAAAGTGTAATTAAAAGAGCACATTATATTCTTAAGAAGCTTCTATTATGCTTTTCAGCCAGAGGGACAAACATTTTACCTGTGCAAATTTTACCATTTTTTTCGGCAAAGTATTAAATGTTATTCAATTATTGAATACACATTTTTTAAACATTCTGTTCATTATTGTGCATTAAAGCCTCATCAGAAACCTGGGTTTCATTCCACTAATTAAAATTATTCGTCTCAGGTGACAGGGCTTTAGGATATTGACCACTGGTGTGAATGAGTGAGTGTGTGAATGTGTGTGTCGGTGTGTCTCGCTCTGTGATTGTTTAGCCACCAATCCAGATTGTGTGTCCTGCCTCCTATAATTACTGAGATACGAGGCAACTCAATGACACGAAGTGGTAGAAATTAATCTTGAGAAGTCTAAAATTTGAGATTATTAGTGTGACATTATAAGTGACCAATATCCTGTTACAATTTAATAAAAAAAAACTGTTGTTTAAACAGTATTTAAATGATGTCTACAAACACTATTTAAATTGGTGCAGCGGTCGGGAGTTGGACTTACTTCGCAGGTTTTGCAGGTTCGAATCATGGTCTGGTAGGAGTGTGAGTGTCCTTGAGCAAGACACTGACTCCCACATGTCCACCAGGCCCCACGGCTTAAGGCTGCCCACTGCTACTGTGTGTGTTCAAAAAGTGCAAAAAGATATTCGACGAGGAACCTGCAGTGACTCTAAACTTGCTGCCCGTCATTTATTATGACTGCATCGATGGACTGAGCCATAACTAACCCTAACCCCATCATCAGACTTTGAATCATATGCCTCCATGCTAGACCATGCTGCTATTATACAGGAAAAGTAGCTTGCTTTCTAACTCAAAGCTCTCAGAAAGACTACATTACAGATCTTGATTGAACGACTGTACATTTTTTACCACATAGTACAACCACCATTTATCACGATTAAATACAGTAGTGTTTTACCAGGCAGTGACACGTCAGAGCAGCAACAGTTTGAGCCGAGAAGCCACATGTGGTTGACACGTCAATTCTGCTTGAATACGCAAGGTCTTAATTTGTAGGTAGACGTTTTAGTACAAACTGTCTTAAAATGATACATTTGTCTCATCTTCAGGGAAAAACAGTAATAGACTGTAAATTCAATGTAAAATGATTCACTGTATGGGGAAGTCTTTTATCTTCATTTATCTTCATCGCTGCTCTTCCGGTCTGGGCCTGGCCTCGGGAAGAGCGTGATCCTGGGAGAGAGGCTGTCAGGGCCACGTGTAGATTCAGGGGGGCACTGTGCCGGGTGTAAAATTCGATTAAGCGGTGGGTAAGCGTGTCCGAGCGTGGCTGTTGTGTGGACAACTTTGCACGGCTGTGGTTTCTCAGCGTGCCGCTTGGAGGTTAAGTGCTGCAGAAAAGGCTCTCATTATCCAGAGTGAGAACTGCCCATGTGGCTGCCCGTTCGACCCCCTGCTCTCTCTCTCTCTTCCCTTCTTTCCACGTCGCTCTCCGTCACTGCCCAACTCATTCATCCTTCCTTTCTAAGCTGTAGCACTGAAAGCCTCCAGAATGTTTCATTCACTCTGTCTTGACCCGCGTCCTCCCCCTCTCATCCACTGCCTCTAACCCGCGTCTTTATGTGTAAGAAAAGAGTGTACAATGGCAGAGGAAGACCAGAGCGGATTCTTCGGCACCCCTGCGGATTTCAGAGCTCGAATCTGTGAGACAATCCACATGTGGAGCGTTTGCACAGAAGCAATGCCTCATCTATCAGTCGGCGCCCAAAACGAACTCAATTTTTTTACAATTTTTTTTAGCACAAATCCTGCTTCTCTGCCTCTTCCATCTTGGTTATACAGATTTTTTACATTTGATCTGCCACTTATTTAATATGTTCACAATTATTACAAACTAAAGTCAGAATAATTTGGGATGTTTTTCTGTTTTCTTTTCTAATAAAATGACCAACCAATTATTCACTTCCATTTATTTATTTTTAAAATAATTATTGATTATTTTTAAATAAAAATAATATTTAATTATTTCTAAATAAATAAATAACTTATTTTTTGCAGCAAATGTAGTGTTTCTTACCAACTTCTCAAGAATTCAAATTGTTGTTTAAACAAACACAGAATTTTAATGATTTGGTATTTAGCAGTTTTATTCTACAATTGGGAATAAAAACCATAACATGAATCTTGCAAATAGCTTTTTACACTGATTGAACTACACGAAAGCCTACACAAACATATCTATTTTTACTTACTACTGTATATGCAATGCTTTTCTTACATACATTTTCCACATTATGTATTGAAAGCTAAAAAGACATGTTCACAAAACTGCTACAATTGACAATATTGTAGATAGTTTTTTTTATAAAACCTCATGATTTGTACATGAAACCCTATTGAAAACACGTTAGCAACAGCCAGGCACTCTTTCCTTATACTAAAAGAAAATAAATGTTTTTTTTGAAATGACATAACTTATGTCGATTATATGATTTTTAATTGACATAAGCTATTATAGGAGGAGAACAAATTCGATTTGAACTTGGTTTTGGTTCAGGCTCAGCCCTTATAAAACAAATACCCATGTAAATTCATTCTACACTTATTTCTTTTAAATTTTCAAATATGAGATGCTTCATCTTATTGTTTCATGAGCCTGTACTTTAATTCTGTTTCAGAATTCGACAGAATTTGATTTGTTGTTGGTTCTTCTGTTATCAATTCAAAATTTTTGATTCTGATTGAACAATAGTGTTGAAATAATTCAGTGGGGATTTCTTTCTCATCCTGCAGCGATGTTTAAATGTCACCGCACATCTGCTCGAGCCGAGGAACTCAACCCGAGAACAAATCCTCAGTGTTGGACCACCATTAGTCACTGGAACTATAGAGCAGCGATTGTCTGTGCTTTAATGGTTTTGATTAGACTGTACTGATGATGTTTAATGGAAATATAAGTGTGGCATTGACTGCGTGAAACAGCTGGGCCTAGGGTCGGGACTCGGGAGCGCTGGAATGGTCTGGATTTTCCTTCAAAGGAAAGTGTGCGACTGGAGTTTTATTGGAACGACACTTCTTTAAGCTTTGCTCGGCTTCTTGATCATGAATCGTTGCAGAGGAATCTGTGTGATGCCAACGCGGAGCGTCTTCCCTGAATTTTTGGTGCATTGGAAGGCAGATAATCCCATATAATGCCTGTTATTGAGAAAGGCACAGGCTGACAATACTGCTTGCTATAACAGGAGAAAACTTTTGAAAGAGAAATTAAGCTATTGAATTTTGTATCTACAAACTGAAATTTTTTATGTAAAAAAAAAGAAGCAAAATATGTAATGCAAATTTTGGAAAAATTATTGATTGATTTACCAATTTAATAGATTGTAGATTAATTGCTTATGTGATATTTGATTGATAGTTGACAGTGGATAGATATGTTAATTAATTGATTGATCGATTGATTGATTGATTGATTGATATTCAATCATTATACAATCAAGATTGAAAGATATACAAATAATTTGATTGATTTATTGATAGATAGATAGATAGATAGATAGATAGATAGATAGATAGATAGATAGATAGATAGATAGATAGATAGATAGATAGATTGATTGATTGATTGATTGATTGGTTGATTGGTTGATTGTTTCGCTGATAGATGTATGCTTGTATATTTGTCTGTCTGTTTCTGTCTTTCTGTTTACTCGTTTGATTACTTGATTGGCTATTTGGTTAATTGATTGATTGATTGATTGATTGATTGATTGATTGATTGATTGATTGATTGATTGATTGATTGATTGATTGATTGATTGATTGATTGAGTGGTTGATTGATTGTGGGCAATTATGAAGTTGGACTTGTGACCAAGATTTAAATATCAGTCTTGTACGTTCCACAACTGAAGGGTTCCTGAGCAAAACACTGAACCTGATGGTGTGTGTGTGTAATACAAAACTGTAAAGTACTGTGGAACAAGTAAGAAAATATACATTTATATTCATTATTATAAATAAAAAACTTTGATTAATTTCATTGTCAATAGTTAATTAAAGGGCTAAGAATTCAGAGACAGAAATGTCATGTGATAAAAAGTGTGTGACATTTAAGCTGTCACGCCAGTTTGTGTTTTCTTGATTGATTTCTTGTTTTTTAGCGCCCTCTCACGGACAATGTTTTACGGGGTAATGTGAAATGTAACTCGCGGTGTAATGTAACTCACGGTGAAAAAATGTTTCCATTACACCGACTTAAGGTTACAACAAAAATTTAACAAAACATCAATTTTATATTGGTGGTTTTACCCATAAACTACGTTTTTTAGCCTTCAGAATTTAATTTACATCGCAACACATTTTATCATTTGCATTAATTAACATTATCGACACACAAATGCAACGCTACTTCAATTGAAAAAAAAAAGACCAGTTGGTTTCACTCTGCCATAGAGTCACGGGTTTTAAAAATCCATAGTGTTCAGGTTTGAGAGTCTCAAAAAAAGTGGTTGTAATTTTGGCATGGTGACAATTAACTTAGTGGAAAGTACCGGTAAAAGGACTTAAACATAAAAATGTGGGCTTGAAAATAGCATCTACCCACCTATAACTAAGATGGAAGTTGATAGCTAAAATTATTGAAAAAAAAAAAAAAAAA
>CM051496.1:11840002-11875002 GCA_028031935.1 Paedocypris micromegethes
TGTTGTTGTTGTTGTTGTTATTGTTATTATTATGTTAAGCTAAAATAAAAAAGATCAGTTTAAATATTAGCGCCATAAAAATAGCATACCTTTATTTTGCAAATGCATGTTTCCTTTTCCGGTTTTTAAACCGGTTTCGTTTACGGTGGGACGTTCCGATCTAGACAACAGCACAATTTCCATCAGCCATACAATGAGTGGTGTTTAAAGAGAATTTCCGTCATGGGTAGTTTAGCTACTTTTATTATGTTTCTTCCAGGTTTTTATCACTAGTACGGCGTGATCGCCTGTGATTGGTCAGGTGTTAAAATAATGGTCGTGAGGAGCAACGAGGAATTCCGCTTGTGCAAACAAGAGAGTGAAAAGAACGCACAGTGGTGCTCCCGCCTGAGTCCGTGTTAACAACGGGTTTAAGGCATATACAACTTCAAATTTTGTAGATAATTACTGAAAAGTTTCGTTTATGTAGGTTTTTTTTTTTTTACTTTTAGTCAGCGCTCGTGCTCTTGTAAACTACAAAAATGGCTAATAATATTGGTGAGTATAATGTACAGTATTTAGTTTTGTCCGGATATATTATTGTTTTATTTGCTGTAACTTCGGGCATTGAAACGTAAACATATCTTCTGTATCATGTGAATTTAGATTGCACGAATATACAGTATGTGCATGTGATTGCCACTTGAGAATTGAGGCAGGTAAACACATAGGTGTGAGTTTTGTAATAGCATCCCTCAGGGAGTGTTGGTTCATTAGATGTGCGGAGGTGAGAGACGGTGTTGGAGATCTCTGGAGGACGGCCTGGTACACTAATAAAACGCTTGCTTTCGAAGCTGATATTCAGACTAAGCTGGATTCGGTGGAGACTGAGTTGGAGGTGGTTGAGCTGCAGATCTCTGAGCTCCTGGAGAAACAGTCGAAGCTAAACTCTGAGAAGAACAAGCTTCTGAAAGTGCTGGAGGAAGCCTGCAGCTCGGCACAGCCATCGGGATCCAACAAAGCCCCCAAATATCCATCCAACAAACCCGATCTGCAGCACTTTGAAGCATCAGGTAAAGTTCGGTCTTTGTAATTTGAGGATTTGTTGAGAGCAATGCTTAATTTTCACAGCCAATTGTGACGCAGAGTTTGACTGTTCCTAGATTTTTCTTGGTCTAAAGAAGTCCAGACCATGCTGCACAGCATTTTTAAGCTTGCCAAATTCCGCCCACTTCAGAGGGCGGCCATCAATCTTACCATGTCCGGGAAAGACCTGTTCTTAGTAATGCCAACAGGAAGAGGAAAAAGTCTGTGTTACCAGATGCCGGCACTCTGTTCTAAAGGTGCCAACATATCACAAGTTTGGTGCCACCAACAAATTTCAGCATCAGTCTCTTTCACCCTTTTTTCTAGGTTTCACGTTAGTCATTTCTCCTTTGGTCTCCCTGATGGAAGATCAGTTGATGTATCTGAGATCCATCAATGTTCCTGCAGAAACTCTCAATTCCTCCAGTTCTAAGGTGGGATATTTTGCACTAGACATTGGGGGTTGGCGATGAAGATTAATTATGAAAATTAAGAACAATTTTCGATCGATTTAGGTGTCTGGAAGGGATTGGGCCCATTGTTAAGTGACTGATTGGATCAAGATCCCATAAAATGTGATTGGGACTTCTCTAATAAAAACCAGTTTTATATAATCTTGCATAATACTGTTATTGCAAGTAACTGATAATGAATGCATGGACTGGCATCCGCCGACCCCTACTATAGTGTTATAACAGTCATAATTCTTGTTTATACACAGGCGGACTCAAAGCGTGTTTTGGGCGGCATGACTGATAGGAACAGCCCATTTAAGTTGCTCTATGTGACCCCGGAAAAAATTGCTAAGAGCAAATTACTGATGTCCAAACTGGAGAAGGCTCACAGCATGGGTCTGCTGTCACGTTTTGCTGTGGACGAGGTTCACTGCTGCAGTCAGTGGGGTCATGACTTCAGACCCGGTGAGACTCTCTTAAACGATTATGTTTGAATAAACTAACAGCTAAGAAATAAAATTCTTTTCTAGATTACAAACTATTGGGCATCTTGAAGCGTCAGTTCCCCAGTGTCCCGCTGATCGGACTGACTGCCACCGCAACCAGCAATATTCTAAAAGACTGCCAGAACATTCTGTGTGTTCAGGAACCGGTCACTCTGACTGCTCCGTTTAATAGACCAAACCTCTACTATGAGGTGAGTGCATTGTATTACACACTTGCCCAGTGGCTCCTCAAACATTTGTAGGAATTAAACCCATTTATTCCTATCTAGGTTCGCTTTAAAAACAATGAAGACTGTACTGAGGAAATTGCAGACCTGATCAGGACGAGATACAACAACCAGTCAGGTTCATCTGTTACTTTGATTTAATATATTTGTGAATGTGTAGGAAAAATGTTTCTAATCTGGTTCATGCTTTCAGGAATTGTTTACGTATTTTCCCAAAAGGATGCAGAGCTTGTGGCCACCAGCTTGCAAAAGAGAAACATTCTTGCACAGCCATACCACGCCAACATGGAGCCTTCTTATAAATCCATGGTTCATAAAGATTGGTCTTCTAAGCAGATCCAGGTACAAATGGCTTGGTTACTGTAGCTGTACATTTGGATTCAGATGCAATATTTATTACCTGAGAATCAAGCCCTTTGCATTTTTTCATTGATTTGTGCATTGGCTGCAGGTAGTTGTGGCCACAGTGGCCTTCGGGATGGGAATCGACAAAGCTGACGTGAGGTTTGTCATTCATCATACTATCAGCAAGTCTGTGGAGAATTTCTATCAAGAGAGTGGGCGAGCAGGTGGGTATCGTACTTGTATTTATGCGTATTTTCAGCTTCATTTAAGTCATACATGCTCTGGGTTTTGTTTTTCTAGGTAGGGATGATGACCCGGCAGACTGCATCGTGTTCTATGGCTTCTCGGACATCTTCAGGATAAGCACAATGGTTGTTATGGAGAACACAGGACAACAGAAGCTGCAAAACATGGTGGCGTATTGTCAGAATGTGGACAGGTTTGTTAGATGGCAGAATATAAGTGTGCATGGAGAGAAACATAGTCTCCTGCTTTTATGCAATAACATCTTTATGGCCTGTTGTTTGCACACGTCCAATACAGGTGTCGTCGTGCTGTGATGGCCATTCATTTTGATGAAGTTTGGGATGATGACGAGTGCAAGCAAATGTGTGATGTCTGTCGGCATGGCAACGGTGAGCTGAATTACTTGCTTCCGTTTTGTTTACCGTTATCTTACATTGTGTCACAATGTGTCTTTTCTGGGTATCAGACTACACCACAATGGACATCACCAAATCTGCTCAGGATGTTCTTGATATTATTGAGCAGGCTAGGTCTGTGAATGAAAAGATGACTCCTCTGAAGGTCTGTGAGACTTGGATGGGAAAAGGTCCCGCTAAAAGAAGAAAAATGATCAAAGTCACATCCCTGTCACGACGGGTGGTTGAATCCATCATTGTCCATCTTTTGTTGCAGGGCTACCTGAGGTATGGACAATGAAATTCCTTGATGTGTTTTTGGTTTTCATTGATTCCCTTTTTGCTGATTTAAGTGAGGACTTCAGCTTCACTCCCTACACAACATACTTCTACTTGAAGCTGGGCCGAAAAGCTGCACTTCTGAAGAGTGGCACGGACACTGTCACAATGAAAATCAAAAGAGCTACGTCGAACGCCACCGTGAGACAGTCAAATTCAGTTGTTTCCTTTGTGCTTTTCCCTTGTGCTTTTAGAAGTTGGAAGATTCTAGGATTCGTTCTTGGTGATATAGTTAGTCTTTTCCAGTGGGAACTACAGGTTAGAATATGCCCAAAAGCAGCACAATACATTATTTTAGAAATATCATTTGCAAGGGATATTTCAAGTTTATTAGATCAAACCAGATTATTGAATCTGACCTGTAGTTTCTGCTTTTCTGTGTGTTGCTGCTTTATTTCCTCCTTTAGTTCTTAATTTATTTTGGATAGATGGCTTTTGTATTTCCAAAGATCTTAGATTTTATCCATTAATAAAAATCTAACACACTCTTTCTTACCCTAATAGATTAAAAACGAAACAAGAACAGCACAGCTGGTTTTGGTGCCCACTCGCCGACCTCATCGCAAATAATGTGTTGTTTTCTAGTCGAGGGACCATAAGGAAGTGTGTGTCAGCCTAAGATATCCATTTTAGAATATAATATAATTTTTTTTTGTAGAGGATACGTACAAAAAAGCATATTTGAGAAATCAGCTCGGCATATTACAGAAGTACTCGTAGTTCGCAGACTCGTCTCTTATTTGTTGGGTTCACTTGAATTCAGTCGCTTCCTGAACGTGCCATAACGTTATGTACCTCTTTTGTTCCTACAGTTTTAGTGCACACCCATTATAATGCATCTTAAGACCCCGCAGGTAAAACTACTGTACTGCTCAACAGGTAAATAAAGTGTCAGAGAGTCCTGAGGAGAACCTTAAAAGAAAAATAAAAGGAAAAAGGCCCGCTGACAGATACAACAAAGAGTTGGTGGCCAAGAAACCCAAGAAAGAGACTCTTCCCTAGTCAAAGACAACAAGTACAGTTGATTTCCTCCATATTTACAACGGAAACAAAGCATGTAAATATTTGAGGGTGAACGCAAGCTTTATTTAAAAATGCACACATGTATATTATCATTTGCATGTCCTTAGAGACTTGTGATTATATTTCTTAGTATTTTTTTCAAAAGGCTTTGCATGGTTGACTACATTCTAATACTCATGTCACTTCCTGTTTCTTGACTTGAAAAAAAAAATAAGAATAATTGTTTTTTTTTATACAGGATGTTAATCCAGGTGAAACAGGGGAAATGTCTGACGTCGTCTCAATTGAGTCTGATGTTCAAACGCAAAGGGAAACCAAAGAGAATGTGGTGAAAATGAGAGTTTCCCAAAGCCCAACAGAAATTCTTGCTTCCAATGCGAGCGAGTGTGTAAAGAAAGGACCAGTAGTTGAGCTTAGTATGAACCTTGATGTCACCGACAATCAGAATACCCCAGTTGTTGTCACAGAACAGCAGCTGGCATCTACAAAAGGACAAATCAATGATGTCCAACCTCACAAATGCAGTGCCAATGCTGGGCCACGGAGAGCAGATCTGGATCCTGCTCAGTCTGAGCTCTCCATCATCTCTGCTGCTGCTGTGGAGGAGCTGCATCATCTGCAGCGCTATTACAACAAACAGTTAAGACGGATAAACTACATTTCCCATGAGAGCTTGCGGAGCCCTCGGCCTGGAGTGCTTGCCTGTTTAAGGGAGCCCTTCAAAAGTTTTCGTCTCCCGTCAAAGGCGAGCATCACTAAAAGTGCAAGAAATGCATGGACTCGTGTTAGTATGAGGCGACAGCTCATACAATAAATTTGACTTTTACTTGTAACTGCTCTGTTAAGTGATCATATTGTACAGGTGAATTAAAAAAAAAAGAAAATTGCTGACAAACTGATGTAGTTTGTTTGGGACTTCTTTTGAGTTCTTGATCACCTCACTATCTCAAAATACTGTACTGACATGCTTTCGAAGTTTTGTCTTCACAAATGTAGTTTATCAAAATACGCATTTAATAAAGAGAATTTTTTTCTGACCAATTATAACTTTGTGGCGTTTACAAAAACTAAACCGTGTTCACTAAATCACGTTTGACGTCTGGGGGACTTTTATTTTGACGTTTGTTTTTTTTTTACGATCATTGGTTCGTTTTGAGAAACTAAGAGTCCTATGTTGTGATGTAGTCAAATCTTTGTCAATGTTTAGATAGTGGTTGTTTTACATCGTTTTAAAGATCATGCGCTCTGTAAGTTTTGTGCAGAGAGTGAGTTTAGACTTCACTGGCACTCTATTTCCACACGCTATATGTTTAGGAGACGCGGACAACGACTCGGTGAGTTTGACTAAACATGCTTTTTACTATAACTCATCCTGTGTGTATAACGTCCTAAAATAAAATATATGACCTCCTTGTTCTGCAGTTGAATGAGCTGGTTGTGGGTGACACAAGTGGAAAATTATACATTTATAAAAATGACGATTGTAAACCTTGGTTGACTCGCACGTGCGCGGGCATGGTAAGAAAAACTATTAACAGCTATAAATAAAATATGTATTATAAATGTCTTATACATTTGTAATATTTAACTGTTAAACCTTACTTTCTGAATGACGAAGATAAATTACTAATGGCAGTTTTTATCACGAGTAGTTTGACATGACTCGAAAACTACAGCTACATCACGTTTGTATCATATTGTACTGTGTAAGTGTAGAACTGTAAGATTCTTGAAGTTTAATTGTGCTTTTTTTTAAGTTAACGTGTGTGGGGATTGGAGATATTTGCAACAAAGGAAGAGTAAGTGACTCCAAACTCCAACACTTAGTATTGTTTCACGCTTAATCATTTGTGTTTATTGGACTGGTTTTCTGAAGAACTTTGTGGTGGCGGTGGGAGCGGAGGGCTGGTTTCACATGTTTGACATCAGCACCACTGCAGTCAGATCGGACTCTTCCAGTCAAGATGTGTTGATCGGGGACGAGCAGAAGCCCAGCTTCACCCAACACATCCCTGCCAACACCAAAGTGATGCTTATCAGCGACATCGGTGAGGGGATTGTTTTATGGCTGCAGCTAATGACTATTTTCTAATCGATTAATCTATCAATTTTTCCGACTGATCAATCGACTGATCTATCGACTAATTTTTCGATTAATCTTTTTTGCCCAAACGATTATTTGTTTATAAAAACAAAATAAACACGCTTTTTGGTTTTTAATTAACACTGTCCTTTATTTTAAAGACATGAAACGTTGGGGGCATAAACCCATACACCACTGATTAAAGATAGCCACCCTGTAAAGTGCATTTAAATTCAGCCATCAAAAAATTGTCTTAAATAAAAACTAAAGCTTGTACCTAACCACATAGTATGTTTCAATATAACTTAAAAAATGCATTTAGTGAATTCAGTAAGACACACAATCGTAATTCAAAAAAGTTAGAATGTCTACATGCTCAGGTGTGAGGCTTGTTCTTTTTTATTATCAATGTTCCCAGCAGCTGAAAAAACACGTTCAGATCAGGTCAGAATCAACTTTCTTTTTTTTTTTTTTCTCTCCGTTTTTCTCTTTTTGAGCCATTCCCGGTTGCAGACTCACTGTGTGTGGTATGAAATGATGCTCAATAACAAAGGGACTCAAAATGGGAAAAGAATCGACAAATTGTGACAGAGACATTGTTATTGTTTATGAATGTGTTTGTGTGAATCTAAGATGGAGACGGACGCTGTGAGCTTGTCGTCGGCTACACGGACAGGGTAGTGCGGGCGTTCCGTTGGGAAGAACCACCTGATGCTTCAGATTTGTGCAGTGGTCAGTTGGTGCTACTGAAAAAATGGCTTCTGGATGGCCAGGTACTGAATCCATGCTTTTAAAAGCAAAGTGAGATAAAGCATAATTTCATCTTTATTTGGTTTCCCAGGTCGACAGTCTCTCGGTTAATCCCGGTCCAGAAGGGTTGCCTGAGCTTATGGTATCCCAGCCGGGCTGTGGTTATGCCATTCTTACCTGTTCTTGGACACAAGAGGGCGCTGCTTCACCTGCAGAGGAAAACCCTTCTACCAGCAGGTGATAGGAAAACTGTGAGGAGTAGAAGGCTGAATAATTAAAAAATGTCCTGAAATGACTTGAGCTCATGTACATGTCGATCACACAGAGAAGGCTCTTCCAGAGACGTCGTTCTTCATCTCACCAGTGGACGCATACATAACAAGAACGTGTCCACTCATTTAATAGGCAGCATTTGCCGAGGTAGAGCCTGCAGTTTCTTGTGAGCTAAAGAGTTTTTTTGGTGCCCTAGTTTGCAGTTCGTTTTCTTTCCTTTTTCTTTTTTAAGTTTTGCTCACATTGGAAACCCATTCACATTTTTTGCTATGTCCTAATGTGCAATTATGTTCCGAATACATGTTTATTTATAGAGCAATTTTCACAGCCTGATAACTCCATGAAATGTCAATACGGCAATAATCATTGATCAGCCACAGTAGAAGGACAAGGCAACAAAAGACAATCATTGGACAAGGCAACAAAACAACCAGACACTACACACATGTGCATACTTGTATACACACGTATGCGTTAAGCAGACGTACACCCAAAAAATGTGATAATTATTAGACACATGCAGATCACATTTACACAACAACAGATGAGCATTGTTATTTTTTCTGACAACATGTTAAATAACCATTTGATTAAATTGATTGGTTTGTTGTTTTCCTAAATGTTCGTTTCATTTTATATCACAATTTTCTGCCAATTAGGTTCCAAAGCAGATTCTTCTAAAGGTGGCCTGTTTGCTCTTTGCACACTGGATGGTGAGTCTGTTATTCTTTTGCCGTAAAGGTCATGTATGTACGAGGCCATCAGACATGGAGAACGCTTCTTTTGTAGTGCCACACAATGTGTGGAGGAACAGTCTATTGATTTTATTGATTGGGAAACTGTTGTTGGTTCAGCGTGAACTTGCTTTCAGGAACACTGAAGCTTATGGACCGTTCTGAGGAGCTCCTGTGGTCTGTACAAGTAGACCACCAGCTCTTTGCTCTCCAGAAGCTGGACGTCACAGTGAGTCTGGTTCAGCTAAATCAATGTTTGATTTTCCAGCATCTGTCCAGGTTTTGCACATTTGTCTTGGTCCTCTCAGGGCGACGGGCGAGAAGAAGTGGTTGCCTGTGCCTGGGATGGTCAGACGTACATCATCGATCATGCTCGAATGGTGGTCCGGTTCCAGTTTGATGAAAACGTGAATGCATTCTGTGCAGGTGTGTAAATGCTTTCTGTAAACATTCACCGAAACCTAGTGTTTGTACCAGTATATGTGTGAGTGCATACGCATAGATGTGTTATGTCTGATTGCTGTTTCCTTCGGTTGCACAAATTATTATTATTAATGCACAACATGCATGAAAATACAGCACATCTCTCAATTCCTGGTGTGGCAAATCAGTAGCGTTGGGAGGGTTAGACAATGGTCAAACGGTTGCAAACGAAGCATTGTTGTGATGTCACACTGACATTGCAACCCACAGAAAAACCTAGCGTTGTGCTTATTAGCTTCCGCACATGTGCCTTCTTTCTCATTCCGCGTTGAGATGGTGCACATTCATTAAAATTCAACCCAGCTCTCGAAGAGTCTTCTGTATGATGGGAACATTGAAGAGAGGAGCCACGCTTTCACGCTTCTCTCCAGTTAAAAACGCAGTCTAATGCTAAACAGATTAGACAAGGCGTGAATGTCTGTTTGGATGAGGCGGCGATTAAGTGACAGTGAATTTCCAGTGTGCACAAAACTGTACACTTGACAGTTAACACAGCAGCTTAAATGAGAGAAAAATTACTGTGTTATTTGCTTGCTAATGCAGCTGCAGATGTGTTGTAGGTCACGCCCCGTTGGCTCCGCATCTAATCTAAAGCCTCTGTGATGCTTTGTAGCTATCAATATAGTAACTGTGCGTCTTTCATGTTACAGAATAATAAACGTCTCTGTCAATCAGCTTTAACAAATACAAGTGGTACCCCAGCTTACAAAATCAATCCGTGGCGAGAGCCGTTTCGTTTGGCGAAAACTTCTTTAGCTAAGCAACATTTTACCATCTAATCCGTGCCATGACTTGTAAATGTAATTACATGTTAAATAACAGTTGTTTAGTTTTCCTCTTGGCAGCTGTTAAATAGGTACAATCATAACTAACCTTCTAGCTCTAGGAGTCCTTTTAATTATCATGTGTGGATTTAATCAGATTTATGCTCGTCTTCATCAGGTCAATTTGCCTGTAAGGATGGAAAGAACAGCCCCTGCCTGGTCTATGTCAGCTTTAACCACAAGATCTACGTGTACTGGAGGGTGGAGCTGGAGAGAATGGAGCCCACCAACCTGCTGAGTGTTCTGGAAGAGAGGCCTGAGTATGCCGGCCTGCTTCACAGCCTGGGAGTGGGTGAGTGGATGTGTGTTTGTAGAGCTCAGTGTGGCTCACAGGCACCATCTGGATCAATATATGCACTTGATCTAGTGTTAAGCTATTGATGGATCAACATTTATGTGTTCACTTGACAGAGGTTCAATCAGGATCAGGAAAAAAGGAGTTGCTTTCGAAATTTGACCGGAAACCAATATTTTTTTTTAATTCACAGTAAAGTGGACGTCTACTGTATACACGTTTTTATTCCACAAGTTTGTATGATATTGATTGACAATAGAAAAGCGTGTAATTGTAAAGGAATTAGAAATTATGAAATTTACAGTAAGATTTTTTGGAATCAACTTAATTAGCAATTGTTTTAATAAGCACAATAGTACTTTTACTTACGAAATTAATTCATTCCGAAAGACAAACATTTTGTAAATAGAAATGCATTTTACACTATAAATGCCCTAATCCATTCCAAGTCCATCTAAATTCAGACAATAATTTTTAATAAATTATAAGAAATTGGTAATAACTGGTAAGAAATAGTACAAAAAAAACTTAAAATTTAGTATTTTGGGACTATAACAAAGAATAAAAATGTATTTATGTTTATAATTATCTTGCTTTTTAGTTTATGTAACGTGCATGAAGGTTAATCAACTGGTTTTAGACGCCTGGACTAACACTCACTCGATGCAACATACAACATTTGGCCTTTCATATCTTATTTTGTGAGTGGAGACGATATTTTTTCGAAGACTTTCTTTGTAACTTGACTCTCTACTTTTTCTACTTTTGTAGAAAACCTTTAGTATGAAGCAAGAGGTTTTTTTTCTTTTAAGGAAACTTTGGTAAAGCGTATTTTAGAAACATCTCATAAAAATCTTGGAAATCTTTCAATGAATTCCAAATTAAATTGGCGGCTTGGACTGATATAAAGGCCGTTTAAAAGTTGCTCTTATTTCCCAGACAATAAAAGGGCTGTTGACCTCACAATCTCGAGTTCTGTGCCGGTTGGGTTTTTGTAATTATTATAAATGGTTTGACTGGGTCGGAGGGGGGCCGGGTCGCTCTGCTCACTCAGGCTCCTGCCACATGCTCGGTTGTTAATGAAAAGCCAGCTTGACTTCCTGGGCTGCTGTTAATAATTCATCCTCCGGGTCTGATGTGTTCCCATAACGTGATTTTCAAAGCGTGGTTAGTTCCCCCCACCTTAGGGCGCTGCTTTCCTAAACACCTTCAGGTGAGAACGATTACCCACTTTTCCTGATTTCCATTTGGAAGGTTTTAAAATTGAGATATACCTGTTAATAAAGCATTTTACTATGCAAATTAGTTGTTTTGATCATAATGTTATGTTTTTTTTGTTCACAAGCAAGGTGAGGCAATATATCAAAAATATTGCATAATTGTTGCAAAAATATTGA
Organism: Paedocypris micromegethes; assembly: GCA_028031935.1. Classification (NCBI taxonomy): domain Eukaryota; kingdom Metazoa; phylum Chordata; class Actinopteri; order Cypriniformes; genus Paedocypris; species Paedocypris micromegethes. Next base: position 11,851,443 of record CM051496.1, read on the forward strand.
ATATCAATAGAATGTGGAATATCATTTATTAGGAATGTCTCAATCAGAGAGGCTTCTGGATCCAAATAATTTAATTGCAGGCCGATCTGATCTCGGTTTCTAAACTATACAAATATAAAACACACACACGCACACACACACACACACACACACACACACACACACACACACTTACTTATACTGTATGTGTGATCTTCTTACACATTTATCTAGAAATTAATCAGGCATAACTGAATAGCAGAGACTGATTGGTTCAGATCGGTCATGAATGTCATGCAGTTATTTAGCATTTTACATTATTTTGCATCACATCACCTGTGTCACGGCTAATAATAATAATATTAATAATAATAGCAACCTCCAAGTTCATTTACAAAGGTACAAATACAAAATCATATAGATTATGGAAATATCGGAATAGCAATCTGCCCCCTCAAGACCCATCCCGATATTTTCCAAAAGTGATTTAATGAGGAGCAAATTCCGATCTAGGAGTTGTATTTGAAAGTCGCTATCAATTAGTATAGCAAATTGACTGCACTAGTTGACTAAAACTTATTAGTCATACACTTTTATTCTAGTTTAGCTCATTCTAGTCAACTCATTTTGGCAGTGCCGGTCCAATTTAATTGACAGAACGCATGTTTATTTGCATATGTGCATTTTTTTGAATGTTTTCACGTTTTTTTTTCTTGACACATTTTTTTTCTAGAGGGCAAAAAGTAGTCACCAACAGAATACAACACATGTGTTTGTTCACCTTACAGATATCAGCGACGCGGTAGCAGTTCGGAAGCTTATCGGTGACGTGCTGTACGGGAACACACCGAAAGACACGGAATGACTGAGAACTCATCGCTCATGCCTTTAATTCTGTAAATAGCTATTTTATTAAATTGCATACAAAAATGTTCACAGTTTGTAGTTTTTATTTTACGCTGTTCACTTTTCAAGAATCGTTCTTCTCCGCATGGTGAGTCTATAAAATAATTTTTCCTCGATAAGATTTGAACTACAACCCCATCTCAGAATTTCGTCTGAACTGATGCTGCTGTCGCTCTTTTCATATTGCCACATCACTTCTGTGACATTAGCGACCGTATAATTGTCAGTTAAGTCTTGTGTGATGAATGGAAACTCTCAGTATCAGTTGACAAACACTGACTGTCTGAACACGAGCTCCTGCTTCCAGTTCCATTCTTTAGTTGTTAATAAAATATTAATTTTGTATTTTTATTTTCATGTGCATGAATAATACGTAGTGACTGCAGCATTCCCTGAAATCTGACTCGTAATTGATGTGTTTATAGGATGGATAATTTTCTTACATCTCACTGTTTTATTTTTGATTTTTTTTTTTTTATGAACACCTTCTGACAATAAGACCTATGGCCTTGTTTGTGCAAGTTCAGCTTTAGTGAGAAGTATCGACCAATAGCAGAACCGAACACCTTCGCCTCAAATTCAATCATGGTGTCGGTAACGTGGGCGAAGCCCGCAGGGAGAATTGGGTGTCCCTGCACCTGCTCCAAGCCTGTGGAGCTCATGCATTATCGATGGATTATGGAGATAACTCGCTTTAGGGAGTGGAGGAGAACACATGGATTGTGTTTGTGTGTAGTAGTGAGCTGGAGCAGTGAATGGCTGAGAAGGGAGGAGAGATGGAAGCGTGTCTGCCCTTGGGTCGCATCTGAAATCTGCACTGCAGAACACGCACTGATGTTCATCTTTCTGCCCTGTGAAACTCCTGAAGGAGCACAGAACATACTATTAGTGCCATTAAATATTAAATGCTAAGTGTGACCTTATCCTTGTTTATGATTAATACGTGTGTAAATCATTCATGGATGTTTTGATTGAACAGTCTAGTGAAATAAACACCTTTATGGGTTATTTATGAAAAATACATTTCTATGATAACAATGATCATTTTCTGTCATTTTTATATCAATTCTATCATTTTACAATTCATCAAAAAGTTGTGTTGTTTGCGTGCATAAATATCAATGAAATATTACAAATCATTTGAAACTGAATTAAATCAGAAGCTAAATACCTTGTAATTAACTGAATAAAGTAAAAACATTTTTTTGGCGTAATTGAGCTTTGCAAATGTCAGGTTTTACAGAGAGTTTTGAATGAAAAATGATTTGTAAGCTAAAGCACATTTGTAGTATCTCTTTTCTAAACATTTTTTGTTTGTTATTACTGTTGATAACAGTTAGAAACCAAGCATTAGGTGTTTTATTGTTTAAAAAATATTTTTTGTGTTGAATCTTACATTTTTAATAATACTATACATTTGTAAGCAACATGCCTGTAGTGGTGATTTTGGCTCTAACTGTTTTACCCAAAAAAGACATGGAAAAAATGATGACCTTAAAAGTACAGAGTGGGATAACAACCCCAATAGTGAAGACCGCTTCCTGTTTGACCGTAGATGGGCAACTGACAGGGCGAACCTGCTTTCTGCAGTCACTGGGATTTTTGACCAATTTTATTCTATTACTTTTGGCAGAGTTCTGTGAATATTTGAAAGAAACAACAAGACGAAAAGACCACTACTGTCCAAATGTGTGATGGATTTGACAAATCCTTTGTGAACTGAACTCTGCTTGTCCGTTTCCTGGCCCTGGGAAAACAGCTAAGTTTTCTTGGTGTCTGATGTCTTATATGGAGTCTGGTGGATCTTTTTGTGTGTCGTGCTCTCCTACCATTCTGTGTCTGCCCATGTGTATATTAACTCACAGTAGTGTTTCATAATTGTGTTTGAAATCCAAACGTGTTCTGTCCTGTGCACTTCCTATTATTTACTATTCTATACTATTTGCTATTATATAGACTGCTTACCTTGCAAAATCATTCAATTACTTTCCTCACTAAAAATAATACAATCTCACCAACATTGTGCACAATATTTTCAGATATATACAATGCCAATTCAGTTCTAAAATGGAAAACTGCTTGTTTAAAATTGCTTGTAAAAACTGCTTGTAAAAAAACATACAAAGTGTACAGTGTTCTTGTGTAACTCCGTCTCAACTGCTAGGACCTGTTTTAGCCCAGTCACTTGTGCTTTTTATTTTGTCGAGTAGGAAGTGAATCAAGAGAGATCAGACGCCTCTCCAAATCCCTTTAACTAATTCCCGCGGTGGACTCGACCTCTTGCATCTGTGCACATTTGCATGCGATGACTGCGAGGGATTCCAGCCTGTCGCTCTCAGCCAGGACAGTGTCTTCAGGATCCTCCACAGGCTTCCTTCCTCCTTCACCATATCCTGTCATTCAGTTAATGGCCATTTAGCTCTAATGGTCGTTTATTCTGTCTTCTTGTCGTCTCCCTCCTGTCGATTTACGAAAAAAGCCAAGCAAACTGCGATATTAATAAGCCTCCGTGTTTATCCCACCGGCAGCAGGGTTTCTGTCAGCGCTGCCGATAGATGTGTAAAGCTCATTAGGTCTTGCCATCGCACACCGCTGCGGTTCTTCCGCTGTGTTCTGTGAAAACTCCAAGCTCACAGCTCCGAGCCCAGTTCATTATGGAATGGGATTCGCCCCTTCTTGCTGGATTTACAATAGGCGTTCATACCGCCTAATTAATGCTTCTCTTTCCATCTGCACCAAGTGGATTTTGGCCGATCCCTGCGGGGAAAGCCTGGCAACAGGCCCAAAACATCACAACGCTCCGACTGGGGTTTAGTAGAGGTTAACTATTGAGGAAGACCGGCTGTAGCTTTCTATGAATCTTGATTTTTTTTTTCTTTCCTGCTATAAACCTGTCAATCAAATCTTGACCCCTGACCTCATCAGTGTCTTTATCTCAATTTTTCCGGCTTCAGGCATCTGATGGTATCTGGAAGTTTTATGTCAGGTTTTCAGTGGTGTGAAGTTCTTGAGTAAATTTGGCTACTTTGTTTTTTTTATCTCTCATAAATATAAGCAACGTTTACCCTCTACTTGACTAATTTGTGATTGAGTATCTGTACTCTACATTTGAATACTTGTTACATTGTGATTGTGCGGCAATCACATTGTGCAAAGTCTGCATCTTTTTCTACCGCGGTTAATTTCTTGGGCGGACAAGGCGATCTCACCATCTGCAAGGTGCTGAAGGTACTGGATGCTATTTATGAGCTGAACGTGACTCGGTTGCACTTTTTTGCACAATTGAATTTGATATTTGATAATCCTCATAAATAAGAAATTCTTTTGCATTTACTTTTTTTCCATTTACAATTTACTTGGTGTTTTTTTTAGCCTAAATCCAGTACTTGGAAAAGCCAGTATAGAAAAGCTAAACATTTAATTTTTGCTGTGTTTGAACTGGTTGTGCCATCTCAACTAGTGGAAACTTTTTGATTTGTTTGGCTAACGTGGCTGATAGTTGCTTTGACTGAGCAGCAACCGTTCTGGAAACGTGAGTCTTTTTAGGTCACCGTTGCAGTGTGACACGTCTTTCAAAATTGTGACAGGATGTGACATGTGCGGCGAGTCAGAAGAAGACGCCGCAGGCCTCCTGTTGCACAGCGGGTTGTGAAGAAACAGAGCTTGTCTCCACAGGAAACCAAATCATAAATAAATCACATTTCTAATGCCGAGTGCCACACCGGCTTTGCAGGGTTGTCCTTTTAGTCCAGCCCATCATTGGATGTGACAGTGCGACGTTGAGCAGTGCATTGTGGGATTTAGTTTATGCCTCTAAAACTGGATTTTTGCTGGCGTTCCAATATTTCATCGGCTTGGTTGGATTGATGGCTGTAATTTTATTGCAATAAGAGCAGGCAGTGTAGGGTCAATGCTGTCATCCCACATCGCTCTTTGGCTGTGGGAATATCGTTTTTCCTCATGGAATATTCTTTAAATATCCCGTTGACCGCCTTCAGAGCCGACATCATGCCACGTGAGCCCCCGTGTTAGTCACAAACGTCTAGATGCTGTTTTTCTTTTTTACATCGATTTGTGGATTGATTCCCTTGCTGTAATGAAGTCAACACCTTCTTAGCCAGAATACATTTTATTTAAAGGCAGAGAAAATTCTGTTCAGAGAAAAGGAAACCAACACCAAAAATAATCTGTTTCTTGCACATAGGCCCTTGCAGAACATGGAAATCAACAACGTCTGCAGATCTTCGGGTCGGCTAAGAGGCGGCACGTCTACTGGAAATAATTTAAAGAACATGGTTTCTTTCAAGGATGGGTTTATCAGATTCATTATAGAAGCTGGAACAAGTGTTTGAAGAAGAAGCAAAACAATGGAACATGATGGGGAAAAAGCCCCAGACGCTACGGAGAACAGAAAAATACAGATCTATATCTCATGCAAATGTAATAAACATTTAGAATGTCCAGAGAGACACTTCAGCCCGAGGTCTTGGTTAACATTTGAAAACACTGACGTCGGTGGTCTCAGAGAGGGAAATGAGGTCGGATAACACGGTATTTTCTTTCTTTCGGAAAGGCAGTTTCAAAAGTATAAAATCAGGCAATTGATATAGTTCTTTAAGGATATGTTCTGTGCATATGACCAAATTAATCTGAGACTACGGGTTTTTGAAATAATAATCACCAAAATAATAATCATTTTACTCCACTGTCACAACATAGTCCGGCTCCTGAGCTTTATCGTGTTCACTTATTCAATGAAAATAGCATTAAACAATCATATTTGGCAGAATTCTGTTAACAACACAGAAAGAACAACAAAGACTGAAGGAAGAGGGGAAATCAAAGCCTTTTAACGGGAAACTATCGCAGACAGCCTTCTGCTTACTTCCTGTCCGATGGTGTTCGTTGGCACGCAGACCCGAGGTCACATGTTTTTGTTGTTGTCGTGACGATGGCTTTTGCTGCGAGCAGAAGGGTCCAAAAAGGGCAACTCTTGTTGTGTGCGCTGAAAGCGGAGAATTCTGGTGTCCAGGTCCAGACAGCACTGCAAGAAGAGTCAGTTTTGCTTTCTTATTCATTATTATTATAATATCACGACTAGTGCAATAGAGGCCAGAAGTGTGTAAGAGGAATCAGAAACCCACGAGAGACTGAACGTATTTAAGTAAATAATTATGCATAACGTCTTAGGAGCCATTTCCTGCTCCTGACATCTAATCACTAGAGACGAAATGTATTAACTAATTCAATAAAAAATTATTAGCAAGCGTCCACATCGGCGCCTCAAAATATACACATGACATATAGGTACAACGTGTGAGTAAATGTGTGAAAGGTTGTGCGCAAAATAACTGGTTCCTCTCTCGAGAATGAGTATGTTTGGTCTTGCAAATGTCACGTCATTTTTTTCCACATCTTTCAAGCTCCAGATCAGGGGTTAAGGACATAAATCTTCTGTTGATTTAAATCAGGGCAATGCGGGTTTGTGGTTGTGTGTGAACAGAACTCACCTTGAGCTCCATTAGAGTTTGAAGGCCCAGACACACGTCAAGTGAAGCGGCGTCTTCTGTGAACAAAGGAGATAGGGAAGAGAGATTGTTGTTTTATCAGAAGCTTTCTTCATCCGTATTCAGGACATGCACGGATCGGGAGCTGTGTTTGAGTTATGCAATCTTCCCATTGCTGTCCATATTTGTCGAGGCGTTTTCTGGATGTTTAAACCAGGAAAGGTCAGTTCTTCTCTAGCAGCCGAATTCATAAACAAAGTTCATTTAATGTCTTTAGTTTCTATAGTCTAAAAAAGGATGATAACAAAATGTCTAATAAAGATTTTTATATGCAATATTTTTTGTAGATACTATATTTTTTATTTTAAATAATATAATGTAATTTTTAATAGATAATACATTTGATAATAATTGCATTTGATGACAAAATGGACATGAATGAAAATTCTAAAAATGTAAATTAGCTTTAAATTAAAGGGTTTTACTGTAGTGTTTATGATGTTCCTATAGTGTTTATTGAAAATAATTATTTGCGTGAAATTATTTTTAAATTACAAATATTTTAAAGTAATAAAAAATAAATGCCAACACAACACAATTAATATACCTGTGCCTGCGTGCGTGTTTGTGTGTGTGTGTGTGTGTGTGTGTGTGTGTGTTTGCAGGTGTTGTTTTCTGTTCTTTTATTGGTGTCGCCAAAACTTGACTTTGACGTGAATTTCGCAAGCCACAAATTAAAAGAACATTAAATATAATAATACTAAACTAGTGGCCAAAATGAGAGAAAATAAATTTAAAAGGAGTAATTGTTGGAGCACCAGCTTATTTAATTAGTACAATGTCTGCCGTTGTTTTTCAGACTGTTTGGGTCAAGATATCTCACATTGATTGTTAGAAACGCTAGTATAAATGGGACGCTGTTGTCACATTGAGCGTTTTTTTTTTTCCAATATTAGTGTGCAGATATAACCGCTTTCTTTCAAATAGACTAAAGTAACTAGTCTTTACACTATGTGAATATAGAAATAAAAGAAGAGCCACGTGAGACGCATCCATCGTTTTTTGGGCATCTTTGTTTTAATACATATACTGTAGCTAGCTGCTGTTTGTGCACCTTCAGGATGTGTTTCAGTGTTGTCTTTTTTAAGTCTTACCCACAACACAAGCACTGCACTGCACGCTCTCTCTGCCCAGCTGCAGTGGAAGGGACACCAGCTCCTCACTGAGCTTCAGCCTGAGGAGACACAAAGGAGATCAGGAAGTGATCTCACTGCACACGGTGCAAGGATTAGGGTGTCTTCTCCTACCCAAGTCTTCTGCAGCACGTTTTAGAGATGGTGTTATGTTGGCACCCTGTATTTAAGGACAGCATCACGTCAGCATCTCGGCACTGCAAGGAAAAAAAACATCTTTCGTTTACTCAAGTCTTCCATCGCATCAGTTTTCACTCATGAAGCAAAATAAACCAAAATTACACAACATCAACATCATCAACAGGTCACTTGATTAAGAGGTTCAATGTCTTAAAGTATAACCTCAAAAATGGCGCAAAATTAAAGATGTGGCCAAAAGAGTATCAGATGGTTTGTTTTCTAAATGCTTCTCAGGCATATATCTCTTAATCGTGAATAGTTTGGTATAAGTTTAATTGGCAAACTTTGACTAGCCATAACTGTGGTTGGGCGTGGTTTCAGCAGCCAAGCTTCTTAGCTCCACCCATGATACGCCTCTAAGTGTCTTTTTGTTGTCCTTGAATGGTGACATGCCCAAGTCATACTCGCTTTGTAACCGTTGGGTTTTTTGTGCATCGTCACTTTTTTCAGAATCAGATAAAACGTGGGACACTTTTTCAGCATTCGCTCAGCCAGTTTTGGCAAGCTCAGCGACACGTCTCAAAGTCGTGCTCTTTTTAATTATTGGCAAGGATCTGTCTTTGCATGTTCCGATCATTTTATGATTGACAGCTCAACGCACGTTAATAGGTTAATAATGAACTTTCACAGTCACAGCCAGTTGATCCAGACTGTCCTTCAGCCTGATTTCTGTCCGTGTTTGCAGAAATCCGAGCCCATCAGACAACTGATGACCCTCTGATTATGCTTCATCTGCACTTTGGAAGTTCTTTGTGCATGAATTGTGCTATGTTGGTTAATACTTAGTTATTTAGTTAAATAGTTTAAGGGTTTTGTAACAGAGTACATGTCTTGTTCCTGAGTATTGCTGTTTTTCTGATTCTTGTTTTCCTGAGGGTCAAAAATGTTAAATGAGAAAATGGCATTATAAAAAACACTTAAGTTAAACTGTATAATATAAATAAAATGAAAGTGTTTTGAAATGTTATAGTATGTGCTTTAATTAACTTAAATATTAAATTGTCCATTCTGATGTAGTCAAGTTGAATTGTGAAAGTAGAATTATTATTTCTTCTATTAATAATATAAAAAATATTTCTATACATATTTTTCTCAAACGTATGCTTTTTCTGTAAAACAAAATGTAAATTATTCATAATAAAACAGCATTCCAGCTCTTTTAAAAATATGTGTGTGTATTATAATGGTGAGTGATTAGCTTTAACGTTGCTCTGGGGCAAGCGGCAGCTTTATTTTAAGGGATTTGTGAGCAGTTTGAGCATATGGTCTCTCAGCATGCAGGCGACTTAAAGACAATATGCCTCCACATACACACTGGTCCGTGTTGCTGAAGCGTTGTGGGGTGAGCACTTCACACGGTCTGACAGGTTTAAAGATTGCGAGATCCGGTCTTGTTTGTTCCACAGTGAAGAATACGTGTATGCAAGGTTTGATGCAGCTTCTTCTGAATTTCCTGTCACCCCCACATCTTTCCTACCACTTAAAGGGGTGGGACACTCCATCTCTGGCAAGGGGGGCCGATAATTCGCTGGTGCATTTTTCCGACACCACCAGGCTGCGCACACATGCACATGCAAAGACCCGCAGGCTTGTGTTGTTTCACACATCAGATGCAGAGATGCTTCCCCTGGTGTGTATGAATTTCTCAAACAGTCAAAATAAAACATGCAACATACAGTGCCTGAGCCAAACTCAGTGAATGTGCCACACTCATATTAGCTGTGACTGTGAAAAATGTTTCCTTCCGTGCTAGTTACAGAAATAACAACGCATGGATGCTGCAGAAAGTTAGACTTTGACATAAACAATAAAAAAATATTCTATATCCATTTATATTCAGAGATGTCAAAACAAGTACGCAATCGGTAATTCAATGCATAAGGTTTTTGAACATTATGGTCAGCCGGAGGGTCTACTACAAGGTGATCTGTGACTGAATAGCCACTTTTTTAAGCCGTTAAGCCGTTAAATTTTTTTTTAATTTAACAATTAATGGAGGTTATCAGTAAAAATCAGGAACTTCTAGTTCTCGCCCGATAAATCCAGTCTCTCTTGGTTTAAAGTTGTCCGTCCGACAGAATTGTAAGAGTCAAAATGCAATCGCCTCTCTGTAACTACACTAATTGAATGCAAAGTGAACGCAAACTTCCGCTTTGCTGCTTGAGATTTCTCATTATATGGGCACCTGCGTCATCGCAGACGCAATTGCAATTCGCAAACACTTTTGAATTTTGTCTGGACTGCCGTTTTACACAGTCTAAGGTGGGAGACGTTAGGCTGTGTGACGATAAAAGCAGCTTGCTTGGGGCAAAAGTCACGGATGAATTCCCTGCCTTAAAGTTATCTTTCCAGAGCAGGAAGCAATTGCTATGTAAAACCCTGCCCCACTTACTGGAGCTTCATTACAGGAGCTTTAATTAGATTCTTATGGCTTTGAGTTTGACTAGAATTGCAGATGTATCGTGTAACCTTTAGATCACTTAAAGTGCACAAGTCGTCTGTATTAAGTTTACTTTAATATAACAAAAGTAATACATATTTAAAAATAATAATACATACAAAACACTGTTTCATATTTAAAGGAGAAAGAGAATAATATGTTTTTGTATTATAGTCACAGCTACCTTTTGACTTTATTAAAAACATTGATACACAATAAATATCTACTACATTATCTACTGCTTTTCCCTTATCGGGAATCGTCCCCACAGCGAATCATCCTTTTCCACATTTTATTATGTCCTGAGCATCTTCCACCATGACCCTGCTATGAAGGTTATGACCCCAGCCCACCTCACCTCACCTCATATCCACTCTTACAACATCCATATGTCTCCTCTTTGGTCGCCCTCTTTCCTGGCAGCTCTATCTCCAACATCCTTCTACCAATATATTCACTATCTCTCCTCTGCACAGGTCCAAACCATCTTATCCTGGCCTCTCTGACTGTGTTGCTTAACACATGTAACGTGAGTTGTCCTTCTGATGTGCTCGTTCCTTATTCTGTTCAAACTCGTCACTCCTAAGGAGAACCTCAACATCTTTATCTCTGCTGCCTCCATCATATACACAATAAATATACGTAACAAAAATGCTCCATACCCTCATGACTACTGTGGAATTGCCGCATCAAACGTGACAAAACTAACACGGATGCAGCTATGAAGCCTCAGGGATTTTTTCAGGAAAAATTTATTTTAAAGAAGCCTTCAAAGGAAAACGTCAACAATAACAAAGTAATGTCAAGTTCTTTCAATCTCAAGTAATACTTAAACACAAAGCATCCCTTAGCTAATGTGGAAATGATGATTCGATTATGATTACTTTTGAATGATTTAGATTAATTTCACGATTACAATGAGATTAGTCTAGATTTAAAACAAATATCTATGCCACCTCTAATACAAACATAATTCCATAGGTAGACGTATTGCTGCATATATAACTTATAATTTCAGCCCAAAGTGAAGATCATTAACAGACTTTGATTTGAATACTTTTATGACATGTTGTCTCTTAATGGAAGTGAAGTAAACTGAATGAATTGTACATTTATATTCATTATCGAATCACTGTCGGCATACCGTTTAGCTTCTTTGCTTTGCAAAATATATTAAATTGTGTATCGGGCAATTGGTGTGCGTGTGAACGATGTGTCCTGTAATGCGACCGTGGGGGTCTCGAATGGCAATAGTACAAAAATGGAATGTATTATTATTATTATTGTTATTACCAGTGTTTATTATTATAGCAGCATGTGCGAGGTCTGCAAAATTTACAGAGAGAAACCAGGGTCTAATTATGAATGATGCTGTCTAAATGATGCCATCATTTATTGTTTCAAGTCATGCATGCAGATCTTAGTGTCACACTTCTGCATTCTACAAGCCAAACGTCTCAGTGGCTTTTTAATGTGATACATTTTGGGATACATTTTGCCTTATTGATTAACTAGACCCTAACTCATATAAACCCACAAGAATAGAACTGGGCTGATGTTTCTGTCGTTTGAGATGTGGACGCTACAGAAATGAACGGTAATTTGTGTTTCAAACCCTTTAATTTGGTCTATTTTTACAAAGCTCAGATGCTGCAAGGTGAAGACGATAAAAGAGATTGTTTTCACATATTACATGCACATGTTTTCATATTTAAATAACATCTATTATACTTCTTTTAGTATTTTTCCATATCTTAACGGAGAGATGCTCAGGTCATGTATTATATCATCACACACTGAGTCACTTATACTTTAGTTGCATCATCTCTGTTGTAAACAGACTCAAAGATTGTTTTCTTAGACCCTCATCTTCTTAAAACCTCTCGGCCCCAGCCAGAATAATTGTTCGTATGAGGGAAAGAAATCCATGAGTCACGGAGAAGCTTGATGTCGAGCTTTTATCAGTTCCATTAAGCTCAGTGAATGCGTTGTTGTGTTACCTTACACTGGACCACCAGAGCTGAGAGGGAGGGGGCCTTGTCCTCCTTTTTAATTCCCTTCGTCTCCTCCTCAGCCACTTTATCACCACTCTCTTTTTTTCTTGCAGCATCATTGCTGTCCCCATCTTCATCCTCCTCATCCCACCTCAGACTCTTTTCACTCTCTTCTGGAGACTCTCTCTCTTCAGTGGAGTCGTCCACCGTGCTCTCGCTCTTTTCCTCCGCCTCTCCTCCGTCTTTGCTGTCGGCTAGGGGTGAGCGAATGTGGGCAGCGGCGTCCCGGGCCTCCCCGCGAAGACGTGGGATGTTGCCCTCCAGAAGGCGGCGCTGCACAATGTTGTGTGGCTGCTGTAGAGTCACAAATTGATAGAAATTATGTGGGTGCTTTTAGACCTAATGATCCAAAAAAACATCAAACAGTTTCTGAGACATACGTACAGACAGACAGCATTCTAATCCTAATTCAATATGCACTTAAGAAAATAAACAGAATTTATCTACGAAACATATTGGGAAAACGTACACATTTACGTAAATAAAGGCAATAATTGGTTCACATTCTGTGGCATCCAAAAAACATAAATGCCCACCACTGTGTTAGAGTAAATGTGGAGCTATTGTGTTTTTTTTTTATTATTTGGATATGCATCACTGCCATTGAGATGTCAAATTGGATACAATGCACTTCAAGTCAAACTTATTCGAGTAATGTTGATTTTACCTAAATAAAGTTCTACATTTACTCAATTTCAAACAAATAGGAATTTAAAGTTGAATTTTAAAGTAAAATGTCCTTTTTTAGATTGTCATGACTTTTTGTCACGTGTGTCTGAATAGTGATTTTTCCATTTTCATTTTTTCTATTCTTGTATTTTTGCTCATGTGAGTCTTTCCTCGTGTGTTATCAGAGCACAACAGGCTCCTCACACGCATTCAGAGACTTCTGTGACCAGCCTGATGCTTGTTGATCTCCAGCCTCGGTGCCAGACATCCTCTAACACACACACACACACACATCACAGCCAGCTGCTCGCTCGCAATGTCTATGTGTCTGTCTGCTTGGATATCTTTCTCTCTCAATCTCGGTGTGTGGGGATTTTTCTCTCTGTATGTCTCTCTTTACTTGTCTTCCACTCTATGTCTGTCTCTTTGTCTTTCTCTGATTGTGTGTGTGTGTGTGTGTGTGTGTGTGTTTGTATCTCTCTCTCTCTCTCTCTCTCTCTCACACACTCCCTCTCTCTCTCTCTCTCTCTATCTCTCTCTCAGCTCTTTTTCCTTGTTTTTCACCTAACACCGGCAGTATTTTTAGCATCTCTCCTGAAGGAACATTTTGTCTCTCAGCTTCATGTCAGAGATCCCCCAGAGATCAAGAAGTGGCATGAACGTGAGAATAAACTCTGTCATTTATCAAGTGACCTGTATAATTATTGCTAATGTTCCTTTTACCTCACATTGAATTACCTCAGTTTTCCACTAAAACGAATCCTTAATTGTCTCTCTTTCTCCTGGTCAAACTCACTCTTTCCATTTATCTACTCAACTGTCTTTTTTCTTGTTTTTTTTTTTCTGTTTGTCTGTGTTATCTGTGAATCCATCAATCTTCATCTCTCTCTCTCTCTCTCCATTCATCTATCTATCATCAGAACTGACAGCACAATGTGAAGTGTACTAAATATCTACAGAACTAATAAATTTACTTGTTCTTCATCCTAAAGATTCTGATTTTGATTCCATCTCATCACGGCCCACACATTTAAATGATATGGATACATTAATGTATATTGATTTTTTTTCGAATGATCTTTTGCCACATGCACTTTCTCATCTCCACCCTTTTGTATTTCTCTGGAGTGCACTGCCCTGAAAGTAGCTTGAAAGTGCACTTGTGTTTTTTGTATTGCATGAGTGCTGATCCGATTGTAACCTTTTTTGCTCATTATTCTAGTTTGAAAGAGAGAGAGAGCGTGCGTGCGTGGTGTGTGTGTGTGTGTGTGTGTGTGTGTGTGTGTGTGAGAGAGAGAGAGAGAGAGAGAGAGATACAGTGATAGAGACAACGTGACAAAGCGAAGATGCAAAAGAAAGAACAAAAGTTACATAACCACAGCAAAGTAGGTCATGTGACCTAATGAGCGCAGTGCAAATGTTACCTTTTCTATTTTGATATGCTGAATGTAATGAAATGTACTTCATATTTTTTACAGATTTTTCTTGTCCTGTACTTCGTCTAACTGAGGAAGCAGGCCTCGGTTTTTCTTTTAGAAACCCCATTATTTGTGTCAACAGGTGTGTGTGTTTTTGTGTGTGTGTGTGTGTGTTGTGTGTGTGTGTGTGTGTGTGTGTGTTGTGTGTGGTGTGTGTTGTGCAGTGTTGGGAGTAACGCGTTACAAAAGTAACAATTACACTAATATATTACTTTTTGCTGTAACGCGGTAGTGTAACTTATACTTTAGTATTTTCAGTAATATATTACTGTTACATGCAAGTAACGCTTGCGTTACATCAAATCTTTCACTTTCAAGACAGTAAAACAAACATTTAACATTTCATGTTCGCAAATAGACGCGTAAGTCATTCTTCCGCCTTTCGCTGGTGGAGCGGTTGTATTTTTGTAACGCTCGAGTTCAGGTGCGCAGCGATTGGTTGTGCTCTGAGCTTCAGGTGTGCAGTGATTGGCTCTGAGCTCGAGGTGTGTTGAGCGATTGGCTGTGCTCTGAGCTAGCGGCTGACAGCTGTGGCTCTGATTGGCGGCTGTGCACGGGCCAGAGTCGCGCACTCGCGGCACATTTGAACATTTAATAAACAACAGCCGGTGGTACATTCGCGAGATGGTCTTATGCGCATTGTTTCAGTTTTGTAAAAAACAAGAACATTGTGGTGAAATGCAACCGCTGAATTGTCGGCATCAAAAAACAGCTATTTAAAAAAACACGTCGAACTGCCATTAGATCGCTCGACCTGAAGAGAAAGAAAACAGCAACGACAGTGTCCTCTGCACTTTATGGCAGAAAGCAGGACAGTATTGTGTGGTGAGTCATTCAAAATGAATAAAACGCACTGAAGTTTACATACTCCTGTTGTGTCTGATATCAGATACCCAAGTTATTCACTGATGTGGAGGAAAATCGCTTTGTCTACCATACTTTTAACACTTTTTAAAGTTAATTATTAGTGTTGACAAGCGTCTTTTCCCCAGACATCCGGGCGGATTTTATAAATTCACGATAATGTCCGGTTTCCCTCTTCTTCAAACGACTAATACACGTGTACGCAGGTTCACAACCGTGCTTTAATTATATGAGAAAGTAATATTGAGAATGAAATTGCGCGTATCGTTTTGAAACAATGGGCCGACTTTTTTCTTGTATTATTATTTTTTTTAAAAACAATCACATTTTTAAAAACATTTTTCATTATTCAAAAATTCTGACTAAATAGTTACCTATTTAGGTTTTACTGATTTTGTTTTAAGTTAAGTGATTATTTTTACTAAGTTATAGTTTAGCAACATTGAAGCACATTAAAGCATGTTCATCAGCCTCCGAGAAGCCTGTCTGAATTTGTCTCGAGGCCGCGCTGATTGTCCTCTTTTTTGGAAAACAAAATATATGGTCACCCTACAATTATAGATTATGTATATTGAATTTGTAGCTTGGAGAGGCCACAGTCATTACGCTACATAACTCTATGTCTTCCACTGGTTGTAACATAAATTACTGTACAAGTAAAAGTACATTTTGTTATTTTAGGACGTTAATTTCTACTTCTGTAGTTATTTTGGTGAAAGTAACTTAAAAGTAATACAAAAGTAATGTAATATATTACATTTCTGAGAAAGTAATATTGTAATGTAACTTATTACTTTTTACAAACAGTAATAAGTAATATGTAACAATTTACAATTTCGAAGTACTTGCAAACAAGTAAAACTTGCCAAACACTGTTGTGTGTGTGTGTGTGTGTCGTTGTGGATTGACAAGCATGGACATTTTTGTGACATCAGCACGTCAGGCTCGATCCTGAGAATAATGGCTGATGACAGCCATCACCAATCCGTCAGAGGTTCATTTTTCTGCTGCATAACTTTCCACATTTCCAACCAGATGGTGTTTGTAGCACAGCTGCTGCCCGGCAATGTCCCTTTAGTGGAGTTCAGTGTTCACGCAAAGGTGTGTTCACATAATTTTTAATATTTAATGCCCATGTAATGTTGCGAACGACAGCTTTGCCTGTGGTGAGATGACCAAGCGACACAATTAAGCCTCCAACAACAACAACAACATCAACGCTTCCCTCCATAAAGCACCAATCATTTAAATCTTTTGTCAGTTGCACACATCTACGTCTGCACACACTCGTGTTTGTAGTTTTTCTTGGAGGGTGCGTTGAGAGTTTGGTTATGTGCCATCTAATCAAAGAGGCAGTGAGAGATGACAGCAGGACACTTATTATGCAACGAAGCCCCGAAACAGAGATCAAATGTGGCTGAAGGACTGAATATGTGAGCATAACATCGACTGTGGTGGTATTCGTGCTGTACACGATGGACAGAAAAGCTAATTTGGAGAGAAAAATAAACAGAAACGAAATTAAACTACAAGAATCCACAGAAACGGATATTATATCCTAGTGACACCTAAACCTAATGAATTGTGTGTGTGTGTGTGTGTGTGTGTGTGTGTGTGTGTGTGTGTGTGTGTGTGTGTGTGTGTGTGTGTGCGCGCGCGCGCGCGCGTGTGTGTTTAATATATCTCATGATTTAAGATATAAATGTTTGTAATGAAACATGTACATATACTGCACTCGCCATGTGTATGTCCGCACGCGCGCGCCCGTGAATCTAATTTACTAACAGAGGACAAGCAGATACCATATTCGATATCAGAAACCTTCATAGCAGTTCCTGTAGCGCATACACACATTGGGTGATGGGATGGAGTCCCTTTCTTACGTAATTCCACTTTGTTCCCGAAATCGGAATCCACCCCAGAGCTTCATCGGATAGTCACTCACCAGGTCTTTAGAGGTGCCCAAGCGCTTCAGCCCGTCCAGAGGCAGAAGATCCGCAGAGTCCTTGTGCATGAACTGAGTGGCCTGTTTCAGTCTCCTCTGCTGGTGCATGATGGCTTTGTCCCGCATCTCCAAGTCCTTCTTGCCGTCACTCATGGTTTCGTTCTTCAAAAGACTGATTCTCAGAGCTGAAGCTTGTTGTGGCACTGGTGAACGCCGTGACCCTGAACCTCAACAAGACGCCCTCGTGCCGCGTGTGAAATCATGCAGACGCGCTCGCGAGATCAGCTCCGCGGCCGTGCTTGTCCGGGTCCTCCGTGTCTCGCCGTCTGGGAAACCGAAGTTGGAAGGACTGCGCTTAAGTCCTCTGAAGGGTATAATCTGTCGTGGCGGGTGATCCTGATAATCTCATCCGGTTGAATGGCAGCTGTCAATCTAGTGCAGTGATCCGAGTGGTCGTCATGATGAAGAGTGTGAAACGTCGCGTCTGACCCACAGCCGGAGAAACTCGCGCTGCCCTTGCAACGCTGCAGATTCTGTCCACCACTCTTTTCAATCTATCTCTCCTCCCCTGCTCGCCCCCGCCCCTCTCCCCTTTTCACACACACATGCAAACTTTCTTTTTTCTGCTCTAACACATTCAATCTCTTCCTCTGTTTCTCCATCCTCTTCTCTCTCTCTCTCCCTCCCTCACTCTGTGTATCTCAACCTCCTCTTTTGTAAATGCCTGCTCTTTCTCACTCTCTCTCAGGTCTTCCACTTTATTAGCATTTATCTTTTTTCTTTTCATTCTTTTGTAACTGAACTTACCTCCATCTCTGTCACATCTTTGTGTTCATCATTTTTTCTATATAGCCATTCAGCAGCTCAGCTTACCTGGTCTTATTCGCACAAATTCACGCAAAGAGTATTCAATTACAATCATATAATTGTAAGTTATAAAACACTGAAACAGGCAGTATGGTTGTGAATTATCTTGTAAGGTCGCAGCCACATCATTTACATCATATATTCATTATTTTATGTTAATAATCAAGCAGGATAAAGTCCGGGACAGTTCAGTGTTCTGCTGGTTTTATCTGAGCTCTGTGTTTTTGAAGAGTGACCACAGTTGTGCACAAAAGACGATAGGGTGGGGAAGGAAACCACCACACATACCCACTTCTAGTTTTAAAGCAGAACAAATACCGCTGCAGGCCTTTTAAAAAGAGGTCACTAAATACCGTGAAAAACAAATGATGCATCCAGTATTTATTGGCATTTATTCCTATTGCATTTTTATTGTTTTGTGCAGCAGCAACAATTAGCAAAAATGTCTGCATTCTGTTTGAACAACCCTGCAAAAAACTAAATGAAATTTTAATGTAACGTCAATACTGTATTAGCGCTCTATCGCCACCATGTGGCTAACGGGAACATTCAGAAAGGGATTCAAAATCATTTTTAGTTGCAAGTTTCAGTATATTCTTTGTTCTGCAAGAAATTGATCTATAGCTTATAGGTATCCATAATTATTGGGCATTTATATAAATATAATATAGTTTATATATATATATAATAAATGGAATACAATATAGTATGTACAGTATATAGGGTAAATGCAACATCTAACCAGCAGAGTATTCCCCAGAATACTAGTTCATCAGTGAGATCTGCTTTAGCTGATTATCTGATCTAGCGGCTATATAAACTGAATGCTCACTGTGATACACTGCTGAATATTGTCAGTCCCCCTGTATACCTTTTGCCTGTTCTGGGCTTCTCTTGTACCACGCCTGTCGCTGACCATAGCCTGTTTTATCGTCTTTGCTTCTGGATTGCCCTCTGCATTCACGTGTATGACCTCGCCCGGCTTTGACCCTTACTTTTGCTCATCATCTGCATCGTGTTTATGCGTTCATTAAAACTACAAATGGATCCACTACAATCTCCTGATGTTTCGACATTACAGTAAATTTATTAAAGCATATGAAACATAATCAGTCAGTTAAATCGGTCTTTGGCCTTGATACTTTGCTGGAGTTCTTCATTTGTTTGTTTATGTACATGCAAGCACCCCCAACCACGCACACACATTTTTATAAGGCATCAGGGAGGTAGAGAGAGCAAACCAGCATGTTTTGTCCCAGGACAGGGAAAAATCTGAAATGCACCCAAGAATTATTGTAAACTCTGTATTTGAGGAAGACCTGATGCTCCAGATTGGTGTCCAGACTGACATCTCTGCTCATGATGTAGATATGGCCCCTGTGCAGTGTGCAGGTGAGGTTCAGGCCGGATTTGGATGGGATCTCCTTCAGCAGTGACCACTCCCCAGACAGCAGGCTGTAGGACTGTACGGTCAGCACGTCCTCACCCTGCCTGAATCTCTGCTGGCCTGCTTCCACGGGGTCCAGCTTGTGTGTGTAGCCTCCCACCAGATAGATGGTGTCCTGAACGGAAAGCATCTGCTGCTTTCTGATGTGAGCCGAGAGGGTGCGAAACACAGACCAGGAGTCTGCGGCGGGAGAGTATCGCAACATGCTGGTGTTCCTCTCTGTCATATATCACAGCACAGATCTGGTTACATGGGAGAACGACTCTGCTGTATCTGACAAGCTTTTAAAAACACACCTCTTGGTGTATAACCACCCATGACGTAGATCAGGCCCTGACACGCACAGGCCGAGAACTCCACCAAGGCTTCGGGCAGAGATGCTGCACACGTCCACCAGTCCTGCTCGGGGTCATAGCACTCCACGCTTCTCACACAGTGACCTCCCACTGCGTACAGCTTCCCGCTCACTGCCAGAAGCTTGAATCTGGATCTGGAAGTCAAAACACCTATTCAAACTTGTAAATGTAACTTGTAAAAACATTTTTTGGTCATTTAGGGATTAGGTAAATTGCCTCATATTCGTCCTGCAAGTTACATTGCCACAATAACAAAACCTTTTTATAATGTAATTGAATTAACCTTTCCTCATTAAACTTTAAAAAAATATTTTACCTCTCATCTATCTTCCTCTCTCTAGCACTCTCTCACTGTCTGTCTCTACAACTCTCTCCCTCTATTTCCCACTGTCTTTCTTTATACATTTTCTTCTTTACCACTTTCTTTCTGTCTGTCTGTCTGTCTGTCTCTCTCTCTCTCTCTCTCTCCCTCTCTCTCTCTCTCTCTCTCTCTCTCTCTCTCTCTCTCTCTCTCTATTGTTGTACTTTATCTTTCTTTACCTTTACTGCATATTTCTCTCTTTGTCTTTCTCTCTCTATCACTCCTCTCTCCTCTCTCGATCTTCACCTCTCTTTCTTTATCCCTCTTTCAGTCTCAGTGTGTATGTTTCTCTCTCTCTCTCTCTCTCTCTCTCTCTCTCTCTCTCTCTCTCTCTCTCTCTCTCACTCGCACACGCACACGCACGCACGCACCACACGCACCAACACCCACACACACCACACACACACACACACACACACACACACACACACACACACACACACACGTATATCTCTGTCCAAAATACCTTTTCTGGTTCAAAGATGGCACAGGGTTCCACTCATTCCACAATGGGTTGTAACAATGGGCAACCGAAATCTCTTGACTTGTCACTCTGTATCCTCCAACAACGAAGAGGTAGTTGTCCAGCACAGCCCACCCAAAACCTCTGACATCGATCATCTCTGATGGAAGTTTGGTTGCTTTGATTAGTCGATGATGCGTGAAGCTACCCGAGACATCACCTACAGCAACCAACGTGGCCGAGCCTGACATGCGTAAATCTCTGATCTGGTTTTTCTGGGAAACATGCAACATCTGGAACTCCGTCCTGCGTATCATGGAATGGTAACAGCAGCTCATGTATTTCATGCAAGCGCTTCTGAGATCCAAAGTCCCATAGACGTCTGAGAGTTTGAACATCTCCACGCAGTTTTCCAGACTGATTTTCGACTGGAGGTGGTCCTCTATGGACCTGACCTGCAGGTACGATGCTGTTTTGATCAGATCTTCCAGCGTTTCGTTCAGCACTTGGACCTCGGAGGTGTTGATAAACTTCAGAACCAGCTCCAGCCCGGTCGCGCTCACTCCCCGCAGCAGCACCGACTTCTCCGCGGACTCGCTCAGCCCCGAGCGGTACAGGGCGGCGAAGTAATCGCTCTTTTCAATGAGTGTGCTCTTACTCACCTTATATGTTTGGCAATCCACCAAAATCTCCATCATCTCCTCCATAATTTCTGTGGTTGGATCTGACGTTCAGAAAACGTCGTGTTTTTTTTTTTTTTTTTACCAAAACTTCATTTGTTGTTTTGCTGAATTGTAAGTTCGGCTAAACGTTTGTTTCAACGGTATTCATAAATATATGGCGTTTGTAAACATGGAAGACAATTCGTTTAATCTTCATAACTAAACATTTAATGTTCCGCCACATGTCATATTTGCGATACTTTCATTGTGCCACCATTAATTAAGTTCGGAGAGCTACATGATCACACGCATAACCTCATAGTACGTAGTTTAAACCGTATTTCTCTCTGTATTGCGATACCATACGTTTGCCTATGTCTTCATATGAACATATAGGTTTGGTTTCGCGGAAATGCATTTGCAAATAAAACAATTGCTTTGCAATATGTGTGTCAGAACGTTATTTGAAAACGCAGTGAGCATGTTTTGGCCGGATCTATTTTGAGGGTGCACCCCACATGAGACCCGTGCAAGCTGCATTTGTTTTAAGATCCAATAAGAGGCCAATTTATCATTCGCAATGGGAGAAAAGCCTTTGAGAGTGTAAGTGCGTAAAACTCTCAAAGCAGCGTATTTCTAATTAATGTTCTTGCAAAGCTCGGACTTTCCCGCCACGATGTGTATGGGATACAAGGGTCTAAATGTAAACGTACCCTTTTTTGTATTCACTGTGATTTTACATGTCGTTCTTGTAGACTCGCTTGTGGAGACGTCGAAGGAAGAATAAATGCATTGTTCAACCGGGTGAACGCCATTCAGAAAAAGAGCGGACAATTTGACGTGAGTTTGGATGACTTTCACGTCATTTACCTTAATGCTAAAAGTTATTTTTAACTTAAATAACTAATATCAAAGTTAATTTCTTCTTTTAGTTGTTGCTGTGCGTTGGTGACTTTTTTGGAAGCTCGTCTGAAGCTGAAACAGAATGGGAATCTTACCAATCTGGGTCAAAAAAAGGTAAAACTTCCTTCTAAATAAATGAAAAACTAATACTGTACATTTAAATCATGCTAAAATGATTGGAAATACTGAGTTTCTTTTTTTTCCTTTTTAGCTCCTATTCACACATACGTACTTGGTGCAGCCAGTCAAGAAACGGTAAAATATTTTCCCAACTCCGATGGCTGCGAGTTGGCAGAAAACATCACCTGTTTAGGTTTGATGGATTTAAAAATCATAATTATATATTGGATGTATACAGTCTTGTTGAGTGTATTTAAAAAGCTGTGTGTTTTCTAGGTCGCAGAGGAATTTTCACAGGAGCCTCTGGGCTTCAGATCGCATACGTCAGTGGAAGAGAAGCTCGGCAGGAACCCGCTCCATCACACTGTTTCACTCATAAAGACGCGACTTCCCTGGTCGCTCCACTGATGTCTAATTCTAAATTCCGAGGAGTAGACATCCTCCTGACATCTCAGTGGCCACGAGGCGTGTGGCAGTACGGAAACAGTCCCGTCAGTGTTTAGTTTCACAGTCATTTCTTGAGTTCTCACTCAAGGCTCTGTTGATTTCTTGATTTGTTTGATTTGTGTAGGACACTGATACAAAGGTATGCGGCGCTTTGTCTGTTGCGGATCTTGCAGAAAAGCTGAAGCCACGATATCATTTTGCTGCGTTGGAAGGCGTCCATTATGAGCGGCTGCCGTACAGGTGTGGTATGAACACAGTGTTTTTCACACATCTTTTCACACATGTTAATCCTGTTATAATAAGCATTCTTATGTCAGAACATTGAGCATTAAAAGCACAGGAAATAATCTTATTTTTGTTTGTAGACAAGCACTTTTATTCTCTGGTTTTTAGATGTAGATTTCCAAATTTGTGTTGTTATTAGATGTAGATTTCCAAATGGTGTTGTTATTTTGTAGGACTTTATTTCTCATCTTCAAATGTAAGATTGAACAAGTAATGCCTCCTGACATTTGCATTAAATTATAATCTTAACGTATATGATTAATTCATTTTGTGGATGTTTTTGTTAAAGGAGTAACACTAGCTATAACAGACTCATAGTAAGATTTTACAGTGTAATTACATTTACAGAAATCACATGGTTCTACAAGAGAACGCCCAGCATACCAGCAGATTTATTGCCCTTGCGACAGTTAGCAATCCTGCCAAAAAGAAGG
>CM051496.1:11880002-12014684 GCA_028031935.1 Paedocypris micromegethes
TCCAGTCTCCACCTTGTCATCACTGTTCCAGTGAAGTTTGCTTGTTCCTACGGGGACGGCGCAAAAAATCGCTGGAAGATGCTGTTAAAGTCAAAATGTGGGGAATATGAATTTGAATGACATTAACCTGTACTTCTCTATTTCTCCTGGTGGAAAAGGATACTGGGAATCACGGCCAGAACGCCTATCGCTGTGAAGAAAGCACGGAAATGGCACGTGCGCCTCGATACTCCGTAGGGTAAACCCCGGTATGACATCACCGTCTGCATAACGGTGTACGTGACGCCACACATGAAGAACAGTAAAGCACCGTAGTCATGAACTACCGTGACTGTTGTTTCCTGAAACAGCAAGAAATATCATAGTCGCTCATACTAAAGCTTAACCAAATGGTGTGAACAGACCTTCCCAGGGTCTCTTGGGTTGTCTTTTACTGGCCCATATACATCTGTCTGTCTGTGACTATCAATTCCTCGGTCTACCTCACTGTCGGTCTATAACTCAATCAAAATCTCAGACTTCATTACCTGGAAAACATACATCTAGCTGTCTGTCTGTGAATATCAATATCTCAGATCAATTAAACGATAAAATGACAGACCGACTGTGTTCGACTGTATTGGGTCCCCAGAAAAATAAAAGGCCAACCTTGATACAAAATGAAAAAAATATGCGTACCTGGAATGTCGCCACAAAACACATGCCGACACACGAGGCTGTGCCCATGCCGAGCGACGTCTTGTTCAGAGCCGAACTCACACTTCCAGTTGTCTCATGCACTCTCTGAACAAACTTATACTCAGCGAACATAGTGGCAAAGGCTGAAAAAGGAGCAAAATTGGTTCATTTGAGCTGGTCCACAAAAAGGATCATAAAGGTTTCTGTATTATAAATATTACAAGGATTATAAAGGTTTGTGTGATAAATGTTTTATCCCCGTCATGTGATTCATGGGGTTTTGCGTTTTACCATTGTCATATGTTTTTACTGATTTGCTGCAACATGGGCATTATTCAGCTGTGACTGGCATGGGAAAAAAGTACGTTGTTTTGTTTTGTTTTCAGCATAAAGAGAAGTGAAATCAGAATGTGAGATCTTCCACTATTGTGAAGTAAAAACTCGTCAGAGCGTCTAATGTCCACACAAGCCGTTAACTGGATATTGCGCCATTTCTGAAAGTTTCTGTTGTCACCAGAGTTTCCTCACGGCTGGGAAATAATGATTGATCATTCACTGAACTTGAACATACCTGCAAAAGCAGTAATGGTGGCCATGAAGCTGAACACACAGCTCTCCGGTGGACTTGCTCCTGTGTCACTGATTTAAAAAGTAAAGACAATAATAAAACAACATGATGTTACTTATATTTTATCCTGTCTTGCAAAATAATTTAATTATTAATTATTTAAATTACGTAATTATACATTAACTTGTAATAATTAAATTATTTTGAAGAGTAATATTTTGAAGTTGAAAATTGATATTGAAATATTTTCAATATTAAATTTTTTTGCCGTATTAAATAAATAAATAAATACATGTGCATTACATTAGAAAATATAAATGAAATTATATAATAGAATAATATTATATAAACAAAGACGGTAAAATTAAACATTAAAAAGTTACATTTACACACGCGCGCGCTCATGAGTGTAAAGTTTTTTCTATGCGCTGTTGTGTCTGAACTCCAACTCACATCCTCTCACATACAGGAAAACGAAACCAAATAGTACGGCTCCCCGACAAAAAGCTTCTTCAAGAAGCTCTCCGCTTCTTCAAGCTTTGATTTGATACAAATGGAAAGACCGCTTAATTCAATTCAGTGCAATATCCGTATATGTAGTATTTAAGTTTGCACGCCCTTTGTTTGATTTCACGCACACAGAAACATACCTGATGTATGGAATAACGATGTCCACGTCATGTCGAACCAATGCAATAATGTAACAGACGATGAATGTGCTCGACGACCAAATCACCAGAAACGTGGGTAGAAAACACATTCCTTCCATGAACCAAAGCATCTCGCTTGAGGGTGAAACAATAATCGGAGCATCACCGTTCGCGGGAAGAGCATCTGAAAGACGGGAGCTTCACTGAGCCGTACAGTAACTACCCGGCTATAACTGTAGGTGTCACGTGTCCAAAGTGAAGTTTGATGTTTCTCTTCCTCATTGTTTTTCCACTAAGCAGAACAACTTTACATTGATTGATTGATTGATTGATTAATTTCCGTCTTTCTTTCTTTCTTTCTTTCTTTCTTTCTTTCTTTCTTTCTTTCTTTCTTTCTTTCTTTCTTTCTTTCTTTCTTTCTTTCTTTCTTTCTTTCTTTCTTATCTATCTATCTATCTATCTATCTATCTATCTATCTATCTATCTATCTATCTATCTATCTATCTATCTATCCATCTATCCATCTATCCATCTATCCATCCACTATCGATTCACCAACCCATCACCCTAATATCATAAAAGATTCAGAGAAAGTGAAAGTAGAGATGAGTTGAAGTCAGTGGTCAGGCCAGAAATGCTTTATATATTTGGAACAGTGACACTGAAGAAATGAAATAGGAGGCAGAGTTGAAGCTGAAAAGGTTATATTTGTATTTGCCTTATGCAGTCAATAGCATTTGTCTCGTGTTCCTGTTTCTTGTTCTTGTATCTTGTGCTGTATCTTGTATCTTGAGGCCGGATCGAGGAGTTTGGGCATGTTCAGAAGACAGGTTGAATGTGTTGGTAAAAGAATGTGTAATTGCCAGGCAGGAGTTGACCTTTTAGAGGGATTTTTTGAATATACATGTGAACACAAAGTTGGTGTTTAGAAAAGAGGATGCAGATGAGATGGAGATGATGAGGTGTGCACTGAAAGGGAACAAACAAAAAGTTCTTTCTCTTTAGAATGAAAAAGCCATACCTTTTGTGCGGCTTGATTTGGTTGTGAACATTTCACGCTTCTCACACATGCATCTGGTGAATTAAATGCAATACTTTTGTTAAAACTATCCTGTTTTTGCGTAAACGTCCTCGGTTCACATAACTAATTTATTAGATTTTTTTTTCAGTAACACACTCAGATCTTTCTCTGTACTTCGTTAAACAAAATTCCAAACTCAGACTCAAAGCGAAAGTTCGTCTTCCTCAACACGAGAGGGCAGCAGAGCACGTAAGCGACGAGGACTGAGCGGCGTTTTTCCTCTTCTCGTGACGTGATCAGCAAACTACGGTGTTTGCATAGCGCTGATCATCGGCTCATGTGACAGAAGGCGGTAGTGCAATGAAGACGCGTTTATTGACATAGAAACACTCGTCGCCGTAAAGTATTTGGTGAAGAATGGCTGGGGAGCGTCATGCTGGTTATTAATTCCGTGCTAAAACTGCTGCAGCGGCAGACATACACCTGTCTGTCTCACCGCTACGGGCTTTACCTGTGCTTCGGTGGACTGATCCTCACTATCGTGTCTGCGTTCCAGTTTGGAGAGGTATGAGTATTAAACGAGCAAATGTTTTTTGTAAAAGGAACGTAAAGTTTCCACCCTTTCTCCTGTGGGCCTTAATCTGTGCCACTGATCAAAGCTGATTGCGCAATACCCACCTGACAATTGTTATTAGAATGATTTGTCTGGTTCCTCAAGTGTAACATAGTTTGTGTTGTGTTTATGCCTTACAAATGCACTGAACTTGAACTTGTTGTGGATTAAAGTTGTTTGTTTGTGCTTCCAGGTTGTGTTGGAGTGGAGTCGAGATCAGTATCACGTGTTGTTTGATTCCTACAGGGATAATGTTGCAGGAAAGTCTTTTCAGACCAGGTGATTTAATGTACATTTTACATATGTAGCGTGGACGTATGTATATATTATATAAGTTATAGACAGTTGGATAGATAGATAGATCAATATATGGTCTTCCTATTTTCAACTCTTCCACCATGGTGACCTTCTATTTGATGTGGCTGTCTAATAGATTAGAGGGTCACGCTGTATTTTTCAACTAGTCATAATGCCAATCGCACATCTCTTAGCATCTGTGGACGTCACGCACAGAAAGAGCAGTGATAATGTTTCTTTATTAAAGAATTGCTTTTAGAAATAAACCGATCCACATGTAGACAGATTCTCCATTAATACACACACACACACACACCTACACACATTGTGAATGGTAAATTTTCCTTTTCCGTCAAACACGTTAGACAATTGACAAACATTACTTTTCCAAAAAAAAACCACAGAACAATAACACAACAACTCTTCACAAAAGCACTTCTTAAGCACAAAACAACACCATAAGTTTTTCCATAAGGTAACTTAAGTGTGTAAGTTGTTCTTACATTCAATGAGGTCTGGGGCCATGCAATGTTTAAGACCTGGGATTTCATTGTACATTGTTAAACACATAATTATTCCTTTTAAACTTTAGTTCAGTATGGCAAGTCCCAAAGGGCACAGGATGCGATAGGGGAAGCTGTATGCGATTCACAGCTGTATGAAAGGGGTCTTCTAATAGAGAGTGGCCTTCGGTTTTCCAACTCCTCTGTCATTGTGGCCTTCTAATAAAGGTTTTATGGTAACTAAAACTACTAATAAAAGTTAAACAAGAAGCCAGTGAGTTTCAAGCGGCAATGGCTTTTCGGTCTCATGAGCGTTTTTTTTTTTTTTTAAATCTGTTTCACACGCTGTGTTTCAGGCTGTGTCTGCCAATGCCCATCGACGTGGTTTACACCTGGGTGAATGGCACAGACACGGACCTGCTGAAGGATCTGCGTGCTGTGAGACAGCAGCTGGAAGAGGAACAGAAGGCTCTGAGGTGCCGCCCGCTGAACATGCACAGTCACAAACATGTTTCTATGTAACCCGCATCATCTATTTGCCAGTTTGTCCTAGTGGGAAAGTTTGTGTATTATTACTCACCGGCATCTTTTTTGCGACTCAGAACCGCCTTTGTTTTTTGTGACAAAGGACACACACACATACATATATAAGAGGTGTGTCCAGTTTTGGCGATAATGAATATTGAATATCAAAAAATAGTTTACAATAATAGTTTACGAATATTGAATAATTAAAATAAAATAAAATAACAAATAAAGTGCTGACACATGCAGAACATCCAACGCTCTGATTTTGTAGTGTTGGAATGCCAGAAGAGACTGGCACAAGAGAGCCGGGTTCCTCGTTAGAGGTTTTTTACCTGGCCACTGTCGCATATCTGCTTGCTCACTGGTCATGGTCATAGTGATAATCATAGACATTTCTTAACACCAACTACTAATGAATAAAAAGCAACAATCCACATATTCACACGTGCACAGTTAAAACTCTGAAAAGCGCCTTACAAATGCTCTGAACTTGAACTTTACAAATGCTCTGAACTTGAAATGTCTCCTCGATGTGTTTGGGTCACTTTGATCAAGGGAACCATTATGGCAAATTTAAAATGTGTTTTGTTGTAAAATGTTGTAAAATATACTGGAATTTTTACATATATAAGCACACATACAGCATGTGAGTGCCTGTATAGGTAAGTTCAATATTTCATTTCAATGCTTTTTTTTTTTCAGAGAGCGCTTAGGAAAAAACGCTTCCGAACTAACCGAGGCGCCGAAGGCGAGGCAAGTACCAAAACCAGACTAAACACATATTATTTTCACCATATTTTTGTGTGACGGACGTTGTGGTTTGTCTGTTTCCTGCTTGACTGCAAGCAGGACCGTTGCTCAACTCTTGCACTTTCCTGTGTGAATGAACAGCTGCTCTGTGTACCCCGTGTTCTAGACCCGAATGTCTACTGTCCCATTGCATAATGGGTCCTGTGCTGGTGCTGGATCCGGCTCTTCCTGCCAACATCACCCTCAAGGAGCTGCCCACACTTTCGGTCGCCTTCTCTTCCGCCAAACAAGTACTGCAGGTGGCCAAACCTCTCCAGCCATCCACCAGCGTTTCTGTTCTTCTTTTCCACTCCAACAGTGAAGGTGCCGCCACATACTCAGCCCTATGAAATAGTTTTGTTCTCTCTCTCTCTCTGGTGTTTAGCTGATTTCATCTTCAACATATATGCTTGTCGCGGCAATCCTGAATATTGTATTTGATAAAGTAGCCAGAATTCAATCTCCTCTTTTATTCCAGTTGAAAAAGCCCAGACAGATGGATTGAAGGATATTGTGACGTACTCGATGAGCAGAGGTTATCTGGTGAGGACACCGACCAGACATGCTCGATGTTAAAAGGAATACGTTTGTAATGTATTTATCAGTGAGCAATCATGAAATGTTTTATTAGACATTCAAATTTTTCAAATTCAAATTTTGCAAAAATGTTTAGTTTTCAAGCATTTTGGATCAATAACAATACAGACAATTTGGAAAATAACAGTACGACAATGGAATAATGCATCAAGATTTGATTTAGATAAAGTAGAAATAATCTTTAGTTAGTAATTATCAGTAATCTTTTGAAGCAACATGATTTGAAGGACATTGATTATTTCACTTTTGTGACACCATATGAATCAAGGGTTTAGTTTTTTTTAGTGCATTTTCCTTAATCATGGATTCTGTTCGACAGACGACAGATAAAGATGCTCCAGGCTTGGTTCACATGCACACACTGGCTTACCTGAGCGGTTTCCCATCGTCTCTGAAGGAAACTGAGCAGCTCCGGGTCAAACTCCCAGCTGTGGTGACCAGCAGAACGAAGCAGGTAAAACCTCACTTCGTACAATCCTTGAAGTGACCACAAGGTGGCGCAGCAGGCTGCTAAAAACCTTTGTCAAATCTTCCAAAGAGATAACTGTACTTTTCAATCTTTTTAGCACTCATTATGTTTCTGGTGTTCAGATTAGTGGATGTTACTTTCTATTTAGCGACAAGTTCTTCATTTTGTAAGTGTGTGTGGCCATGTGATCGGCTCTGCACTGACACTTGAGCACTGTGATTGGAGGTTCAACAGTACAACAACTGTTTGAAATGGCTCAGTGCCAGCGCGCATGTGTTCTTAGATGACCTTTTGCTTTTCTTTCTCTCGCTACGTCTATTTGTATTTATTAACGTTTTTTATATGAAATTGAAAACTATTCTCTATTTTCTTATTTCTTGTTCTCTATTACTTTCATTTTCTTCGCGTAAATTTCCTCTATTTTTGTAGCTATCTCTTAATTTTATAATTCTCTTTCAGTCTACTGTTTTCACTTTGTCTTTGTCTCCCTTTCTATTTCTCACTTTCTGTCTTATCTATTTTATCTTTCTGTGTCGCTCTCTATATTACTGTCTATATAAGTAAACATTTTTTCCTTCCTCTCTTTTTCCATATTGCTACTCCCTCTCTTTTGTCTGTATATTTATTTGTTATCCAACCTTTTTCAAATCCACATCAATATTTGCTGGAAAGCTGCAGCCAATCATAGCACTTTTGGACCAGATACAAGAACAAGCCCGGTTGCGCAACCAATGCCAGCACGACATACACAATCACATTAATGACACTTTGCAGAATATAATTCACAGGTAACCCAGGTGTATTGAGACTTTTAATTTTGGTGCAGAATTCTGTTCTTGTTTAGCTCTGCTGCAAGTTCCCACCAGGCCCTTATAATTATATATAAGGGCCTACTTTATAATTGTTAATTCTATAGCAAATGCTGTGAATGTGGGTGACACGAGGTAACTTCGACAAGGGAAACCTCCGAGCCAGAGATGAGGATGAGAGAGAAATTAGGTGTTGAGAGACGAGCTGTATTTATAGTGCGCGTTAGCCTGTTAGCAATGCCGATGAAAGCTCTGCCTTGACCTCTGTCAGACACACACAGCGTTTCACAGGAAACACTAGCAGAGAAGTGTGTGCCGAATGCCTGATTCATCACAGCTCTTTAATCTCACTCGTATGTTTGGAAAAGTTCGTTTTATGTGAATGGTATTTAGTATTATGGTTGCTAACTAAACTGAAGTTTTTATAAATGTCATTCACACTTTGTTGTTCTATTGAGCCTTTGTTGTGCTATCTGCTTTACTTTCCCGTTTGTTTGTTTATATATGGATTTCTTTCTTAATGAACATGTTTGTGCTGTTCTCGACTCAGTCCTCTCCTGAAATTTACGGCAGTGTTGACCTTTCCGCCAAGTGCAGTTTCTATGTCAACCTGAGCGATGTTGATGGATAAACTGCTTCTGGCGAGTTCATCTGGCGTTAGCTGAAGCTACAGGAACCACAACAATGAGGCGCCTGCGTGTGCAAGCGGCGTCATGACAGGCCGTAAATTTACTTTTTGAGGAAACCTAATGCTACAAATAGACTTATCAGTCCCCGTCTTGGGCAGTAGTGATGTGTCTAGAGTTTTCAGAGAGGAAATTGACAGGAAACAACGATAAAACTTGGCAGCTTTCTTTTCTTTTCCTAGGAATAGTTAGAAAAAGAAAATCCTAAATTCGACATGGTTTTAGTAAATAAATAGTGATGAACATATTTGTTATTTTGTGCGTTCTTTAAGGTGTGTGACACTGGTCCAGCAGATCATCATATAAAAATTGCATCGATATTTTGTGAATAAACATACTTTTTTATTAAAAACTTTTACATTTGTTCTAATTATGTTTTCTGGGCTTTACACTGATGTCAAGTGTAAAATGTTCTGACACCTTGCTCTTGTTTTACAGCTGCAGCTGTATTCTGAGGCCGGCATCGCCCTTCTTCATCTGAACACGCCACAGGATTTCACCGACCTCGCACAACAGGCCAAGAAGAACTTGACCCTGGACGGAAAAGAGCTGACCGTCAGTCCAGCTTACCTGTTCTGGGACCTTAGTGCAATCTCTCAGGTACTGAGATGCACTGTGACTCCCATTTCATTCACGCTTATTCTTATCAATCATAATTGTAGCATGATTTATTGTGGCTTTGTGCTGTCTTTCAGTCAAAGCAGGACGAGGACGTCTCCGCCAGCCGCTTTGAAGACAACGAGGAGTTGCGATATTCTCTACGCTCCATTGAGAAACACGCACCCTGGGTTCGACATATCTTTGTGGTGACCAATGGGCAGATTCCATCTTGGCTCAATCTGGATAATCCACGGGTTTCAGTTGTAACTCATGAGGTGAGCAGCTACTAAGTTTGCTGCATGTCCACTTCTTACTGGTGGCTGGTTCCTCCTCAGGACATTTTCCAGAACCACTCGCACCTCCCCTCCTTCAGCTCCCCAGCCATTGAGACTCACATCCATCGAATTCCAGGACTCTCACAAAAGTTCATCTACCTCAACGATGACGTCATGTTCGGCAAGAATGTGTGGCCTGATGACTTCTACAGTCACTCCAAAGGTCAAAAGGTCAGTAATTTGGGGTAACTCACCTTAAGAACTTGATCTCCTTCAGTAATTTAGTTTGTATTGTTGTAGCTGACATTTGTGTCTGAATTTTGTGATTCTTGTTGTACTAAGGTGTATCTCACCTGGCCTGTTCCGAACTGTGGTGATGGCTGCCCAGGCTCGTGGATCAAAGACGGATACTGCGACAAGGCCTGCAACAATTCTGCCTGTGACTGGGATGGAGGAGATTGTCAAGGTGATTTGATTACGTGCCATTCTGTTGTTCGGTGATAGACTGTATCGCTCTTTCTCTTTTTGTCTCTCAATCTTTTTCTCTGCAACTCCCTTTTTTTCACCCCTTGTTCTCTCTCTGTCTTTTACCTCTTTTTCTTTCTCATTCTCCCTCCCCATTTTTGCTTTACACTCTGTCTCTCCCTTCCTCTCTCTACACCTTTATCTCTCTCTGGTATTTTCAAATGTTTTCCCATCTACCTCGACAGGCACTGCGGGCAGCAGTCGTTTCGGCGGAGGAGGTGGTGGTTCAGTGATAGGTGGTGGGCAGCCATGGCAGTTTGCGGGGGGATACGGTGGCCTCGGTGGCTTATCCTTCTGTAATCAGGGTTGTGCTAATTCTTGGTTGGCCGATAAGTTCTGTGACCAGGCTTGCAACGTTCAGGCCTGCGGGTTCGATGTAGGCGATTGTGGACAAGGTGAGAACAGATGCTTTGCCTCTGGACCAAGATTTCATTGGGATTGACTTGGCTTTTGCCATTCTTTTTCATTTTTTAGAAAACTTTAATCAGCTGCTTTCGGTTGCCCTCCGAAAGAACCAGACACATTACATCCTGCCTCGGGGCGAGCTCCGGCCATATTTCAGCTTTTCCAGCTTGGCTAAGCGAGTGTCAGAAGCACATGTTAGTGATAATCCAGTGGTTCGTCACACCTCTGTTGCCAACAAGTGGAAGACCGTCCATCTTCTGCTACTGCCCGGACATAACGCCACCCAAATACACTATAACCTCACCTTCCAGGGAATGGACAACCATGAGTTCACCATGATCTTTTCTGTTTTTGTGGACACCAGAGAGCTTCCCAAGTCTAATTTGTCCAATGTGACAGAGAACAACAATGGGCCTAAACCTACCGTGGTGACTTCAGAACCCGAGATGCACTTTGAGGATGTTCCCAAAGAAAAACGAGGCCCTAAAATTAGAAAAGAAAAAACTCATAGTTCAATTCAAGTACCTGCTTTAAACGAGTCTCTATTGCCAGAAGAAATGAAGCTGGAGTTACAGAAGCTTGAGGAAATGCTGATTTTGGGAGACATCACTTTGAAAGGCTATAATTTGACTAAAGCAATGCTGTTGGAGCCATACAAGGATAATTCTCAGTTTTCACTGAACGCCGTTAACTCAAAAGACCAGATCAAACAAGCAAAACCCTTGAGAGTTGAAAAGGATGAAGACCATAAAGCAGTGTTGTTGAACGAGCATATGGAAACAGGAGTGAAAAGTCCTCCAGACAGTATTCAGTCAGGTCCTGGAGTGGAAAACAACAAGCCGATCATGTCCGTTCCCACTCCTATTTCAGTCCAGGTTGATGGTTTTACATCAAAACCTCAGGCAAGATTATTTGCCATAGAGAGACCTCAAGCATCCAAACTCCTCAGCCTGATGGAGAATGCGTCCAAGGAGAAAAGTTCCAGCAGAGAAGTTCGGCTCGAAGGCCGTAAACTCCAGCAGTACACAGACATTGATATAGGCTTCCTTCCGTGGGAGAGGAGGAAGTTCTTCCAGGACCTGTTGGAGGTAATGTGTCTTTAAACAGTTTATTGGTTGTTTTCTTTTCTGTACATTTCTTGCGCTTCATAGGAACGGGAGCGTCTACAGAGAGAGCTGCAGTACACGGCCGACAGCACCGCAGCAGGTCGAAGGTTACAGGACACGTTTGCCGATTCGCTTCGCTATGTCAACCGACTCTTAAATTCTCAGTTCGGCTTCACGTCACGTAAAGTGCCGGCGCATATGCCTCACATGATCGATAGGCTTGTCATGCAGGAGCTACAGGACACGTAAGATTCATATTTTGTAATAAACATTCTTTTTTTAATTTTTTTATTTATTTATATATGTATATATATATATATATATATATATATATATATATATATATATATAATTTTTTTTTTCCTTTTTGGTTACCATATTTTCTGGACTATAAGCCGCATCTAACTATTTTTGAAAAAATAAAAAAAAGATAAACAAGCCGCACCTGCATATAAGCCGCATCCACTATTAAAAAAAAGTCCCCTTAGAGTCGTTCACTCGACACTACGGATGGGGACAACGTTACCTGACATCTGTAGTGTCTCGCTCCCTCCTCATTTAATTGTTAATTGGATTTGAATATAAGTATAACAGATTTTTTTTCCAGATTTATTCAAATCAATTGTATTTATTGTTAACTGTATATATTTCCCTCTTGTCCAGATTTCCTCAAGAGTTTGACAAGACCTCGTCCCATCGTGTACGTCACTCCGAGGACATGCAGTTTGCCTTCTCCTATTTTTACTTCCTGATGAGCGCTGTTCAGCAGCTCAATATATCCGAGGTGTTTGACGAAATTGACACAGATCATTCCGGAGTACTTTCCGACCGTGAAATCCGTACTTTGGCCACACGCATCCACGAACTGCCTTTAAGTCTCCAAGTAAGAGCGACTTTTCTAAGTCAATCCGTGATAATAGTTTAAACCATGTCCAAAGTAGATGTGAATTTTTGCTTGTTTGCAGGATTTGACCAGCCTGGAGCAAATGCTTATAAACTGTTCAAAGTCTCTTCCCTCAAATCTCACACAACTCCATGCAGTCAGTCCCACACAGGAGGCCTATTATGACCCCAGCATGGTAATGACCATATTTGAAAATCTAAAGATAAAGCTTAACATGTTTTAATATAAACTGCACTCAATGTGTCTTATGACCACAGCCACCAGTCACAAAAGGTTTAGTAACCCACTGCAAACCCATCACTGAGAAGATCCACAAAGCCTTCAGGGACCAGAATAAATACAAGTGGGCTTGTTGTTCAAACTAAATTGAAACATTCAGTGTTGAATAATTAAAACTTTTTTATTACTTTTTCTGTTTTCACTTTTTTGGGTGATTTCATTATTCAGATTTGAGATTATGGGTGAGGAAGAGATCGCTTTTAAAATGATACGGACCAATGTCTCGCATGTGGTGGGACAACTGGATGACATCAGGAAAAATCCCAGGTATGTTATCTCAATGCAATCAATGATTGGGGAATCATTGTTTTGTTTTTTTAATACAAAACAGGCAATTTTTTTACTTGCATATTTCTCCAACATTTAGTTCACATATAGTAATATCATGTAGTTAGTTGAGCATTTGCTATATGCCAATGATACACTCAAGAAATAAAGCCACTGTGACTTTTATTTTGTAAAAGGCAGAATCATTGATGATGTGCACTAATCACAAGACTTCATTAATGGACTGAGCCACTTGTTGAGGTTGTGGACAGAGACAAGCTGCTTTGATTCATTGTGTTTACAAAGAATGCAGCTTGTCTTCTGACAGGATGGGAATTTACAGATGGGAAAGATAAAAAAGAGAAATGTATTCTGATATGGCTTCATATCAGAATAAGTGTCAGTTTTACTAAAATTATCTTAATACTTATGTAATGTCACATAATCATACAATTCTTGTCATCTAGTGATCTCGAATGGATCTTATTTTCAAACTGCTCAATTTGTTTTCTTCCAGGAAGTTTATCTGCTTGAATGACAACATCGACCACAGCCACAAGGACGCCAGCACAGTCAAAGCTGTTCTGAGGGATTTCTACGAGTCCATGTTTCCTGTTCCGTCGCAGTTTGAGCTGCCCAGAGAATACAGAAATCGCTTCCTCCACATGGAGGAGCTGCAGGAGTGGTAAGAACAGGGCTGCAGGCTTCACATTTACCACAACAAAGAACATCAACAATAAATGTTAAAGGGAAAATGTCATTGTAAAAACACAGAGAAGGGATTTCACAGCCTCAAAACATCTACAAACTGGTCCAACAGGATTGCGCATTTGCCACGAGTGAGGTTTCTCAGTCAGTAATGGCAATACTGCGTGTTTGTAAATCTAATTTGTTTTGTTTTGTTTAGTTTTTTAGTTTTCTTGTTATCTCTCCCTCTTCCTCTATATGTGTATGTGTATAAAACTATTTTTTTTAATTTATTTATTATTATTATTTTATTTATTATTACTATTAGTTATTGCAATTTCATGGGATGATTTACAGCCCCTCTAAGTTGTTGCCCCTGTGACTCCTGCTAAACGGTCTTTTCTGTCAACACTGTGAAGACTTCTGATGGCTGTCGACATAATCTGGAATTCTGGGAATGGGGCGGAGTCCCAGTGTGTCTGGTTGGAAATTATGACTAGGACATTGACCATTCGTGCTAACCCAGTCAGAACCGCTCTCCATTACACCCAGATGCCCCATAAAGCCCCATCAGTGCCGATGACCCACCTGCCTCGACAGAGCAGTGGAGTTATTTTTGACTTTAACCCGTTGTTTTGGCTTTGTTTAAAAGCCCTGGTTCCTCAGATTGGCACAAAAAGTGGTACGCACAATGGCAACAAATGTGAATCAGATCTGGTTTTTAACAGACGATGATGTCACTTTGTCACCCTCTCGCCTCGTGCACTGGGTGACATCACAAGTTGCTTGTCAGTCATCTTGATTAATATGCCGTTTTTAACTTGGCAGGGTTTTAAATGCCTTCACTGATCTCGACTCATGTGTACTGACAGAAGTGAATGTCAGCGCTGCTGATTGTTTTATTCTGCTAGAAGGCCACACTATGTGAAATTAATTCACACCAAAAACAATATTCAAGCATGAGGTCCAAGTAGCTGCAATTTAGTTTAATCACATATTTTAATTTGGTATACCCTAATATTGTGTCATTTGGTTTCCATCTTTAAGCTTAAATTTAAACACAAATTATGAACAAACTGAGCAGAAACCACATTTTGTTCATTGAATGTGGCTAAATTAAGCAAAAAAAACACAAAAACAACTTTAAAAACTGTTGGAAAATTTTCAAGTGTAGTTTTTGTTCAGCTGTGCTGAAAATGTTTTCTTTAAACCAAAAAACAATCTGTTTTGCAGTGCTTTTTTTTTTTTCCTAGTCAATCATGCCGACTTTACAAGAGCTGCCAGGAAAATAATTCTGTTCAGGTCGAGTTCTGATGCCAACACCACCTGTTTCATAGCGTTAACGCCCCCAGCAGGAGGCTCGTTGCCTGATTGGCTGTTTCGTGATTCTGGATGTTTCAGTATTACTGAGGAAATGGGTTTTCTCCACGTGTAATGTCTTGTTCCCTTATCTCCAGGAACAAGGGTTACAGTTGTAACCTGAGGAGCCTTTTTAAACCTTAATAATAGAGCCATGCTATATTCGACATATATCAAAAATATACTGCATGATAAAAATGTGTTATTGATGAGAACATTGCAGGATCTATTTAAAATAGCATGAAACAGGATAAATACACCTGAAACCTGGAAGTGACAATACTAGTCGAAACTTCAACATTCCATAATGTGTCATGATCTAATACAACTCTGGACCCACAGGCGGATATACAGAGACAAGCTGAAGTTCTGGACCCACTGTGTGCTGGTGACGTTGGTCGTCTTCACCGTCTTGTCTTTTTTTGCCGAACAGGTTAGTAAATATCATTTCGTCCGTGTTCCACTCCTTTTCTCAAGCGCGCACACACGCACACACACACACTAGTCCATCCAGATCAGGGGAAGTAATCTCCACGGTCCAAAATAGCACGTCTGGTGTTCCTCGAGCGGCCAGAGTTTACCCAGCAACCCCTCTGTTCTGATTTAAAGCGTGAGTTTGGATGAGCTCATCAGCGCTGACTGATCAAGCAGACGGCATGCAGGAAACGGTCTCCCTTTTAGTCTGTTGTCTGCAGGAGGGCTTGGGTTTCCGTCTTTGGGTGAGGTTAATGGACACACTGACCTTTTAAAAGACCGGCATGTCTTCATCTGTTCATAGTGACAGAACCGTAATGTCAACTCGCTAAAAGTATAAATATGGAGATGATGCATTATCAGTAGACGCGGCCCGCATGCGTGAGGAGGTGTTGAGCAGCACATTAACAGACTTCATTACAAGTCTGCGAAACAGATTTACAGCCTGTCGCTCATCCACACTTCCTGTTAATTGAGGCCTGCTCTTGTTTGGCACACAACGCAACAATTGCAAATGAAGGGAGTTGGATGGGTAATGGTTTGCAGGTTTGTACTAGGGAAAATTAAAGTGAAACATGCTCAAATAAGGTAATCTATATTAATATAGATACACACTCCCCGGCTACTTTACTACTAGTGTACCGGGTTGCACCCCCTTTTACCTTCAGAACTGCTTAACTCCTTATAATGAGCATAATGGTCTTGTCGCATAGAATGCAGCATTGGCAAATCCACGTGCTGAGAATGTGATAATCAGCAAGAAGGAAAAATAATTAAAAAAGCAGGACGTTAGGTGGAAAATGGAAAAGTACAAAGCAATGAATAAATATATTTTTTTTCATTTGACACTTTTTGTAAATGTTTTCTTCCATGTGAGTGGCACGACTTTCCCAGCATCCTGTGACTACATGTGTAAATATACATATGTTTACATGTGTATTAGTAGTGGGTCGTTATTAGCTAACGATTAAAAAAAAATCTATGTTCATAGTCGGGTTGGGAAAAAGTCTAAACTGCCAAATTTGGGTGAGTGGCGGAAATACTAGGTACTTAAGTACTAATTCTAACATACTAAGTTCTCGTACCTGTCACGTATGATGTTAAATACTGAGAGGACACATTTGTGAGACGGCGCTTTTATTTAAAGATAGAAAGAAAACAAAAGGAAACCAAAAGTACCGTGCAAGGGGGGGAAAAACGTTGTAAACGCAATGATTTAAAAGAGGGAACCAACAAGCCAGTGTGACTGGTCTACGCTGTAAATCCCAGTCTTCATCCGACACCTGTCAATCTTGCTTAATATTTGTCACGCGCTGACCTGCTGTATTCACTCCATCCTCTTCCTCTTTTTGCTCCATCTTTCAGCTGATCATGTTGAAACGTCGACTTTTCCCACGACGGCGAATCACCAAAGATGCCAACTCTGAGCGGGTGTGAGCTAACGCGTGTTCTCGGTCGCGGGAACTTGCACTGGTCAGGGTCTGGACCTTTCTGAAAAGGTGATGGTCGAACTGACTTCCTGTTGGCCTACAGTCACACTCCAGGTTGTTGAATGTGAACTGTGCTGATCACGCTGATCACAATATTTCAGTGTTTTTTAATGCCATGTGACCTTAAGTATTTCAACAGTAATTCTTTGAAATGGTGTTTTAATAAGGGAATGTCCGAATTGAGATTCCTCTTGTTGTGTTCTGTCGGTTTCCTCTTCCTCTTTCTTACAGTGCCTTTCCGTGGCTGGAAATCTCTCATGTTTAGTTTTCTCGTTTTTGTTAGTTGAATCAGTAAAACGCAAAACTCTGTGCCGGGACTTTTTTTAAAAGTAGACCTGCTTCTCTACTGTAAAGCCTTCGGACGAGCTGGTGTCTCAGTGGAACATCGAGGTCAGGTTTTGTCTGAAATTCAGATGCGGCACAATGGCCGTGATCCTTTGCTTTGTTTTTAAAGATTTTTGTAAGACTACTGACAGGCCGAGGTTTGGGAAACGTGCTCTGAATTAATTCTTTTATTTATTGTGTCTTTACAACATCGTCTGAACGTTATATTGACCTTTGGAAGATTTCGTCAAGACTTAATTTTATTGCTCCCGATGACACTTGACAACAAATCACTTTTGTGTTGATTGTAATTCCAAATAGACATGTGCCATGTTTTTTTTTTAAATATTCACTGCTATTTAAATGACAAGTGAATGAAATTGCCAGATCTGATAATTAAAAACTTCCCATTTACTGTTCTGTTCTTGAGTTGGTTTAAATTGTGTAAGTTTGGTAACTCTCTCATAAAACAATGAATTTTGGGGTCATTTTTGGGGGTTTTAATCGCCAAAATAGTGAGTAAAATGTGTAAATCTCTTAAGACCACAGTAACACTTTCACTATTGTATAATTACGTTTGTGTGTGCGCAGGTGCGGTTGCTTGCATATTTTTGTAATTGTAAAAAATGCACAATGTTAAAATGATAACAACATAATGATCAAAATAAATACCGTAGTACATACACAAATGCAATATGTAATAATAATTCTAAAATAATTGTTTAATGAAATATTACTGTAATATTAATGTATAATTAAACTTAAGTGGATAATTAGTTTGTCAATTATTTTGAAATGTGGTATTTAAAAATGTGTTTTATAACAGTGATTTAAGATTTCTACTTTCATGGAGTCTGTTGACCTTGTGAAAAAAATGACCTTGGAACCAAGATTATTAAAATCACACAAAATTAGTTTATTAGCCCTTTGGGAGGAGACGATTCAGTCAGGCAGAATTAAACAGGCACAGAAAATCAAAATCCCCTTAACGTCCCTGGAACAGGAAGTGCAAACAAACTACCAAGAAGTGGTAGGTCATCTGGATGGGATGCAAAAGGGGCGGAGTTTCTCTTCAATTAACCCGTCCTTGTTTTTAAGAACAGCCACAGTCCTTTGATGATGAACCTTAATTAACATCATTAACTTAAACTGGTTTGACTTAACGTTAAGTGATTTAAAAACACTGCAATCACTGGACTATCACAACAAAGTTCATAATGTTCTGGTCTACAATCAATGTTTGAGCAAAAGATATTTTTGATTTTGTCTCACAAATATTCATTGGTTTGAGTAAAACATTGGCAGTTCAGCTTGTGGTTGTGAGAGAGGCAAAATTGAGAAATACTACTTAATTAAAAAAAACAAAAAAAATATTTAATGCGCAAACTTTGTAATTGTAGATTCCCTTTAGCAATTGAAAATTTTGACATTCAATACTGTCAAATCTATTTAAAAAATGATATGCATATATTTTGTCTTTTGTAAATCAGACAATGGATCTCTACGTTCCCGGTGGTTCCTTCAATTATTTGTGTTAAACTAGCAGAACGTTTGAATAGGTATGAAATCTGAAATCTTGATTTACACATGAATTTTTTTTTCTTTTAAATAAAAATAATTTAGAATTTGCGAGAATAAGAGGCTTCTGGAATTTGATTATTTTCTGTTCGTGTGGCTCTAAACCCCTCGTGTTGGTCCAGTGAGATGGAGATCAGGTACCGTGCGGTGTGAAAGGTTTCATGGTGGTTCTGAGTCAAATCAAACCCGGAATCACTTTACGCTGATGTGGTCAAGGCCATTGTGGTTCTAGTTCGATGGGCTTTCCTGCTCTGACACAAGAAGAGGGACAAAGTCTTCATCTTTGGATCCCTCTTCCTCCTCCCGCCGGGCAAATTGTCAGTCTTTATGTGCGTGGCCCTGCGCCGTGATGCTGAACACCCGGATCCGTAGGTGCGAGGCGATTTGTAGGCACAGCGCCGTGCAGTAGCGCACCAGATCCACTAGGGACAGTATCTGAACAGAGAATGGCATCATTTAAATATTCTTCATCATTCTAATCTGGCACAGAACAAATCTCACCAGTGCAATCCAAAGCACAACGTGCTCATCGATAAAGCTGTTGAAGTACTGGTTTAAGAAGAGAAGTCCTGGACCGACAAAGGCTGTGTCGTGAAGATGAAGCTCACTCTTGGTCATGTGGGCCACCTGGGTTAATTGAACGGATTCTTGTTCATGGAGAAGAGGAGGAGTTTGAAATCAATGGGAAATGTCACTTACCACCAGCTTGTTGGAGATCTTGGCGATCACCATGCCAAAAGTGAGGATGTATAAGCAAGGGTGATGCTCAAAGAGTTGGCTGGAGGACTTCTTAAAAATGATGAAGGCCAAAGTGAGGATGAGGCCGATGTGTGGGCCTGGGGACAATACGCTGGTGTCCTGTGAAATATATTTGTGTAATCCAAGTTGAACAGATTATCAGGTTTTGAGGTCCATACTGTAATTATGAAACAATTGAATTTACAATATTTTACACATTTCAACACACACACACACACACACACACGTGTGTATATGTACACATACATATGATCCAATGTTGTTCCTGATATGAAGCGGTAGAATAATTTGACGTATTTTTCCTGCTTAAGATGTATTGATCCCACAATGCACCCAGCTTTTTCGTTGTCCATAATTACATTCTAACAAAATATACACAGATTAATGGATTTTTATTGTTTTAGTTCAAATTTCTAGTTTTTTATTTGCTTTGAGTGATTTTACTTTACAATTAGTGTTTTAACATTTTTAAACTTGCTTTGTTTTATGTAAAAGCCATTAACGCTTACTTGAGTGTTTTTTGAGTTTTTTATTCTATACAAATACAATATTTGGACCTGAAGTTGTTTTCAGTTAAAATGGGTTTAAAGACAGGATCACTTGCTAATATCATCTTCAGTAATTTTCATATTCAGTTTTTTTGTGAAATTTAAAACCGATTTAAAACCGGTTTGTATGATATCACTAAGGCAGGACGCTAGCCATTGCTTACCGCCACAGTCGAGCCGTTCTTTCCCACACCTCCGTTCAGAATCACATAGAAATAGTTGTACGTTGAAAATAGAAAACCTCCAATGATGCCGAGAATCGGAAAGGTTTGCAAAGTCACACCAAGCACAGGCACCTGGCGTAAAGGGAAAAAAAAAATAAGCTGCATTGTACTACTGTACATTGTAATTAATGTGAGGTATTTTTTTTTTCTTTTTCCACTAAGTCCACCATATATTGATTAATAGATCATAAAGCACTAGACGATACAATGAAGCCCTGTGTATTACTGTAGTTACGTTAACTACCGTATAATGCAGTAAACGTTACTGTATTATTGTCTAATTCTTCCTACTTTCATCAATCTTTGTCGTACAAAATCCAATTACTGGGATAATGTGGTGATGCAACTCTGTCTTACAAATTTAAAATATGTATAAATGAACTACATGTAATAATGCACTTTGGCAAAAATTACATAACTGTAACAAACTCATTACAAATAGTGTTTATTGTTAGGAGTCTAATATTTAGGAAAGTGAGTTAAAGTATGTTAATAATATTTATGAAGAAAATGGCGAAGGGGAATGACGTACCCGAGTCTCCCA
This sequence comes from Paedocypris micromegethes, assembly GCA_028031935.1. Classification (NCBI taxonomy): domain Eukaryota; kingdom Metazoa; phylum Chordata; class Actinopteri; order Cypriniformes; genus Paedocypris; species Paedocypris micromegethes. The sequence goes on from CM051496.1 coordinate 11,900,559, forward strand.
GAGACTCACTCCTCCAAACGCTGACATCACATACATGATTATAATGGCAACTTGGACCTCGGTCACGTCAACCCTGCAGAAACCATTCAAAAACATCAGCGTCTGTAAGGAAATCTGTCAGTGGACGGTTCAGATTCACTCACAGTCCAAAGCGAAGCGTCCCAGACACGTATGTCTGCCAGTGTGCGCAGAAGAACATGAACATGCCCACAAAGCCGCAAAAAAACATCCAGTTCGAGTGAGCGCCGATGCCACACGATATGCACGTCCCAACTGCCACAAAAACTAGGAGCAAAAAAAACGTAACCAGTCATGGCTTTAAATCAGCACAAGCTAGAAACAAATGCTGGAGAGTGAGAGAAAATGTACCATTGCATGTTTTCATATGACGGAATTGTGAAAATAATAGTTTGACTGAACACGCTTAAATCACAATATGCTGTGTTTTCCAACCCCCCCCCCCAATCTTTAAAAACGATTGCTATAGATTTGTATTGACTAACCAACTACAATTATACAATTCAGTTTTACGTGAAAGCAAAAGCTCATCTCGCCCATGCAGAAGCAACACATCACATCGTGAGAAGCGCGTTGGTCTCTCATGCCCGTCTGGACTCACAGGAAGCGTGAGCTCTTGATGTTAATGATGTGATCAAGATGTTAGAAGTATTATGTTTTAAACATGTGCAACGCCGTCATCTTGAGCTTGAATGATTATCGGCGAAAATGATTTTCCAAAACTACAAAACCGATTGAAAAGCTTGGTGTTGTTGTCATAGTTCAATTTCAACAGAAGAGACTTAGTTTTTGTGAAGATGGCAATGAATGCCATCTGACACGCCCAGAAGCACTGCTCAGGGAAAAAAAAACGTTTTTATTTTAGAAAACTGTAATAGAAGATTACTTAAGAATACTGTGTTAACTGTAGTTTCACGTGTTAGTTTTGGCATATGCGGACCAAATTGATCAGTCGCTGATCAAATTGGACATGAACTGGCCCCAAAATGAAACACATAGCGTCCTACCTGTAGAGACAGCATCACAGCCGTGGTCGAAGAGCTCACCGAGAGCCGAGCTGCTATTGGTCCGTCTGGCTTGCTTCCCGTCAATGGCATCTAGCGATTGATAGATGAATAGGCCCAAAGCGCTGAGCATGAAGGCCCAGCCCGGAACCTGCCGTGAGCGAAGAGATGTGTGAAATCTACTTCTTCATTACAAATGTCTGTGCTGTATACGCTCCAAAATTCAAGGACATTTTTTTGGTGTTGTCTGTCCAAAAACATTTCAAGGGAGGTTTGATAAGAGCCCGGACCCGTGTTTCCTGGAGAGTCGGCACAGCCCCTTTCACAACAGATTCACCAAGCAAAACAAGTCATCACATTCCCAGGAAATCCGTTTCCAACATCTGATGCATCAATCCACATTTGTCAGCAAGAATCCTTGAGGAGCACTAATTTTCCACAATTGAATAAACTTCTTGATATAAATAATATATATAAATATATTTATCATTTATGTTTATAAATATAAACTTGATGTAAATATAGACTTGATATACCTATATAACTATAAACTATAGACTTGATATAAATAAACTCTTGAACATATCTGCGTGTTTGCACTTGCGATTAAATCTGGGTGATATTTATAACAATGATAATATTGCACAAATACTGTGACTTTATTTGGAAAAAAGTCACAATGTTTCCTGACAATGTATGTTCTGCATGGGTTTTCAGTGATATATTTAACATGAAGCTATAACTTTTTCAATTGTTTAAATTGGCACTTACAATAGCATATTTTGACCAATTAAGAAAAATGTTAGCAAATAATGGTTTATTATCATGATATTACTACGTATATTATTTTACTTCAATACCAAAACTATATTGATTATAGTAACATTGTTTATTTTTCTGTTAATAGTCAAATTCTCATTTTTTTAATCGGTGCATTTATAATAATTATACTAACTGAAAGCAACCTTCACAAAGTAAAGTATTTAGGTCAAAGTTCATCACAAGACCCTTTATCTGTACTTAACCCTTGCAGCGAGCGATTTAAAAGAGCGTGTTCAGCAAAATCCTGCGATCTGTGGAGCAATAAAGAGAGAAAGATCTGGACTTTGTCTCTGATCCAGGGTTTGTCCACAATCAGGTCACAGGGCAGCACAGGCGCTGATCCAGAGTCATAGTTACTCTGATTCAAGTGGTTAAAGTGAAAATGAAAAACAACTCAATGTAAACGCCTTTTTTCTTAAATGTAAATACACCGCTTTTGCTAAATGAGTTTTGTAGTGTAGCAACACATTGAAAAAATGATTTGTGCAATTTGTTTATCAATGTATACGTCTACAAACACAACATTTACTTTATACAGTATACTATGTATACAGTATACTGTGTGTGTGTGTGTGGTGTGTGTGTGTGTGTGCGTGTGTGTGTGCGTGTGTGCGTGCGTGTGTGTGTGTGTGTGTGTGTGTGTGTGTGTGTGTGTGTGTGTGTGTGTGTTGTGTGTGTGTGTGTGTATTTTAAGGGTCCACAAACATTGGGGGGACCTGACAACTGACTTAATATTGTATAATATTTTTAGGGCCTAACTTCACTTATTTTACCAAAACATCTAGTGATGCGCCAGCGATATATGTTGGTTGGCCAATGCACACATGACCAAAAGGCTGCACTTTTTATTCATAGTCTACAGCATTGTAAAATTCGAAAGCAAGCCATCTACTGTATTTAAAAAAAAATATTATCAAATGTGTATACACGGATACAGTATGTGTTTGGACTGTTTTTAGCCATAGTCATGGTCATAGCCATGGGATGTAATATCCTATATACTGTATTGCCCAGTGCGTGTGTGTACAGTACATGTGTACAGAAACATTTTTAAAAACTATTAGCGTGCCTTTGGAGTCATTTGACCCATGCTGCGACTCTCCGGCGTCAGCGAACTCGACCCCACTCGGACGCCGACGCGGAGCAGCAGTGAAATCAAACCAGCCGCGTCAGCTGTCACTCAAACTTTCACTCCTCGAGCAGCGAGCACTCACCTCCCGCGTGGCCGTGGGGCTGTAGCACACCAGCACCACCGTCGTCAGGATATTCACGAGCAGTCCGATGATGGTCAGCGTGTTCGGCGCGACCCACAGCGGGATTCGCTGGACCAGCCAGTTCCAGTAGAGCTGACAGGGCGGCTCGAAGAGCGAGCGGCCGGACGCGCTGTACTTGTGCTCCTCCAGACGCTTGAGCTGCACCGCAGACAGCGGCTCCGGCCACGCGCAGGAAGACGGCATCGGGATCGCGTGGGTGTAACGTTTACGTCCAAATTCCCGGTGTCCGAGTTCTGCAAGTCATGTGAACCCGGCGTTTACGTGTGGGGGGTCATGTTTTGATGAGCGGAACTACAGTCTCCGTCGCTCCAAACACTTGAGCGTAGATAAACGGAGAGGCGCAGGAAACTGCGCTCCGGAAGAGGACACGACCGGGAAATTTAAAAGCTTGCAGTACCGTGTCTGTCCGCCAGGCGTTTGTAGCAACTTTCTGTCACTGAACTCCGTTACCCAAAATCCCCCGAGTTTTAGTCTAGCGTCTTAATGTTTTTTTCCGACGCATTCAGCTTTTATATTTACTTATTTTGTTTAAAGTTGAGAATTATTCTTGTTGCTTATTCTTGTATTATAGCATTTTAATCTAGTATCATTCATGTATTTCTATAGACTGTTTTTGTAGTCTTGTAATGTCTTGTAACAGCTGAACTTTTTTTTTTAATCTTTACAGTTTTGCAATAATTGTGTTTATCGCTTAATTATTATAAATATTATTATTGCTTAACTATGTTTATCATTATTTTGTACAGTAGTCTGTTTAATTGCTTTTTTAATTTGCAAAAATCATTTTTTAATTATTTATTTAAGATATTTTGCAATCCTTACAAACACACCTGAAACTATTACACTGCTGAGTTTTGTTTTTCTTCACAAAACAAAAGTTCTTCTCAAGTTCTTGTGCAGTTCTTCACAACTGCTTTGAGAGGAACTGCGACTGAATAAAGCACTTTATAATTAAACACAAATCACAGTTCAGTCAGAGTGATCAGAAGTACAGGGAGAGTTATAAATAGCAACAAAACGACTGAGAGCAAACACAAGTTCATCATTTTATTTAACACTATCATGCTAAATGGCACATCGAACGGGTCAGTCCAAACACTTCAATCACGTTTCTGATACGAGCTCAACCCCAGCGTCTGACAAACGCCACAAGTTGTCAAACATGGAAAGCTTCTGGTGCAGTGGCTGAGTTACGCATGAAGGAAAATGAGGGTGAAATCAAACGGCAACGGAAATAAAACCTGATAGAAAGAGCAAACGAGAGACTTGTGCAGAGCTCATAAACACGCTACATCACTACATCTGTATGTTCCTCACCATAACATGTCCGTTTGTGATAGTATTATCCAGTGACTTAAGACATGCATCTGAGTTTATCACCACTTAATAAAGTCGAACTTTGCACCAACGCGCAGTGACATACAAACAGGCTTTTTTACGATAAATAACCGTGTCTGGAAACAACATGCCAACGCTTCAGACACATGTTCCATTATGGTTGGGATTTCTGGGAGAATCTGTCGTCATCATCACTCGAACCCCTTCTTTTCTATCTCCGAGGTCTTTGACTCGTTCATGTACTTATCAATGAGGTGTAGGGGAACTCCTCGCTTCATCAGCTCAAAGAACGTGAAACCTCCTGAAAGAGGGAAAGAGTCAGAGTGATTTACAAGAAATACTCTTTAATTTTTGTTGTGTCTTTTATGGGAAAAAGCTTCAGATGTTGGCAGAAATACGATGCTGTGTTACGGCAGCTATGTTGAGGAACAAATTCTAAACAAATTGCACAAAAAGCCAAGCAGAACATATCCTTTGTGACAGAAAAAAGCATCAGTTCCAATAATTATTTTTGACATGATTATTTAAAAACTCTGTGTCTGTGGTGGTGGGGTTGTGTATGTGTACGTGTGTGTGTGTGTGTGTGTGTGTGTGTGTGTGTGTGTGTGTGTGTGTGTTCAAGGAGTTGTACTGTATATGTGTATGAGTTGGTCTTGTAAATGTGTGTGACTTTGAATACATCTGGGTGGAAGGGATATACAGTATGTGTGTGGAGGAGAGTGTATATGTGTTTGCATTTGTGTGTATTTGTATCTGATTGTGCCTCTTTGTTTGTGTGTGATTATTTGTATACTGGTATGTGCGTGTGTGTGCACGAGCATAAATACAGTATGTAAGTGATTGCATGTGAGTGAGTGTGTGTGAGTGTGTGCGCGTGCGCGTAAGTAAAGCTTCTTCTACAAAGTAATAATACCATAATTACCTATTTATCAAGCTCATTTTGATGAAACCATGCAATGTATAAATTGCCAGTCTTGCCAGCACTTTTGAGCAAATCACCATTTTTTTAGAGTCTTTATTGAAACATTCCCAGCTTTAGAAATCAATCCTGGTTGGGCTCAGCTGCTTATGCATCACACGCAATGGACAAAACTAGTATTTTTAGAAACCAAGGGATGCTGAATGAATGAAAAAATAAGCTTCATATGCCCGAAATCATATGAAAGCTTACCTCAAATGAGAACAAACTATTCCTGAGTGATGACTGGGGAAGAGAAGAAAGTAAGGATTAAATCCAGTTTACATGAGAGAGTTATATGTTCAGGGTTCGTCACTGACTTAGTCATTACAGATTTAACGTGAAGGAGTTAAAAGGTCATTCCACAGGAAAAAATACAATGGGACGATTTTTGACAGATAATGGAGAAATGTCAACAAACAATGTGTGCAAACGATTTTAATCTGGTCCAGTGAGCTGGTCATAATCTGCAGTGGAATAATTTGTTTCTCAAAAACTGGAAAAAAAATAAGAACAATCAATGTATTGTTTAAGAATTATATATTCATACACAACATGAAACTAATCTTTTAAATATTAATTAATATTATTAACATTTTACATATAGTAAAAATATATAGTAAAATATTAACATACATGTATACTGTATTTATTTAGTTTCATGATATACACAATGTTTTGAATCTTTGTATGCTTTGAATTTTTAAATAATTTAAATGCATTTCAAATTTCTCAAAATCTTCCAAGAATTCAACAGTAGTTTTCCAAAAAAAGACAAGCTGATATTTACAAAGTTAAGCACATGGGAATGATTGATTCACGTTTAACACAATGTATTTATTAAAGAACAGAAGTCACTGTCATCCACACAATTGAGCTATAAATTAAGCTTCCCTGCTATTCACACTTTCGAAGTCCACAAACTGGAAAACTTTTGGTTATGGGACGACACTGAAAAGGAACTTTGCTTCAAAAAACAAAGCAAAGTTTTAACCCAAACCTAATCTGCACAGACTGACCTTTGACCTCAAGCTTGCAGTCCACTTGAGCTTCTCCGAGGTCATTAATAGCTTTGCAGGTGTAAACGCCTCCATCGAAGGGGCTGGGCTTGCGGATCTCCAGCGTGCACACACCCTGATTGCTGAACATGCGGTAACGTGGGTCATCGATGATGGTGATCTTGTTTTTCATCCAGACCACCTTCGGCTAAAGGACAGGAGTAATATAAAATATTCAGAAAGTCAAATCACAAGACTGGGAAATTTTTAAAAAATGGCTATTTAAAAAATGTAATGTTTGTTATATATTGCTACTTTCGTATATGTGTACGGTATGCATCAATACGTTTAAATCAAATCATCAAATTAAAAAACTTTTTTTTTTCTATTTTGAAATGAAAATTCAGTGTTTAAAGCAAAAAATAAGAATATGTTATTGCTCAACTTTTTAGCTGTACCAATAAATCAGCAAAATACAATTTCCTCAATTTTATCATTACAAAGAGTTTAATAAATGAAAAAAATCAAAGTTGAAACAACAAATTTCAGGTTATAATTTGGATCAAATTATCCAAAATGAATACAAATTTAGTGTTGGAAATTTTCCAAGTTTGGAAAATCTGACATGACAGTTAGGGTCCAGCACTGACCCTCGGGTTGGCGCGCACGCTGCAGTTGAGGGTGGCGTTGTAACCGGCAATGGCGAACGTATTGATGAGCGGTTGAGTAAATCGAGGAGCCTCAGTGAAGTCGCGGTCGTTATACTCGGGATGCTTTAGTTGCAGGCCTGATTGAAAGTAAAAGGAAGAAGAACCGGAGGAGGGGGAGGAGGAGGAGGAAGAGTGAGAGGGGGAGGGAGAGAGGGGCTTTGCATGATACAAGCCAAGACCTGTATCATGGGGAAATATCCCTTATGTGATGAAGAAGAGACAACATCCATTATCAGCACAGGCAAAGCATTGCACGCCGTTTAAGATATAATCTGCAATTATGAATTGAATAGAGCGATGCAGGCCGAATTCATGTGAAATCATGGGGAGCTTTAAAAGCTGCTGCTTAACTGCAGATCATATCTCAAGGAATACTGCAAGTTCAATACAAGTTAATGTTATCGGCCAATAGAATTTTCATATTTTAAATAATACTTGACTACAGCTTTCAGTTAAGCTTTGTATTGAACAAGAAATTGACCCAATACATGGCAGTAGTAAAGCATGTAAAGCAAAGACAACATTTAATAGTTGAGTTGAATTTACCATAAATAAGAATGTATATGCTTACAAATAAAAAAGTAGTTCATCATAAGGGTTATGTGTTTGAGAAACACCATAAATGAGATGCTAGTCACTAAAATGAATAGTTTGCCACAAACGAGTAACCTACATTCTTTAGGTGCAGTGTAAATCTGTTCGTTTCACTGAATGAGATTAAGGTCAAATATGATTCCAGATTATTAAGAGATTAAATGAGCAATATGCACATAAAACATGCTGTGAATTTTTACAAATCTTCTTCAGCTTTACCTTCCTTCACAATCAGGGCACTGTCTTTAGTGCTGGTGGCACTCTCGCTCAAGCCCACCATGTTCTCTGAGTAGATCCTGAAGAAATATTCGTTCCCCACAACCAGGTCTGGGATTGTGATGCAGGTGCGATGATAATGCTCCACGCATGTGTACCACTCCTTTCACATAGAAAACCCACAACATTGGGAATGTCCATGTAGGTTCGACATTTCAAACGTTACCATTGTTTTCTTATCAGCTTTTTGGATGGTGTAGCCTGTGATTGGTGCATTGCCACTGTCTTTGGGTGGGCTCCAGTCCAACGCCACGTTGTTCCCCCAGATCTCTTCAATCTTGACTGCCTGTGGTGGGCCGGGAAGGTCTGCAGCAAATAATGTCCAATATTAGAGTGAATGCATTACGGCCACCAGGCTTCTTTTGTCTTTTTTTTTTTTTACCAACAATTTGGATGTCCACCATGGCCGTGTCAGTGTGGTTCTCCACCTGCACACTCAGCTCATACTTCCCTGAGTGTTTGCGCTCGGCCTTGCGGATAAACATGATGCTGTCGCAGTCTGAGTTGCGGATGTTTATGCTTGGATCAATAGCCTGGCCTTCTTTCAACCAGTTGACCTTTGGCCTCGGTTTTCCCTAAGTTCATTGAAAGCAACTTGATGAATAATAATATCAATGTATCAATGACACATGTAGTGGTATGATGAGATGAATAAAACCTTTGGAATTTGCATTAATTATTCATTTCGACGTGAAACTGACGTAAAATCTGCTTCAATAGTCTTCATGCACGATCGTCAGTATTTGAACAAAGCAGCAGGTTCCAAAAGTTACTTTTAATGTGTTTGTTGTCCACAAGGTGGCACTATAATTGTGTATTGTATTAATACGTACATTTTGCAACCATGTACAGTATTTGGATTTAAGGTTTTCAAAGACAAGGGAATTGGTGTTGTTTCAATAAGAAACACCATTAAGACATTTGACTTATTTCAATGTGCGTGTGAGGTTAATCACAAGTCATTTACTCGCTCACTTCTGCCAGCAAAACCAGTGACCGTGTTGGCCACTATAGCGTTCAAAATTCAGCATAAAAAATAACTCCTGTATCCACCGTATTACTAGACAATTAAAGACATATAATAATAATAATAATAATAATAATAATAATAATAATAATGCATTCAATTTATAATATATTTATTTATTGGCGCCTTTCAAGACACTCAAGGTCGCCTTACAGAAGCACAACAACATTCACACACATACCAATTATGAATTTAGGACTTTTAAAACTTCCTTACCATGAATGGTACAACAAGGTTTACAACCTCACCGACTTTCCGAATGTAAGTTTGCTTCAAATGTCTGGGTATGCGAATCTTTGGGGGCTCTGTAAAACCAGACACTTTCTAGAGTAAAGCTGGTATTGAGTAATACAGATTTCCATGAAAAGCCTTGGTGAAGATGGCAGGACTCACCGATCACCTCTTTGACCAGTATGGAGTGCTGTGTGGTGCGTGGTGAACTGGCACCGGCTGCGTTTATTGCTCTCACACGGACTAAGATCTTCGCTTCAGGTGGTAGACCGGTTATGGTGTATTTAGTCTTTTCTGTCAGTTCTTTATTTGCAACAGTCCACTCATCGGCTGCACAACAAAACATACCTGTTTAATAGCTGACTTTAGCACGTGTGAGGGGTCCGCTAGACAGGGTCTTACTTCCTTCAATGCAGTATTCAACCAGGTAGCCATCAAGTCCAGCCGCTCCAATGGTGTCCGGTGGTCTCCACTTCATGGTCACAGTGGTGTCAGTCACATCATCCACCACCAGCATTGTGGGTTCACTGGTCACAGCTGGTCAACCAATTGGGAGCAGTTAGTCAACGAGGCACTATTGATCATCTTCAGATAGAAATTGGTTACGTTTTGTATATTTTGTTCTGTCCACTTATTTTGTGGTAGAGTGTGTGTGTGCGCGTGTGTGTGTCTGTGTTTTAAAAGAGTAAAGTAAAGTAAAGAAAGTGTTTTCAAAAGTAATTTGGTGGTGTGTGTTAATGTTATTGGCTTGTTTGTGTGTGTGCAATGGGATGTAAAGATGTATATGTGCCACTTGAACCCAAAAGTGTGTGTGTGTGTGTGTGTGTGTGTGTGTGTGTGTGTGTGTGTGCTTGTGTGTGTGTGTGATCTGTTGAATGTTAAGATGTGCCAGGTGTTTGTGTGTTTGTTGTGATAAATCTGTTTAGTTTGCTTGTGTGTGTTTGTGTATGTGCTATACGTATGTGTTATAAATAGAGTCCAGAGTTCAAGCTGTGCAGTGTGTGTGTTTTTTGCTGAGTGTGTTGTAGCTATGATTGTCTGTGTTTGAGTATAGATGTAATGTTCAGACCAAGTGTGAGTTTGTTTGTTTGTGTGTGTGTGTGTGTGTGTGTGTGTGTGTGTGTGTGTGTGTGTTTGCGCTACTGTTTGTGCTCTCATTAGAACCGACTACTCTTCTCGAGGTCTGAGGCTGACTAAGGCAGAGAGTGTGTGATCAGGTAACAGTATAATCCGTGGTGGCATTGGCAGCCATTGTAAAGACACACTCAGTATTTTCTAAATCTCAGGCCTGTCCTCTGGAGGTCACATGCCGTGCGACACCTGTTCGACTGGAAGCCATAAAGCAATAGAGGAGCTGTGGCGTCTCTGCACTGGCTTTGTCTGGCCACGAGATACGGTTACATTATTACATGGTGTGTCATGTTACATAACAGAGTTAGTGCTCACGGCAGAACTGTTTTGAGGAGACACAAAATGCCACGGACTTTGCTGTGAGCCGCTGTAATGCTGATGGGCTGCTCGTGTACTCACCTAAAGGAATAAAAGGTTTGGAGGGTTCACTGGGTTTGGAGACGCCGATGGCATTAACTGCAAAGATGCGCACTTCATACGGAACACCTTCGATCATCTTTTTGGGCTCAAAGGTGTTTTCCTTGCAGAGGTCAAAGTTCAGCCGCATCCATCGAGAGCTTTGCTTCTTTTTCCGCTCAATGAAGTATCCTGAGACAGCCAAGGGAACACTTTCAGTTATTCATGCTCAAAGCGTAACTTTTTTACCTAACGAAAAAATAGTGTTTCATATTTTATATTGCTGTGTGTTGACTATTATTTTATTATGTTAATGTGTGTCGACTACAAGTAAACAAACACAGAAACTAAAAGTTACCAGCTTGAAATATCTATTTGTTTGCCTGCATGATTGTTGTTGTGGTCACAACTGAGACTTACCAAGAATGGGGGATCCACCATCATAGCGCGGAGGATCCCATGTCATAGTGCACCAATCTCCACCCACAGCAGGAACCAGAGGAGCTTCAGGGGGATCTGGAATGTCTGATACAAAAGATTATCTCAGAAGAAGAACTGTATGAAAGCCGCTCATGGAGACGATGAGAGTTGTGTCATTCAAAGACTTTCATTTGTATTGTGGTCTTTTGGTCTTTTTGGTCTTTTTTGTATTTTTGAAGACAGAAAATTCTGGAAGTTTTGATAATTGTTTCTGCTTAATGAACGCATGGCTTGAATAGGCTTTGCACTGAACTGGCTTTTTAAAGAACATTCTTACCCACAACTTTAACCTTCACACTGGCTGTGTCCTCGCCAGCTTCGTTCTGCAGGACAATTTTGTAGTTTCCAGTATCTTCTCTTTCTGTGGCATCGATGGTGAGGCACGTGTGGTCTGCGAATGTCTCCGCTCGAACACGACTTCCTGTGTCGAGGATGACCTGTGCAACACCACCAAAAGATCCAAAGATCTGGAGATGACTTCTAAAGTTGGGCAGCACAATTCCACCATGGCTTTGTGTGTTTTACTCACTCTTTCTCCTTTCATCCACACTACTCGAGGTGCTGGTTCTCCGCTGGTAGGTATCTCCAGACGAAGTTTGTTTCCCGCCACAATAGTCACCGTGTTGTCTTGAGCATTTAGAGCTTCTAAATGCACCTTTGGTGGATCTGTAGAGTTTCAAATGTTGATCTTTCTGAGATCTGTCTAAGTTGTGTGATGGTAAGTGATTGTCCTTCAGTTTTCATCATACAATGGTGGTACCTATGACGTGCACTTTGGCAGACAGGGTTTGTGTGTAGCCCTCAGGGACAAAGGTGTAGTCGCCAGCATCATGGATGGTGGAGCTCTCAATGTTGATGTTGTGGTTTCTGTAAAACAAAGACAAGATCATCAAGCGTTTTGGAAAAGGATAAGAAAAGAGAAAGAGATATATCTTTTTATCTTTTATCAATTTTAGAGTTAGATCAAAAGACCAAGTTGATTAAGCTCTCTCACACATCTTCTCTCGCTCTCTCCCTATCTCCCTATCTCTTGCACTCTCTCATTTCTTACTCCTTCTCCATAACTCTTTATTTTCTCTTCTGTCTCCATCAGCAGTGGTGTAAAGTACTGGAGTAAATGAACTTTGTTACTTCACTTAATTATTTTTGTCTACTTTGTATTTGTACTGAGATAATAAAATATAAGCAAATTTACTCTCTATTTGACTACATTTTTGATTGAGTATGTATGTGTACTCTTTACTCTACTACATTTGAATTCACACTTATCATTATTTGTTACATTGTGATCCATTTGTACGATGCAATATTGCCATCTGCAAGGTGCTGAAGGTACTTGATGCTATTTATGAGCTAAATCAAGTAAACGTGAATTAGCTGTTGCACTTTTTTCATTTGAGTTACTTTAAAATGTAATACTTTACAACTTTACTCAAGTCTTCTTCAAATTGATAACTTGTGACTTGTAATGGAGAAATTTTTACAGTAAGGCATCCATACTTCTACTCAAGTATGGCATCAATCTTTTTACTTTTCACCATTTCTCTCTCTCATTAACTTCTATCCCACTTCCTCTGTGTAAGGATACACCTAGAGTTAACCGCACAGTGACTGTGGAGAACGAGTGTGTTATTAATATACATATGAGAGACGTACTTTGTTTTGTGCAGTATGTTGAGCCGGTCACTAGGCTGGATCAACTGTCCATTCCTGTACCAACGGCCAGGAACATTTCCCGGATAAATCTCACAGTTCAGCTGCAGGGGCTTCCCCAGAAAAACAGTCACATTCTGCAGATCCTGCAAAATCTTCAGAGGCTTCACTGAAAAATTCAGCAGCATGAGAAAGAGTGGTTTGAATGAACGTCAAATAGCTGAGAAGGAACACTGAAAAAAAAGCTTCATCATCATACAGTCGACTTGAACGTGAGCCTGAGTGGTTCCTCCAGTGGCCATCAAGGAATATGTGCCAGTGTCGTCTTTTGAAGCATCATCAATGATGAGCCAGTGTTTGGTTCCCTCAGACTTGACACGATACCGTGATCTCACACCCGTGGGAACTTCGACTCCATTCTTCATCCTGTCGCACGGAGATCAATCTAGTCTCAAAAGCACCATCACCCACTGCTGAAACACTCACCATTTCACTTTTGCTCCTTCCTCCGAGACCTCACACTCCAGTTCAATGCGCTCATTTACTGTGGTTTTCACAGGTTCCAGCTCTTTCGCTATGTTAATTGGAAGTTCTGGAGAAACATCAGGAGTAGAGTAAAAGATCCTTATCACATTCACCTTCACAATAATATTGTTTCTGTACAAGTGCTGCTATGTTTAACACCATATGTGGATTGCAGAGATGAAATGAACACTAAAATGCACAAGAAGAAAGACCGTACCTTTCACGAACAGTTCTGATGTGCATTTCTCATCTCCTGCGATCACTGAATACGCTGCGTCGTCGTTGATCTGACAGTTGTTTATGACCATAATTCTCTGAGTCCCTTTTTGCTCAAAGATATACCTGGCAAAATGTTATCAGTTATAATATTAAAATGTACAGTTGAATTTTCTTGTGACAGAAGCTTTCTTTAATTTACTTGACCAAATATATAAATCTAATACTAAAACAAGACGAGTGTGTACGTATGAAGCCATTATTATATAATGACAAAAACAAGACCAGATAGTTAGGAAAACATATAAATGGAATAGTTTACGTTAAGTTTCCTATCAACAGTAGACATTTAACTCAGATACTATATATCAACATACAGTATCTGTATCTTTTGCATGACTTGGATTTTGCTGTGTTTTATGTGTCGACAAAAATATTCACTTCAGCTTTCACTGTCATTGTATCTTGTTTGCAATGCTTCTGTTGTAACACCTCTGCAGACATTAGCTAGTAGCATGGCACTGAGTATGGCACTGAGCATGGCACTCACAGTACAGAGGACAGATTGACCGACTTACTTCCTATTACTTTATTGAGGAGCCAGAACGGTCGGCACATGTGATGGAGGAGGTGGGTGTGGAGGTAATGGCAGACAGGTGGTTTCACCATTGCATAACAGACAAAAAGGACAGATAGACATCATGCCTAGATCAAAGAGGGGCTGAAAGAGCTGTTGTTATGTTTGCAGACAGAATGACAATAGAAGAGAGAGAGAGAGAGAGAGAGAGAGAGAGAGAGAGAGAGAGAGAGAGAGAGAGAGAGAGAGGAGAGAGACTGAACATAAATTAGGAATGAGAGAGGGAAAGAGATGGAGAGAAAGAAAGAATGGGGGGGGGCAAAAAGATTGAGACAGATAGGGCTGGAGAAGAGTGAGAAGGAGAGGGAGATAGGGAGAGAGAAAAATATAAAGACTGATAGAGAGAGAGAATAGAAAGGGTGAAATACAGAGAAAGAAACAAAACACAAGAGAAAGAGAGAAAGAGAAACTAATAGGAGATTAGAGAGAGAGGAGATAGAGAGATAGTAAGAAAAGCTGAGACAGACATAACTGAAGCAACCAGAAAACTGCACTGACCACCCAAATGGCTTTAACGTAGTTGCAATTCAATTAAAAAAAACTATGAAATATTGTTGTTAATTTTATTGTAACAGTTTTTTGTAACTGTTTCTAAATATTAATATAGAAAACATTTATAATGAATTTGCCTTCACAACTTTATTAAAGGCCTGTGAGGGTGGTGGTGTGATTTTCCTGTTGTTAATTCTCCATTATACACTACATTCAACCCATCAAATGTAGCTCCAGAGCTTCACATCGGCCTTCAAACACAGAACGTCCTAGAAACATTTCTGGAAACCAGCATGAGGCACATATTAATGCTTGAAGTACGTTTGGTGTTTGACGGGCATGAAATGTTGGTGAGAGTGTGTAATGTTGGCATTGCCATCACCCAAACCAGAAGAAGATCGTATTGCATTATGTGCTGCCCATTCATTTCAATTTGCCTTTCAACAAAACTATGAATAAATAATTGTGGTTTTATTTCATTGCTAATTTCCCCCCATAACTGTGACACTATTTTTGTATACGTATATACATGCATATTTCTTTTCAAGATTAAGCAGCTGCTATAATGTCTTTCTTTTTTGCCAAACCAACCTTGCTTCCCAACCTCTCAGTCATGTCTTCAAAGAATGCAAGACATTCTATAGCTCAAACTATTGCAAGACATTTTAGAGGTGGTTTTCAAAAATGGCGGTAATTCGTTCTTAACTGGACAAAATAATGGCTGTGACAATTGGGTTCTGATGTATATTAAAGTGAGCAAAAGGTATACGTACTTGGGCGTGGGACGGATCTCTTGACCATTCTTGTACCATTTCAATTCAACATTGGGATCAGCAACTTCTACGATTAACCGGATCTTTCCTCCTTTGTCCACCTGATACGCCGGATCCAGTCTCTTGGCAAATGCTTTTGAAAAACGTACAAGAGAAAGTCAATCATTTAGGACACAAGCACAAAACAAACTTTTTTTCTAACTTTGAGGAGAAAAAGGATTGTCATTTAATATTATTGAAGGTTGTCTCCCTGTTCATTCAGAAACAAAAGTGTATCTACAAAACATGGGTGTCACTTAAAATTCATGGTTCAAAAGAAATTGAACAATAAGCAAAATCTTGATTATTGGTGATCAACGTTGATTTTTCATCATCTTATCTCAACCAAGCCAAAACCATGCTTGTGTCAAACCATAAGATGTTGAGAACAAAGCAGAATCCGAACCTTCGCTCTTTTTCTCTTCCTTCTTGGTTTTCTTCAGTCTTTTCAGCAGTCCTCTGAGATCAGTGATACCGTAGTTGAAAGCAATCTTCTCATACTCATCAGGTCTGGCGTTCTTCAGTATCTCCCAAACGTCTACCTCAGGGGCTTCTTCTTGCTTGACCTCCCTGAGGTCACATAAGGCAAGTTTTAGAGGAAAAGTTTATGCTTGTGCTCAACAGACATGTGCTGAGGAACAAAGTATATTATGTTGACGATATGGATGCATAAAAATATGCACTTGTTCCTCAAGACATGTTACGCAAAGAGATGGGCTGAAAATGATCCAATTAAAGCTACATGGTTAGTCACATGATTTTTTTTGTTTATGATCGACAACATGGAGGCTGATTAAATGTTAAAATATGTCATCTTTGTAAAATACAATTCTAGGAATTTAGTTTATTGTGATTCTGAGGAAGTGATCTGAGACTTTGGATGGCTATGGAATAATGAGCACATGATGTTCTAAAAAGGACATGTTTGTTTTAGTGTAGGCATTAAAATGAAATCATTAATATTAGGACTGTCAAATAAAGTAAAAAAGGCAACTCAAAAATATATTAAATTGATGTGACATTTCAAAACCTCCATTTTTTAAAATGGAAAAATATTTGCAGTCATTGGTAGACTATGCAACTGTAGAAAACTGCTAAAAGTTAATTTAATTTAATTATTTTAACAGCCCTAATTTTAATTTTCTACTGTATGTATCTGTAGTACCCATCTCTTTGACCACATTAATAGTTTTCATTATGGTTATACAGTTATTTTTCAGATTAGCATTAGTTGAAAGGGTTTATTAGGAGGGAATGCGATTATTAAACAATTGTAATGCATGTTCAGTAGATGGTTAAATTAGTCGTCATTCAGTTTCACTATTCAGCCTTTTCGTCTTCAGGCATTCCTCTGAATGTCTGGTCGCGGAAGTGGAAAGCTAAATAAGACAGGCAAGTATTAAGAGCAAAACGTTGGCAGTTGCAGTTTCTAATTTCTTCCGGATAAATAGAAATTGCTTGAAAGTAGCGATAACACTATTTTACAGGTTCATTCACCATCAGCCACCCATAAACGATAAGAAAACCTTTTTCTCTCAGTGACAAGAAAATTATTTTTCCATCGTTTCTGTTCCTGAATGGTTAATGAACACTAGATTTAAAATAAAGTGTTACCGGACTACAGTAGGCCCACACTCTCGCTCGGACATTTCCTCTTCAGATCATGCGTGGAAAGCTAAAAGATTATTGCACTTACCATTGTTACTTCTAATTGTTAAATTATTTACAGTACTAACCTGCTGTTTCTGAATGTGTAGGGAAGAAAAACAGACAAGCCAAGGTAATTTTGGACTTTAGATTTTTGGACTCTAATAATCAAACAACTACAAAACTAAGAAAAAATCTTAAAGAAAAAAGAAAAAAAAAAAAAGAAAATATGAAAGGTGGTGTAAATCATAACATTGTTTCTAGTGAAATTACTTAAAACAGACGTTTGAAACAAGCTACATGCCTACTGTTACAAAGTTAACTCAAAAATTTCATAGCTGTATTTAATCTCGAGCCCTAGTCTTAATTGTCTCAATTTTCTCTTGAACATAAAACGTTTGTAATTTAAAAATTTTGGAAATTACTTGTAATTTTGAGATTTTAATGTTTTGTAAGTCATTATTGGCTTGATGTAACCCTGAAAAAAAAGCAAGACAGACGTCCACATAAATATTTTCTGACTACTTATATCTGAGGTTTTCAAAGCCTGTTGAATTTTTGCAACAGTGTATGGAGAAGAAGATGAGGAAGAAGAAAAAACAACCCAAATGGGAATTCAAAATGGAAAAAAGAAAAAGAAAAAAAAAATTCTGGTCCTCCCGGGAAAAGACTGGAGTTCTCACCTATGTTTGAGAAGCCCACTAAAGTCAAGCTCGCCTGCATCGTCCTGGCCTTCACTGCTGTTGTTAACAAGAGGAGATTAATGGAGATTCGTACAACACAGAGCTAACACAAACAATGCTAAAAGAACAACGCAAGAGCCTGCAATCGTGCATGGATTCCACACCAATGCTGGATTGAGGTGTACACAAGTGATTTGTGCACAAGCTACCAAAGAGTCTTTACGATCTCATGACTGAATCTCCCACTGTTAATATGAAGGTTCTTTGGGAGAACAGTATGAACTCAGATAGTTTGCGTTGCTTTCTAAGACATTGTTGGGGTGATGGTGAGAGCGCTGGCATTCAGATTGAACACGTCGATTTGGTGGTTTGTTCTGTTGACTGAAATCTCCAGGCAAAATTTCTGACCAATCAGACATTCACCAAACCATGTTTCTGCATTGGGTGGATATATTTACATGTGTTTTAACTGATAAACATTGACAAAAGAGATTTGACATTTCTCGTAGGTCATATACGCATTTTAAATTTGACTATAGCGTTTCTGTATCCTTTTACCTTCTTTTAAAAGCTGAGCGAATATCAATACTTTGGGATACCTCCGGGATTTCTGGAGAGAAAAAAAAAACAATAACTGAACAAAAACCTAGACTAATTCAACTTTAATAAAAATTGGAGATTTTAACTATAAAAATCTATACATAATTATCTAAATTTTAAATTAAAGAACAAACCTTTGACCTCCAGGTCAAAAGAGCAACTATCAAATTTGTCCTTGTACGTGACCTCGCATCTGTAATTCCCTGCATAATTCTCTTTTGCCTTGATGATATGCATCTCAAACGTGTGAATCTGCGTCAAAGATCACAAAGATTTCTGTAATTTGTGAAAATAGAATATGCTGGTTGAGATTGATCACCTTGGAAAAGCGATCGAAAGATTCTTTCAGCTGAAGATGTTTTCCAGTCTTGCTAGCTAGATCCATCCACTTGCCCTTAAACCATTTAATTGTTGGTTTACGAAGTAAATCTTTGGCCTCCACTTTTGCAATAAAGGTGATGTCCCCACCTTAGAGACAAAAAAATATATGTAACATGTATGTTTACATTATTATTTTACGACATTGAAACATTGAACGTGAATCGGTTACTGACCTACAGTGATGGAGCCACTTTGTGGCTGTTCAATTAACAGAGTAGAAAGGGGAGGAGTCTCAATCTGTTTGTCAATATCTTCAGGAGGCTGTCCTTCCCCCAAAGACCACACTAACCAATCAGGAGCAAGAATACATTTACTTACTAAGTGACTCAAAGAGCTTCATTAAAACATTATTAACAAATATTAAGTAATGCTCAATAAATAAGGTCAAAACTGACTGCACAATTAGTTTTACTGTTTTTTTTTTCTGTATCTTTTGTATATAATTTTTTAGTTTTTAACTGATTGCACACAATATTTGCTTACGATATTCTACAGTATCTGCTTTTACCTATTGTGTGTAAAATGTTGTATATAAACAAACTTGTCTTCATTTTATCTGCCTGGTCAGTGTGTATAATATAAATTAATTTACTGACACATATACCGTATTACATATAAAAGCGCTCAACAAAGACAGATGAACACATTATTGCATTACATATTGCTGCCACAAAGCAACATGGAAAGCATAAAGACACTGAACAACACTGAATGACCTTAAAGAAGGGGGACAAAGAGAGAATCGATTAGCATATATACACATCACTCGGGAAAAATCACTTCGTGAATCTGGGTAATGGCTTAGTGAGATTTCCTAGTGATCCACAGATTTTCCCATGGAGGAAAAAGCATCCAGTTTGGGAAAATAAGAAAAATGAAAAGAAATGTAATTGATTATAGTTTAGCCAATGTTTCCAAATTTTAATGGTCAGTTAAAGCATCTACTCAGTTATAATATTACCTGAGTCTTTCCTCCCCCTTGTTGACTCAGAATCGTTATCATCTGAACAAAGACAGAGAGAAATTTACAGCATATTATTGCAAATATTACTGTAAAGTTCAGTGCGGCAGACACACGTCAACACACGAAGGTACGTGATCACAGATATGAACACAAAGCAGACATCGACTATTACAGCCATGCTCTTTGTGGAGCTTGTGATGGCTTTTGAGATTTTAGGCAGACAAATATTAATGCAATTATAAGATGTTAATAAAACAGCAACACAAATTGCATTTATGTTTTGCAGGAAAAAAAATCTGCAAGGAAAATGAAGTAATCGTTGTTAGGAATCTCTCAATCTAGAATCTCTCAAACACATTATTTTTACACATTTTTTTATTTACTATTTCCTTGTACAAAGTATCAAGATCATTGTTGGAATATCTTACTCGGCAGGTCAATAGAAAGTTTCTTGTGTATGATGCTGTCTTCTGCAAAAGAACAGAATACAATCATTCGATTGAGTATTCTAACAATGTCAAGGTTTTAAAGGCGAAGGTCTTTTATTTTAGATAAAACTAAGAAAAATACGAGGGTGAAGCGCGGGGAAAATCTCCCAAGATAAAAAAAAACCTCTCAAAGTAGCAAAATAAAACAGACAATGGTCTGAAGACAAAAAAAGAAAGACATCTAGCATGCAAATACAACAAACCAACAGCGGTCAAGAGAAACTGAAGCCTTTAACAGTTCAAACATTTGACTAAACGTGACTGACAGCAGATGGCATACTCGAACTACGGTAAATGAAAAAGAAACTAAAAAGAAAGTAAAATGTGATAAGCAATGTTTTATAATTACCAATAATGATCTACAAATCAAGGTGGGAACAAGACAAGAAACATGCAAAACATACCAAAACAAGGAAGCACAGAGAACAGAACTCTT
This sequence comes from Paedocypris micromegethes, assembly GCA_028031935.1. Taxonomy (NCBI): domain Eukaryota; kingdom Metazoa; phylum Chordata; class Actinopteri; order Cypriniformes; genus Paedocypris; species Paedocypris micromegethes. The sequence goes on from CM051496.1 coordinate 11,921,350, forward strand.
ATTTTAAGCACTGTCAGAATACTAGTCCCCCTTCCCTGCTCACTGAGACTGAGATCCTGTCAGTGTCAGTGGTTAATTTTTTGTTTTGATTAAAACAAATTGTTTCATTGAAACACTTCTAATTACAAACACTTTATTTCAGTCATAAAAGCGAGCAAAATGTAGCAATTGTAGCAAAAAAAAATCTTTCTCTCTTTTCCATCTTCATTATTAATATCATGTGTTACAACATTAAAAGTAGTAAAATAAACTATTATTTTTAATATTACTGTTATTACAACATTACTTGTATTTTACATTGCCTTATTAAGAACAAGTAAAACTTTTATATTAAATATTTTAGTTTTCTTTCCTTTCAATTTTTATATTTTGTTGCAAAAAGTATTAAAATGAGATGTTAACTGATAACAAACTGCATTGTTGAGATTCTCATTAGTACAGAGTAATGGTGTTTGGATGAAGATGGGTTGTCATGACTACCAACCTGCTAGAGGAGGTGATGGGGGGCTGATGGTGACATCATCATCTTTATCTGAAATAAAGATTGTGAGTGACACAAACACCCACCTATCTCTAAGCTCCATGTCCAGCCTCAGACCAGCACAGCATGCACAAGCAAACATGGAGTTTAAACTGTGCACGGTCCACTTACTGGTCAGAGTTGAAACAACAGACCATTGACTGGGAAAAGACCATGATGTCTTTGCTTTTAAATGTCAAATGTGACTGTACGTTTATAAAATGTGTATGTGTTGCGCCAAAGTCGAGCTGAGTGTGACGTGCCCGACCAGATTGGAAAGAACGGGATCAACTGGCAAATGGGTTTTAAGCGTTTGGCTTGGAGGTTGTTCAAATACAGGACACTGTTCTCATGCATCGGTGTAGAACTGCAAAATGAAACCTTTTTTTTTTTCATACTCAGTCTATTATGATTTTCATAATACCCCATAATATTCATCATTTCAACTCGAAGCAACATGTATTGAAGGTTGAAGTTGACCTTATGCATCTGCACCAGTGTCAGTGTTGTTGAATTAGAACACTGTGTTTGTGAAATGATCTTTACCTGAGCTACAGGATAATGCAAACACTCTCTCACGCGTGAACCAAGAGTTCGCACCCGGAACCTCAAAAATAAAAAAAAAAACCCAGGGGAAGGATGTGGTTGGCTCTTACCTATGGAGGTGGTCTCAAGAGAATTCTCCAGTGCGGTCAGACCAGAGTTTTGGGCAAGAGTTTCTGATACGACAGACACAGTAAAGTATGTGCACATGCCGCTTTAAGCAAGAAGCATCAGCAACACACATACACACACCTGCACTAATGGATGATACACACACATACACAAAGACAGCTTTACATTTATACTTGCATACATGCAAGTCTACAGACACAAGTCATCTCATTTATGAAGAACAGGGTTAAACTTGGTAACATTGGTTTGGGTTACATATTTGATAGTTTCTCATAAATGAATTTTGACAGCAAAAAATGGGTTAGAAATGATAACTGGAAGTTTAGATCGCAACCTTTAATTTTTTATGTCGACAACACGACTACTATAGTCTCTACTGTATTTATTTACACTTCAGGTTGTCAAAGCAACAGACAAATCAAACACATTGGGTTGATGATGAGGCCTGAGATTTTTTATTGTAATATTTGATATAAAATAGTAAAAAATATAGTCTGTAGTCTATAGTCTATAGTCTCTCAAATATAGTCTGGTCCTTGGGCATTCAATTGCTGCTAGAAATGAATTTTCTAGTATTTTTGCTGTCTTGAGTGCTTTGATTTATTTTATATTATTCTCACATATGTTATAAGTTTTTGTATTTGTACTGTAACCTAATCAATATACATTTCATTGATTGAAATTAAAAAGTCTTTTTTTTTAAAAAGCTAAAATAAAATTCACCACTCACCTTCAGGCTGGCCATTGTCTGTCCAAAGAAAAAAAGAAAACAATACAACTTTATCTGTTGAGGATATGTCTTCTTTTTTAAACAGTCAATTGGAAATTGACAAAAGTCAAATGCTGAACATTTAAACACTTAAATTAAGACATTTAAATTATCCTTATTATTGTAGCATATTGTAGCACTTGTCTTGTTCTTGTCAGTATTTTGTTTTTGTATTGTACGGCTGCACTGTCTGGAGCTTTTCACTCACCGTAGCTCACACTCTGTTGGTGATGTGACAATAAAAGTGATTTGATTTGATTGACTTGAAAATATTTGCATTAAAAAATATCGATATTGCAAACCGAGTGTCTTTGCCTTTGGTGTTCAGAGATTTTGTTTGTAGTTTTTTTAGTTCTCTTACACGTGTCTTTGTCCCACTATATTGTGCTCATCCTCTTCTTACAGCCATGCTTTGGTTTCTTGATGAATATTATAATTGTAGGGGTGTTGGTAGTTTAAAGCCATGTCCTTACAGACCTAATGTGATTATAGCAGTGAAGTACAAAGCCGCCGTTCTATTTTTGCTCTCATGCATGTGACGGGCATCTGACTCTTTATTATTTTTCTCATTTCATTTATACTGATTGCTTTCTTTCTCGCTCTCTTGCTCTTTCTCTGTCTGTTTCTCTCTGTCTATTTTCTTTCTTTCTTTTTCCCCAACTCTCACCTTTTCAGGTCTTTCTCCGTATTGTCTTCTTTTTATCTTTCTGCATATTATTTTTTTTCTCTTCACTCAAATTTTGCTCAGTTTTGATGTCACTTTCTCTTTTTATTGTATTTTTCCAACAGTCTCTTTGTCTATTTCATTCACCGATCTTGCTTTATTAATCGCTCTCCCCCTTCCACTTGTTTCTCCCCTTCCTTTTCTATCTCTTCTTATCTTCCTTTCTTTTTGTGCGTAAGAAAGGCTTACACCACACGTTAGCTTGGCTCAGCTCAGATTTGGAAATGACGTGAATCCTTCCACCCATCACAAAGCCATTTCTGTCAGCGTTGAGTCGACTGGTGTGGCCCTTGTGACCATCACCAGGGGCCGTCCACCTATAATGACTGTTTGATTCTTCTCACGGCCGTTTGCAGGTATTTTCAGCTGTCCCTGTATGTTCAGTTGTAAAGACGGACATGTTGACCCACACATCTAAATGCTTGTTAGTGGCCTTAGTGTGGACATAATTCAAAGCTTTTAACAAGGAACACGCTGAGTGCAATGCTGACATATTGGAAAGGACTGTTTATTTGACCATAAATATATCGTTTTTAAATTTACTGCTTTTAAGGAATGTACTACTAATTCTGAGAATGTCAGGCACCAGAAAACAGATGACAGCTTGAATTAGTTCGTGTTGATTTATGAGGAAAGATAATATTGTATTTAAAGTCACCTATAAGTCAAACAAAATTCCCATGTATAAACACACACACACACACACACACACACACACACACACACACACACACACACACACACATAATTAATAATGTAAATAATCTTATTTACTTAATTAGAAAAAGATAGTTAAATATGTATTGTATTGTATTGTCTGCTTAATGCACAAAATTGATGTGATTAATTACAAATGTCATAATACCCCTAAAACACCAGGCTTTATTTTAGAGTTATGAAAGACCAGACGGTTCCTTTCTGCACTTTCACTTGTTTGTGGCATTAAAGGCTTGTTGCTTCTTGAGAGTCTCGAATTGTATCGGTCACGCGTGGCAGTGGGTCATGACCTTCATCCTCTCGTATGGTTTATCACAGAGATCAGAGTTCAAACAAACAAGAGCTCTGGATTCTCAGCGTGATAGAAACATAAAGTCACTGGATGAATGATGGGAGTAGCAAAGAGAAGAGAGAGACGAACAGGGATTAAAAGTCTGCTCATTCTGAACTATTCCCGGGGCCTGGAATCCTGTTCCCTAGGGGTCCCGCTCTATTCATCCCTCATCCAGCCTTTTAAAGCCACAGTCCGCCATCAGCTGTTCGCCCACATTTTTGAGGACAATCTTTTTCTTTCTACTAATTGACATGTTTGCAAAGCCGTATTATTTCTTTTAAGGCAATGTCTGGGAGAATATACCAGACAAAATTTTATTAAATGTATATTATGGCCCACTGGCAAATAAATAGCATTAGTTGCATTTAGCTTTTTTTATTTTAACTACAGAGCTAAAAAAAAAGTTTAATTAATTATCATTTATTTAAACACTCATATTTGAAAAATTATGTTTACTAATAGAAAACACTATTTTATTCGTGCTTGCATTAAAATCTTTCAATAAATGTAACACCAATAATTATTACAATTATAGCTGACAATTAAAATTAGTCTAAACTAGTTCTGCAAATGTTGCTAAAAATATGACTAAAAACCTACTTAATAAAATTAATAATTGATGTCAATAATATTTTTAGAGTACTTTAAATGTGTTGACGGAAATGTAAATGTACTGAAGGAACAAAATTTACAGTTAAGAAATAAAAATACTGGATTAAAAATGAGAAACAAAAATTGCCAAAAAGAGAGGTTTTATACTACATATATTACAATTTTCCTGAAAATCATTGTTCATTCCCCCTTTTCTAACAAATGTTTTGCTTTTCACAGTTTAAAAGTGTTTTTATTGTTATTATTACTGTATTCCCAGTAAGGGTTTATTGTGTTATTACTGAGCAATGTTAGAAATATACTGACATGATAAGACTGAATCAAAATGTTTGATCGACGATGTGTTGACATTAATAACCAAATTAATCTTTTCAACCAAGACAATAAAGTCAGCGACCAACCAGACGACGACATCTGTGATTGGCTGCTCACCACGTTCTCAGATTGCTTGAGTTGTGTCCCTGTTTACGGCCCTGTTTATGAGCACCATCAATCTCCAGAAACAGCGTTTTATTCTACCCATTGTTCCAAGGTTTACCACCATCAAGAGTGGGTATATATAGAGACCAATTTAAGGATATGAGTCACACCAAAGCGTGACCAAAAATAGCATTTCAGTGTAACTGCTTGTCGCGGCTGATGAAATTTCCAAAATAGCAAACGTCACGAAAACGACACTGTGAGAAGTTCTCTAATAAAAAGCGAAGGTTGCGAGTTCCACCTGGGTATTTTCCGGCACGGCCAAAGCCAATAAATAATCTGAAGTGCCTACAAAACGCCCTTACTCATATTCTCCATCCATCTTTTAAGCATCTCCAAATCATCACCCCAAGCCAGTTGCAAGTCCTGCAGCCATTGCATCATCCATCAAAGATGCTTCTGCCAGTCCAGTAAAGCCTCGCAGACTTCATGTCTTGAAACCCAGTGGTTGGTAAATCAGCACCATTCCATGCTGGGAATCCAGTGTAGCTCAGATGACCATATTCTTCTAATCACCTCCACTGTCTGCTGTCTATCATAGCAACAGTCATGACAATGGTTGCTTTTTATAAAGTTGCTTGCATCGCCCCATCTTCACACAACACAGTGTCAATTCCACGACTCTGTTCGCTTTGTCCTTACATCTCTGCAACCTTATACATTAGTCCTTTGGTATGTGTGTACTACACCAGCATTGTTTAAAATGCTTTTTTCTTATTAAAAAAAAAACATAGTAATTAACATATTACTTTCTTTGATCTTTATTATTGACATGTTTTTGGAAAAGCACAAGCTGATTTTAAATCTACTCCCATAGTATGACTAAACAATAATTTATTGGATCCAAAACTCAAAAAGGATTTGACTTAATTTGATTTCAAATTCAAAAAGTGTGTGAATAATGCACATATTAGGAACAGTGACAAGCAATTGTCACTTTTGAAATGTAGTAATGCAAAGGAAATGGAGCAGAAATACGTTGGTCTGGAGGACTCACCTTTCTTTGTGGGCTCAGGCATGTTGAGCCGCTCTCCGTTGGGTCGGTTCAGGGATGAGAATGGGCGTTCAGCCCCGAATCGATGTGTGTTTAAAGGATGGGGGGGGGGTCCTGGAGAAGCTGAGGTGAAGAAGACTGGTGGGCGATGCAGCAAGGTGAAGGAACCAGATCTGGGGGTGCTGAATAAGTGGGGTTAATATAGTGTCCGGCCTAGCCACTCCTCTCCCTGTTTGATAATGGAGCCCGAAAACATCTCTCACGCCTCCCTCCCTTTTTTCGCAAAGACCCGGGGATTAGATGTAGCCCTCTGTGCGCTGTCTCCTCATCAGCTGGAGTCAGACACAACCAGGAACAATGTGCAGAAAGATGGTCTTTTGAATTCTACAGAGTTGCATGTTAGAGAAAATAAAATGTTTGTGTTGCAATTTTACACTTTCAGATGACAACTGCATTGCAAATGTAGCAAATGTGCAGTGCACAGTAACATCCCAGTTCAAGTTTCATCTTTGAAGCGTTTTTCACCATGAAGCTGTGTATAAATGCCAATGCCCAAACACGGAAGCAACACACACTCATGAAATGTATGTGTGTGTGTGTGTGTGTGTGTGTGTGTGTGTGTGTGTGTGTTGTGTGTGCGTGTGTGTGTGTGTGTGTGTGTGTGTGAGGCTGAGTCAGGCAAAGATGCGACAGCAAGGTAAAAAAATAATAATTAGAAGACTAGTTCGAATTGAATTGCTCATCATTGTTGAGCAAGCCAACAGGGGGACAGTGTCCAGGAAACAAAACAATACATATGTTTGCAGACATGCCATTAATGTAAGGGTCATTACATCAGTTCAGGCAATCACAACTAGCCAGTGTTTGGTTGCAGCTTTTTCAACGGGCAAAAGAAAGGATGTTGAAAAAAAAATTAATGATATATTCTAATTTTATTAAGAGGACATAACTTATTTTCTTTTTTTCTTCTGTCTGTCTGTTCATCTGCCGACTTATAAAAGCAAAGGAAAACACATTTTTAATTAAAACTTCCACTAAATGTAGAATTGCAAACGTTTCCTAAAGTTTCTCAGTGACCACGCTTTTGTCGAGGATGGCGAGAGGAACAGGCCAGATTCACTGTATCTTTCACTGATCTGAGGTCAGTATTACTGATGCCTGAGTAAGTATTTTACTCTTTATTAGGGTTAATCTGTCTATTAATGGACAGTGACGGTGAACATGAATGATGCTGCAAAAATGTGGGATTGTAGTCACTGCACTAGCTGTAATTTAACCGAGAAACACATTTCTCACCTTACATCAAACTTCACTTTTTTCACCGAAGAACAAAAATGTTTTAAAATTAGGCTGGGCATTTGAGGCTAAATGTAACTGAGGCATTACACTAAAAGTTCTAATGTTCTTGAGTTTAATTGCAGTCCAGCAAAAACATAATCGAGTTTTATATTCTTTTAATTTATGTTGCATTTCCTCATTCTATTTATAACCTGGCGTGCAGCTGTACTGCTGGGAGTTTGGGAGGCATCATTTTGGCCATACACAAGTACCAACAAAACCATTTGGTCCAGAGTGGTGGGCAAGCAGAGTTTAATCCTTAACTGGTCTGCACCAGGGGAATTAGATAAGAAAGCCCACACATTATAACTTATTTATATTCCCTACTACTTTCGTGTATGTCTCTCTGTGGAGTGATTTAGCATGGATATAATAGTTGCCAAAGATTCCACTCTTCTCTGTGGAAGTCCAATTAATAAAAGAATGTTAATTGAGGAAAGCCAATTTTGCAGCATTTTGTTGCACGCAAATATTTTGAAGTTTGCCTAAATTGGTCTTAGTTACCGTAGTTATGTAAAAAACTAAAATATTTTCCTTTCAAATAAAGCTAAGTAATATTTGCTTTTTTAATCTATGTGTTAAACTCAGACTTTGTCCAGCCCAGGGTATAATTACGCAATTTTTATACACATCTTTTGTATTATTTGTACATTGTACAAAAGACAGAATAAGTTGTTTAAATTTTAAGACTAATTTTTCCGAAACAGTAGTCTTGTCTGTTTTAATCCAAATGTATATTCAAATAAATTTTTAGTTTTTGTAAGTTTTATAAACGTTCCACCTGTTTATTCGATGGTGCCACTGAGTTTGACACTGGTTAGAGGTCGTTATCTATCTACAAAGTGTAGCAACACCGCCACCTGTTGAAAGAGTTTGCAAAAGCGTCTGAGTAAAAAGTTATTACCAAAAATGTATTGTTGAAAATGTACAGATACAATATTTATTGTTAATATAGATAGAAACGTAAAATACATTTGTTTATATTCTAAGCTTAGATACAAGCTAACAATACAACTAAAAATGCACTTGGTTACTCTCTCATAAAATCTAACCAAATAGTCATGTAGATAAAAATAGAAACTAGAAGCAGTAGCAAGAACTGTTCCTATCACACAGGAGATGTGTGATTTCTGTCATTCGGCTGTTCATTAATCACTAGATCCACATGGTGCTTTCACAATGCCATGTTGACTCTGTAAAGTAGACAGGGTGGCAACGCTGAACTGGTACGTGAGTTTCTTTTTCACTTTAATGATTTCCCCAGAGCGAGCGTAATTTCTCAAGGCCCGCGACATTTTCTGATAAGTCATGGGCATCTTGTTGCCTTTCCTCCGCCCCCACAGTTCCGCCACACGCTCCTTATGACGGGCGGAGAAGCGGAAGACCCCAACTGATGCCGGAACCCAGGCCAGGCAGTCGGTCATGCCCGGGTCCTGCAGCATCTCAAACAGGAAGTGGAAGAGACGCAGCTTTCTTCCTGCAAGCAGTACTGTAGTCAAAGAAGTATTTAAAGGACGGGGTTACAAAAAACATTTTTCCTGAAAGTCAACCAGCGATGCAGTGTTGTCAATTTAAAGTACTCGAGTAAATGGACTTTGTTACACTACTTAAGTATTTTCTTCTACTTTGTACTTGTACTGAGTATCCAAAATACATATAAGCAACTTTTGCTCTCTACTTGACTACTTTTTGGATGGAGTATTTGTACTCTTTATTCCACTATATTTGAATGGACACTTACCAATTACTGGTTACATTGTGATAGTGCATGACAAGTCGGCATCTTTTTCTACCGCGGTTAATTTCTTGGGTAGACGAGGCGATCTCACTATTTGCAGGGTGTTGAAGATACCTGATGCCATTTATGAGCTAATCAATGTGAACGTTAATGAATGGTTGCATATTTGAGTTTGACTGAGACACTTTTGGTTCTTTTTTTATCTATTTCGCTCTGACATTTTGAAACATTGAGGTGTTAAATTGAATTTCTATATTACAAAATAAAACCTAATAAATAATTTCTTGAGTTTCTTGTTTTTCACATCTCTTGATGTTTTTTTAGTATAAATTCAGTAAGGGTAAGTTCTTTCAAAATTGGATACTTTTAATCAGTTTGATTTGATGGTGACTTGCAACTTGTAATGGAGTACTTTTACTCTAGTATGGTTTTGAGGTACTCTTTACTTCTGCAGCAATGAAGCTTTTGATTATGCTTGGTGTCATTAGACAATTGGATCTGAGATAAACAAGACTCTCCTGGGCAGAACTTCCCCTAGGACATTCCTCAAGTCAGAGATAATGACTACTCTAAACAAACCACAAAAGAAGAACTGACCTTTTTCTGCAGGTGTTATTCCAGGCAATGATTCTGGACTCTTTTCGGCTGGCGATAAATGGCTGCAAAGTTTGTTTAAATCGTTTCTGTCAGAGGAGCCACAAAGTCCTGCTGCTGGATCTTCAGCGGCGGCATCAGAATGGACCTCGCCATCAGGATCAGATATTGGAGATTCCATGACCTGTGGGACGCACCAAGTGTTTGATGCATTTCACACGTTTGATGCATTTCAAGCGCCCGAAATCAGGGTTCACCTGCTGCTCTGCTTCTTCTTGCTTTAAGGCACAGAGGAATCGCTCTCCATCCAAAAAGTCTTGGACTTCATTGCTGGACACGGAGTAGAGATCTCGCACTGCCGTGCATTAGAAAAACAGTGTCATGAAGAGTCACACCAGCCTGTGTTCTCTGTTGTCATTTTCTTACTATTGTCCCACTGGTCTTTCCTTCCAGATTCTTGTCTGTAGTGCTCCTCCAAAAAGTCCAGAATCACTTCTAAATCTGTCTGACATTCTTGACCATTCTGATGAAAAAAAATTATTTTGCCATTATATAAATTTGAAATGTGAATTTTAGAAATGTGTTTGTCTTTTTGTCTGTTTTTTGTCCGTCTGTCTGTGTTTGTTTCTCTTTATTTGATTCTTTCTACACTGAGCAAGAAGCACTTTTGTTTTGACTTTCATTTTGTGGAATAATAAGAAGTGCTCATAATCACAGATTGACAGATTTAAAAAATAACGTTTCAGAGATATGGCTTTTTTGTGTATGTGAGAAATGCTACAGATCTTTGACTTCATCTCAAAACGAATGGGAACAAACTCAAAAGTGTTGCGTTTATATTTTTTATTCAGTATATCTGCCTATCAATGCCAGTTTCTGTTGTAGTCTGAATCTCAATTTGCCTTTTCTGTATATCTATCTGTTTAGTCTTTTGTGTGTCTGTCTTTGACAATTTATCCAACTATATTTCTGTCTTTTTCTGTATTTTTATGATCGCTGCATTTATGTATCTGTCTGTGTGTCTGAAGATCTGTCTCATTTTCTGTCTATCGGAATCTTGTCTGTGTGTTTCGGTGCATCAGTCTTCTCCTACTTATCTCTATTTTTGTCTGTCTACAATTATGTCTGTTTGTGTCTCTGCCTCAATCTGTATCATTCTCTATTTCTTTCTGTCTCTCTATCTGTCTACAGTAAATCTGCATTTCTATCTGTCGTTCTGTCCTTCAGCCTATCTAATTTTCTGGTTATCTTTCTGTTTTGTTGGGTTTTTTCAAACTAGCATTATTATTTTTGTATACTTTATTGAGTAGTTCTTTACTCTGCATTGTAACTAGACCAAAAGTTGTATTTCATTTTTTTGTACTCGTGTGACAATGCATTTAAATCTAATGTAATATAATTATTAATAGAATTGATTGTTTTGCAATAACCCGTAACTTTAAATACATTTATTAAAATTGTGATTTAATGTTCATCAGAAGCTTTTTTTTTTAACAATTTATCTTTATTCCATATTTTTTATTGCAGCATACTGCCACTGTAATGTAAGCCACTGTAGGCCTGAAAAACATACAAATATAAAATAGGTTCTTACCATGATTTCTGTGTCCTGTGTCCGGTATCAAGTAATAATATTCCCTGATGATTTCAAAAAGGCCGTTTTGGTTGTTAGTGAGCTTTACATACTAGAGAATGACACCAACTCCTTTGTATGAAAAGCAGGGGACACAGGGGAGTGAAAGAATGAGCTACAGCGAACATAAATAAGCAGCCTTCTGAACCGTGACCACAACTTTTGTGGGCCCAACACTTGGCCTTGCTGATCTCACATCTGTAGCGTCCACCTTTTTAGACCACATCCTTTTCACACTTAAAGATAACAACCACAACCACCAAACAAGGACGCAGAGGCCCAACTGTGTATACATTTCTTAATAAATGCAGCTCATAAATAAGCGATAATGATCTGCCGGTTCTGAAATGTTTATTTTAAAATTTTAAAAAGTGACAATTGGATTTAAACTCCGCTGGAAGACATTCAGCAAGCAATCTGAGTTCAAGTGTATTGAACCATTTACACCTCAAGATAAAACAAAATAGGCTTTTTGCTACATTTACTTGATGCAACCATAGTATAAGTTAAGTGAACAAATAGTGTCACATCCGGTTGGTGCAGTCTTTTTTTTATTCACCACATTTTCGCCCAGTGAAATTTATATTGACAAGTAGAAACATTGTGTATTTACATTAAACATTTAAAGACATACACATTTCGCCTTTTGAAGAGTGTAAAATCATACAACTAATTTTAGTATGTTTATTACGCTTTCATTTAACGCGATTTGTAAATGACGTCTTTACATTACAGAACATTTAATATAACAAGCCACCTTTATTGGATTGCTTACGGATTTTTTTGGGCCATCACTGAGAAGAAACTGTGGTTTTGGTCTCCTCGTGCATGGTCAGCACAGTGGCGAGGTCGTAGTCGGCGGGATATGAATACTGGCTGTACCAGTAATGACAGTCCGGCATTGGAGAGCTGTAGTATGTGTGTTCAGTCGAGGTTTGCTGATGACCGGTCGTCTCTCTGGTTGAAGGGCCGAGGTTGTAGCCTGACAGCGTGTTTAACCTCTGCAGAATAGCTGGGTTGAACTGGTAGGTGAGTTTGCGGCGAACTTTTACAATCTCTCCTGTGCGGCTGTAGTTGCGAAGGGCTCGTGCCATTTTTTGGTAGGTCATGGTTTTTCGGTTGCCTTTGCGCTGACCCCAGCATTCTGCCAGCTTTTCTTTGTTTTTGGAAATAAAGTGAAAGATGCCGCTTCCTCTGTCGCTCCACTGAATGGAGTCGGCCATGTTGTCATCCTGCAGAGCCTCGTGCAGATACTCGTATAATCTCAGCTTCTTGCGGCCTGACACAGAGCATCAAAAAAGAGCAATGAGAAGAGCTGCTGAAATTCTGAAAGTACATTTTATAGCAATATTTTTTCGTAATTATTCCATTTATGATTCTGCATTTAGCATTTAGTTCTGCATTTATGATTCTGCATTTTTACTGTTCAATGTTCCTGATTGAGAAACAGGACAGTTTAACGTGACAGAAAAGCATGCAAGCTGAAGAAATATTCTTCCACGCCAGTAAATAAGTTGTGACCTTTTCCGTGCCGCTGTGGTAAACCGGAATAAAATGCGGTGTGTTCCGTGGAGCAAAGTGAACCCAGAGATTCTTCTGGAACATGGGGCCACGTCTGATGGTGCAGAACAAATACATTGATTACAGAAGATTAGCTGACTTGTGAGAACAAATATATGATGGAGTGTCAATCTAACCGTGAGTTCGTTCCAGTCGTACGTGGGAACCGATGCCTCGAAATGAGGTGCCAGTTGATAGTACGACACGCTGTTCCTGGACAAAATCTGCTGGCTTTCTAATGTCTCATAGTATTTATCTTCTAAAAGTTCACAAGGAAAGAGTTGATTATTACAAAAAGCATGAATAATAAAGAAATAAATACATCACCACAAATATATAAAAATATAATTTATAATGATATAAACCGGTGTCGTAGAGAATCTGAGAGTGACGCTGAATCACATCGATGGCGTCTTGGAAATCCTGATTGATGTCATTCTCAAAAGATGCCTGAAATGTGGAAAAATGGGATTTTATTTACGTGAAAAGCAAAAACATGATGAAACCAGTAAAAGGTTAGGGTTAGGGTTAGGGTTCAGATTACAGATTACAGATTTACAAACAGTTAATTGATAATTCAATAAAAAAGATAAAATGTTTGATCCAAAGTGATAATACTTGCCATTTTAGATTAGGAACCCTAACCCCGCATCTGTGATGTCCTGTGAGTGAATGATAGCCAACAGATATACGATCTTACAATCACACAGTCTTACTGTACTTACTGTTCAAAAAGCTGTGACCTTGTTTTATACGTGGGTCCATTTAAATGTCACATCAACGTAACACGGGCCAGTCGGTAATTCTCTACTTCTCTTTTTGGAAATCATGGCCATGTACATCACAGTTACACTCTAATCTAATATTTACATCCACATAGCGTGTGTGTGTGTGTGTGTGTGTGTGTGTGTGTGTGTGTGTGTGTGTCTTTGTCTACGCATGCTCATGTGTGTGATTTCTAGAACAAATAATTCATCTAGGATAAAACATTTGCATTTCTGGTCAGAACCGATTAACGGCGCCTTGCTTTGTTATCTCGTCAATAAAACCAACTAAATCTTCAAACAATTGTGTAACTGCAAGCATGAATGCATTGCAGACAAGCAGCACAGTGTTTTGCATGGATTACCATTCAAATGAGGAAACTTGGTTTTCACCTCATCTCAGTTCCAGTCGTTCTGGGGTTAAAACGTTTAGTACGCAAATGAAAAGATCAGGGTTTAACGATCAAGGGCGTTAAACCTTTACTTAGAGCAGAGACTCGGCTGTGAGAAACGGATTTGTTGATCACACTATGTATTGTGTGGATGCTCATTGTTTTCAGCTCCTAATACCCGGTTTATTCATTCCATGTTCTCTTGTCAGAGGTTTTAAATATCAACTGACTGGCTGGTGAAGTTCCCCTTTTGCCTGCTTGATGGAGAATGAAGAGCGAGGGATTTTATGAGCTCAGTTTACAAAGACACACTGCTAAGTTTGCATGAGCGATGTGATAAATTGTGTGATAAGAAGGCCTGTAATAAAAAAAACTGATAGAACTGTATCATACAATAACACGTTATTAATTACCAAAAAACAATTTCTGCTATAAAGACCATTGAAATATAAACTTAAATTGTCTTTGTCATAACAATGTGTTTCTATCTATCTATCTATCTGTCTGTCTGTCTGTCTGTCTGTCTGTCTGTCTGTCCGTCTGTCCACCCACCCACCCACACACCTACCTACCTACCTACCTACCTATCTATCTATCTATCTATCTATCTATCTATCTATCTATCTATCTATCTATCTATCTATCTATCTATCTATCTATCTATGTATCTATCTGTCTGTCTGTCTGTCTGTCTGTCCGTCCGTCCGTCCGTCCGTCCGTCTATCTATCTATCTACCATTGCTAGCTAGATTAACTATTTGTAAAATTATACCATTTAAATGTAATTGTCTGTTGATCCTCTTGTAGGTTATGTGCAGATTCTTTTACATTTTTTACATTACAAAATTATTTACATTTTCTGGTGAAGCAGCTGTTTTATCATTTTAAACAAAGACAAACTTTCCTTCCCCTTCTCTTCAACCTCTATTCAAAAGAATCATTAATACTAAAGCCAACGAGGGAAGGGCAGAGCAACCACAACGCAGCTTCTGTTCAACTTCTTTATTTACTGACACTGCATCACGGCACAAGTTCCTGAAGGCCCTGTGGAGGTAAACAGATCTGAAGCCGCTCGCTGATGCTAATCTCCAGTTACAGCACCAGTAAACGCTGGATTGTTTTCTTCCCAGATCATTTATGCAAACTTTTGAGATTGTTTTTCAGTAATGTAGTCGTTATCTGTTCATCTGTTTTTGATGTCGGTGTGCATAGACGTACAGTAGATAAGTGTCAAGTGTCTCCCACGTGTGTGTGTGTGTGTGTGTGTGTGTGTGTGTGTGTGAGAGGGAGAGAGAGAGAGAGAGAGAGAGAGAGAGAGAGAGAGATAGAGAGAGAGAGAGAGTGTTCTGATGGATTTAAAACTTTTGAATTTTAATTCAGATGCATCATTTAGTTCCATCTCTGTAAATCTCTGAGATTTGTGTCTTCATAAGAAGATTATATATCAGATTATACACATCAAATTATGTAGGATTTACACAAATTTTGAATGTTGATTATGTTGATTATGTTCTTTATACAATGGGATAATTAGTTAATTTTCCTGCAACCTTGCAGCTAGTTAGTTTACTGTTGCAGCTATCTTTCTATTTAAATGTTAAATAATGTGAACGTCTAATGTGAACGTCTAACGTGAACGTTTTTCTAATTTGATAATTAGAAAGAATTATGCCTTTCATCAACGCACATTCACTTAGTTTTTTTTATTTTTGTATACTTTTTCTTTACTCAGTCACTTTAGTACAATTCTCAGATCAGAATTGAAGTTTGCAAACCTGTGTGTGCATTTCTTAAAACAATTTGTACAAACAGCAAAACACCATGGATTTCTTGCAAAAGCCTGTAACTTGCTCAAAATCTTTAGTTTGTCTCTCAAAACTAAGTCTTTATGTCAGTGAACATATCAGTGCTATCAGAATGTCAAGTCCTTGTGTCATTGTCTACGAACAAGACAGTCAAATTACTTAGTCATGTTGTCAATATAACTGTGTACTTTAGAGGGAGGTTATGATGTAAACTATGGCTAAAGTTTTTATGACAATGTATAATTGTGAAATGTAAGTTACACATTTTGTTTGATTGCAAGGACAGGCAGTGCAGTAGGAATTGATGTGGTCTTCCTACACCTCTTGTCGTTCCTGTATGCTATGCCACAAATTCTCATCCACATCACAGTCCAATTCCTTGTCCTTCCAATGTCAGACATAGAACATTGTGTTGTGCTTCAGCCATATACAGTATATACTTGACCATTGATTGTCAATGAGATGCACCTTTGTTAGAGGAACTCAAGTTAACTGAGAGCAAGTTACCAATTCATTTAGAAAAAAAAACATATAATGGAGATGTATAGAAATATCTTTGTCACACTATGACAACTCGATCAACCATTTTGCAATGACTTATACGATGAACTAATGACTAGATGTTTTGAGGAGTAAGACTATTGCACAGTGAACTATATAACACGTTTTGATCAACATGACATAAATGTATCAAAGAGCAGAGAATTGTGCATAATCATTTGCATGATGTACCAAAGCAATTGCAACTTGTTCAAAGAAGTGAGAAACTGCTTATATGATGTGGACAAGTGACGTCGTGATGTGAAGATTGTCATTTTTGAGAATTTCAATTCTGATCTGAGAATTGTACTAAAGCAACTGAGAAAAACTATAATTGGAAAAATAAGTTGTGTTTACATCTGATTCAATTGTTTTAATAATTTAATCCTTGTGGTGTGTTGGTTTTTGGTTTTTAAAACAACATAATGAAACAATTTTAAGTTAAATACTTAACAGATGGTCACTTCATCCCAATTACAAGTCATTGAAACAGCAAACATGGTTAATACCAGTAATTTCCTTTTTTTAAGTGTTGCATATGTATTTCTTACACCTGCTGCATTAATATTCTGAGTTGACAAACACTCTCAGTAGCCACAGAAAGGAGGGATACAGAGTGAAGGTACACAGGACCAACCACAGGGAGTGCAGAATTATTAGGCAAGCTGTATTTCTGAGGATTAATTTTATTATTGAACAACAACCATGTTCTAAATGGACCCAAAAAATCCATTAATATCAAACCTGAACATTTTGGAAGTAGTTTTAGTTTGTTTTTAGTTTTAGCTATTTTATGAGGATATCTGTGTGTGCAGGTGATTATTACTGTGCATAATTATTACGCAACTTAACAAAAAAACAAATATACACCCATTTCAATTATTTATTTTCACCAGTGAAACTAATATAACATCTCAACATTCACAAATATACATTTCTGACTTTCAAAAACAAAACAAAAACAAATCAGTGCCAATATAGCCACCATTCTTTGCAAGGACACTCAAAAGCCTGCCATCCATGGATCCTGTCAATGTTTTGAGCTCTTCACCATCAACATTGCGTGCAACAGCAAGTACAGCCTCCCAGACACACTTCAGAGAGATGAACTGTTTTCCCTCCTTGTAAATCTCACGTTTGATGAAGGGGTTCGGATCAGGTGAACAAGGAGGCCATGCCTTTAGTTTTCCTTTTTTTAGACCCTTTTTGGCCAGCCAGGCTGTGGAGTACTTGGACGTGTGTGATGGAGCATTGTCCTGCATGAAAATCATGTTTTTCTTGATGCAGACTTCTTCCTGTACCACTGCTTGAAGAAAGTGTCTTCCAGAAACTGGCAGTAGGACTGGGAGTTGAGTTTGACTCCATCCTCAACCTGAAAAGGCCCCACAAGCTCATCTATGATGACACCAGCCCAAATCAGTACTCCACCACCACCTTGCTGACGTCTGAGTCCGACTGGAGCTCTCTGTCCTTTACCGATCCAGCCACAAGCCCATCAAGACTCACTCTCATTTCATCAGTCCATAAAACCTTGGGAAAGCTTCACGCTTCAGAAGCTTGGCAATTTTAAGAGTGCTGCATCCCTCTGCAAGATATCTCATCATTTTTTACCTTTTGGAGCCTGTCAAGTCCTTTTTTGACCCATTTTGCAAAGGAAAGGAAGTTGCCTAATAATTATGCACATACAATATAGGCTGTTAATGCCATTAGACCACACCCCTCCTTAGTACAGAAATGCACATCACCTAAAATGCTTAATTGGTAGTAGGCTCTCGAGCCTATACAGCTTGGAGTAAGACAACATGCATAATGAGGATGATATGGTCAAAATACTCACTTGCCTAATAATTCTGCACTCCCTGTGTTTCCAAACATTTTTTAACCTACTGTAGTGTCTAGTGGACCCGAAACACCCTCTGTAAGTAGCGTAAATGCGTAGGGTGGGTGTACAAAATGTGGTCAATGAAAATGTGTTTAGATTTGTGTTCTTCACAGTAAATGAGCCAAAGCCAACAAATTTCAGGGTGAAAAAATAACTTATTGATTTAACTTTTGCTAAAAATAGAAAACGGATCCCACACGAACCCGAACACCACACAAGGGTTAAATGTGTTGTTGTAATTCACATTGTTGACGTGTAAGTTTTATAACCTATGCACATGGTGTGATGTTTGCATCCCACTATAAAAAAAAACAAAAACAAACAAGACGGAAGCTGTGAGGTAATTGTTTATTGATTGATAAACAAGATTCCAGTCAAAGATTCAAACAGAAAAAAAGAACATTACTACTATAAGTGGCACATTTTTACAAAGCGTTTTAAATACTGTTGTTCAAAAATACATTTCAATTGAACTTTCTTTTAAATACAAGTGCCGCATGCCATCATTTAAATCACAAATCTGTTCAAATCCGATACCAAACTTTGGGTGACAGCATGGCTTGCTTGTAGTTATTGCACATTTAGAGAATGTCTTGTTCAGACTGGCTTTTAATGACATGTGGAGATGGATAAAGCGAGTGTCACGTCTTTTAAACAAAAATAGTTTCAAACATTATAAACATGTGCAACATTGAGCAAAAACACAAACACCACAGGCACAACTAAATGTTTCCCACCGATCACATTCACTCTTAATGATAGAGATCTCCAGGAAGTCAAGCGAAAAACACAACTGAACACACATTCCTGATTTAAAGGCCTCGGGTGTAAACAAATGGAAATGCTCTTCTACTGAAACCTTGCTTGAAGTGCAAGTTCATAAATAATCGATAACCCGATTAAAGTGCTGCTTTCATTTAGCTTATAGTATTGACTGAAAAAACAATTAATGCCGCTCCCCCATTTCTATATTGTTCAAATAATAAAGACCGCTTGGCTTATTCAGTTAGCATTGGGAAACTAGTGGCTAGTAAAATTGGGAATCTCAATACTGTCTTTGTAAACAACATCTTGATTTATTACGAGTTATGATTATTCTCTGACGTGATATACTTATTAGAGAGCTTGACTTTATAGAGATCACTAGTAACCAACATCTGTATTGTTCTGGAGATGACGACTATATAGAGATTTTTCTTCACTTTTAGAAAGGGAAAAAATGGGGGGGGGAGCAAAGCAAACCAAACCAGCATCATTTACATTTTAGGCCGTACGGGTTTTGCTCAAGAACAGTCTGTATATGTGGTAACCATGTTGCCTATTCGTTGAGTGACTGTCTTGCAATGCCTTTCTGACCCACGGAAGGTACTGTGAGTCTTGTGTCCATTAAAGGCAAACATATTTTCCATGTCGTCAAACACATCATCAAACATTCCTCCACTGAACGAGCTCTGGAAGTGCCTCTTGTGCTGCCTGTGCGCTTCCTGGTGGACTCGGAAGTGGCTCTCAAAATGTTGTTTGTTATGGGCCTGAGAATTGTGTCTGAACATTTCCGAGTCTCTGAATATGTCCTCAAAATTAAAGCTGAAGGGTTGATGGAAGTGCTCCCTGCCTCCTCTTGTGTCCTCACTGGAGAACGGGCTGCTCCTCGTTTGATCATACTCTCGTCTCAGAGTTTCATCTGACAAGGTCTCATAAGCTAAAAAAAAAAATATTAGTTTTATTGGAGAGTTAGATTAGCAAGGCATGTTCTGAGGAGAGTAGGCCAGATCATTAAACAGTCAGCCACCAGGTGGTGCACCTAGATGACAACAACTTTTTGACGATGTCATAGTGTAAGTAAAAATACAAAACACAAATAAATAAACTATAAATGTAATGTGTTTCACTGTATACTGAGAAAATTAATCAAACATGGCCAAGAGCATTGAACTTAGAGGTCCTTGAAATTCCACTCAGGCTCTAAAAAGCAACGTTTCTTTTAGTCAAAAACTGCTAACCAACAAAATTAAAAACAAGAAGTTTGAATCATTGGCACAGGATTTTATTCTATTATTAAAACCTGCATGTTTTCTTCACTTATAAAGAGTGCGAGCTTGTCAATATGGCCACTAGGGAGCATATCAAAATTGTGCTCTGCATTTAACCATCCAGGTGGGTCACACACACACACGCACGCACGCACGTACGCACGCGCACACAGCAGTGGGCTCAGTGGGATCACAACTGCCACAAGCAACCATTCATTTGACATATATATATATTTTTTATAAATTTTTTTTTTGCTAAAATTGCATTTGTATTCGATTGCAGGATATTTTATCGCATTAAATCATGTTTTTTTTTTTTTACAACGCATGATGGACGTATGGCTGCAATGTGGATGGAGCCAGAGAAGCAGCGCGACTGGATGGGCAGCATTTTTCGACCCATCACCGGGCACGCGAGTGGACTCACCCTCGGCGATCTCTCTAAACTGTGTTTCTGCGTCAGGACTTTTGTTTCTGTCGGGGTGAAACCTCATGGCTAGTTTGTGGAAGTTTTTTTTAATCTGTCGATCGGATGCATCTTTGGGGACACCCAGGATCTCATAATAGTCCGTGTCGGCCAGAATCGGCTCCGTGATCAGCAAGATCGACACAGCCACGGTTAGCGCAGACTGGGCTGATGCCATGACTGTGGTCAGACCTGTGGGGAAAAATCAATGTTTGGTGAAACGGGCAACAATATATAGACTTGAGTTTGTGTACTAGTCAATCTATTATTATCACAGTAGTACACAAAAATGACAATGGCGTCAACGTTGTTTTCTGAATCTGTCTCTCTTCCGTGACGGTTTTGGCTACGTGTCTTTTGAAACCTTCAGTAAAATAGTATTGCATTTCCAAATTAAGATGGTCTTGCTCTTTTTCTTGAGTGAATACGAATTACAATTTTCTTTAATTAAAGAAACAAACCTTTCAGACGGTTCACTCGAAAGCCAAATGTCTAATAATGTAGCTTTCAAACAATTTATTGTAAAAAAGACCGTTACAATCATGCTGATATTAATACAGGTCTAATTTTAACATACGAATAAATGTGCCAAAGGAAAAGAAAATATGTGCTTTTACGTACCAGAGTATCTG
The DNA here is from genome assembly GCA_028031935.1 of Paedocypris micromegethes. NCBI lineage: Eukaryota > Metazoa > Chordata > Actinopteri > Cypriniformes > Paedocypris > Paedocypris micromegethes. Next base: position 11,942,549 of record CM051496.1, read on the forward strand.
TCCCAAAGTTACATCAACGACAAAACAGCTGATCGCTCCCCTTAACGCTGTAAAAGTTACTGCACCACGAGTCGCAACACGATTGGCTGGATCCCGCTAGCAAGATGCTGATTGGTCCAGGTCAGTAAACTCGTAAACGTTTTGTGCTTACGTCACATCCTCTTTCTGAAACAGGCGTGCGATTTGACAGCTCCTTCACACTTTACACACGATTTCTCTCTAGATAATTTAAATGACACTTCTATGTAGTATAAGTTATTACGCTGTTTAAATGTTTGCGTTAGACCTGTAGCGAATGTATTTTAATACATTCTAGAACCCAACAGAGTGTCAAGAGTAAGTAAACTATCATACAAAAATGTCTGTATAGCCTCAGTGTGACAATAAACAATGTTAGATTTGCACTGTTTAAATAAAAACGTTAAGTCTTCTTTAGTTATAGTTACCGTGTGTAGGTGTAAAGGTATAAAACATGTGAAAAGAAGGCAAAACTAAACGTTTTTTATTTTTGCAATAGCCGTGATATTATATTTCAAGCAATGTAAAATATAAAAAACGCATATTTAAATTATTCACAAGACAGTTCTCATCGCTGATTCTGATGTATTGCATACTACATACCTGAAAGGATCTATTATCAGATTTATTAAATATTCAGTGATGCTGTAATATAGGATCAGAAGGGGATAGAAGCTGAGATGTTAATATAAGAATGTAATACACATTATTGCATGAGGTGATTTTAAAATTATCTGGCTCATTCACATCTTTATAGTGTTAAGACAGAGTTGAACAAATCATTGCTCATTTGAACAATGCGGTTTATTATTCTTTATTTAACAGGCACGGTGATAATTTAGGTCAAAACACAGGCAGAATCATAGCAGAGACAAAGACAAAGATGAACTCCAGAGAACCAGAAGCAAGTTTACTGTTTTTATGGTCATAAAACGTCTTGATGCTACATGATGCAGTCTTGTAGAAAAAGTTCTGATAACGATCCGTGCCAACACGGTCCATGTGCCTCTTAGCGCTTAGTTTATGATACAATCATTCTCTAAGCATCATAATAACATCCATTCATTTTCTACTGCCTTACTGCCTCACATTCTCACTTTTATACAATTTTACAATTTACCTGAACACATGTGTTTGGATTGTAGGAAACCGGAGACCCGGAGGAAACCCATACAAACACGTGCACAGGAAGACCACAACTGGGCCGCAAGACCTGAATCCTTGAGTCTCAAACAGGTCCTTCTTGCTGTCAGGCAGCAGTGCTACTTTCTTCAATAACATGATAAAAGCATATATTGAAGCAATACAAATAACTTACATGTGTTCATTGGGTTTATTTTTTTAAGTAAAATGAAGTGTTATTTTAAAGTAAAATAAAGTTATTATAGCCACTAGGGACTGCATAAAAAGTTTTTTTGAGCTGGAGCAGTGGGCAGTCTTGAGCCGTGGATCAAGGACCTACCCGACCTATAGGATTTGAACCTGGTAAGTCTGGGTGGCAGGCCCTACCCCCTATAACGCTGGAGGCGTTGCCACAGGTTGTGATTTAGGGTTTCAGCTGTAGTACAGATAGATCCATGGGTTCGTACAGCTGTTCAGACTGGCCAGAAGCATAATGGTGACAAACACTGGCCCTGTGGAGAAGTTACAAATGGTCAATAAAATATTTATGAACAATGAGCTTTATAAGTTACAGATGATGCTGTACACAAATATTGCCCATGTGCACCACCTGGTGTCTTGCAGAAAACAACGAAATTTGATTTGATATGTTTAAATGCAGTATTGATTATTTTTTTATTTGTAGGTTTATGTTGTTTTTTTATACAACCATTAAACAAACCTTTTAGATTTGTGATTTACTATAATCTCTAAATCAGAAGATTTACAGCAGTCTATATGCACTATCTTTACTACAAGCACTGATTATATTTTTTTTAATTACGGAATATTGATAAAACGTAAGCTGATTTATAAATTCTAAAAATGCACGTTTACGAATAAATACAAATATTCCTTATATTGTTGTCTTACCTTGTAAGGGTGCGCTGCTCGGACTCCAGGCTGACCACATCTGTACCACAAAAAACGGGCTCCAGCAGATGATATACACTAGGATAATAGTAAAAGTCATTTTCACAGTCTTGAGCATTGCGTTAGATATTCCTCTAGTGCTGTTCTTCTGGTTTCCCGCGCATCCTTGCAGCGCTTTTCTCTTCATCGTGAAATAAATCGCAGCACAAATTTTGATCTGACAAAACACTACAACCAAGGCTGGAATGATAAACACCGACAAAGTGATCCATGTGATGTATAGTTTGCTTCCCCATGACTCAATGAACGTTGCCCAGCAGTCGTGCATGTTTTTTTCTACTTCTTGGAGAGAAAAGATGAACACCTGCGGTGCACTGAAGGCTAAAGAGACGAGCCACGCTGCGCCGATGGCCACATACCGTCGGAACGAACCTCTGAAGAAGGAAACCATGGGTCGGCAGACCGCGTGATAACGATCTACGGTCATAGCCACGATCATGTACGTTGAAGCAAACATCCCAACCACTTGAAGATACTTGACCATTTTGCACACGGTATCTGAACCTTTAAACCGGTGCGTAATTTCCATGGATAACTGCGGCAGGACTTGGAAAAACGCGACCACCAAGTCAGCCAGACACAAGTGGAGAAGAAACAGTTGAGTTCTAGTGTGTCTTTTCCGTCTTATCCAGAGCACATGGAGTAGAATTAAATTGCTAAACGTTGCCAGCACAAAAATCGACCCCAGAACTGCGGCTTTCACGAGCGCAAAGTGTCCTTCGGAAAAAGCAAACTTCTGCGTGCTGGAGTCGTTAAAGATGCTGGCATTGAGGTGAACAGACATTGTGCATCTGCTTCAGTTCGTTTTAGCTATAATCTGTAGTTCGTACGCATCGTATGCAGTCGAGCTCCTATAACGTGCTCCTCTTTTGCGCAAATTGGGGTTGAGTATTATTCATCGTCTGCTCTACAGCACCTCAATTTTCGTCTGCTGATACACATTTGTAATGGAAAAAAGCATGAAAAAACTGCGAAATTTAACTATATTAACTAATAACTATTAAGGGACTATCAACGTATACAAATACAATATTTTCAAAAGAAATAAACATTTTAAACAGTTGTGTCTCTAAAAACGTTAGTAAAACAAATACGAAATGTTTTACGGTTACAATTAAAGTTAAAACAATCAATAAAAACAAAACATCTGTGAGCAATGACATGTAAAATGTACAAACAAATCATCCACAATTAGAAAAAAACCTAGTATTTATGATATCGTCTGCCCGGTTACAAGACTGGGCCAACTCCAATTCCGCGTTACCTCATCAGGTCACGTGGCTGAACGGAGCCATCGTTATTGGTCAGTTTGGCGCGTTGAAGTTGTTTGTGTTGAAAACCCGGAAGCGCACAATTTTTGAAGACGGGGACAATAGTTTTTGCACCAGCGCGATTTCACTCTTTTTTTCAACTGAAACATTCTGTATATCAGGAGCTGGTCTCTGCGTCTGCCACTTCATTTCGCTCGTACGTTATCTGTAAGTGTTTTTCAGTTCATTGTTATGCTCATGAAAATGAGTAGACGTTTTGTAAAAATCGGCAGAATGGGTTGAGATGCCACACCTGCGTCTGAGAAGTGAGTGGCAATCTATTTTAATTTTCTTTTAACGCGTAATTTTTTTTTTGCTATAAATATAGTTTATGAAATGCAACAAGTTTGAACGAATTTTATATGTATTTTTGTGTATACTGTACTTTGGTTGTTGCAAAATCAAATCATGTACAGAAATTGTTTTTTCGAAATTATATTTTTGTTGGCTGTGCAGTTTTGTTGTATGTTTATCTGTCTCTCTGTCCAGAATACGTTAATATTATGAATAAATCCAACATAAACATATATTTAGTACAGTTTATGTATTCTCTCCTACAATCAGCTGACAATCAAGTTTTCCCATGACAAGCCCTTCAGCCTGTGTGGAGATGGAAGAAGGAGCCCGCAGCTGCCTGCTGCGTTCAAAAGCTCTTCTGGAGCAGGACATTAAAGCAACTTATCTGATGGACCACATGATCACAGACGGAGTCCTGACAAGCGATGAAGAAGATAGGGTGCTCAGTAAGGTCTGGAGAGCCTTTTTGGTTGTCAGCCTGTTGCTTGAGTAAATTTAATTTCTATTTGCAATTGTATTTCTTTTTTCTATTCAAGACGACTAGAAAAGAACAGGCTTCTGCATTGCTGGAGGTGCTGTTAAGGAAAGACAACAGGGCCTACATCTCATTGTACAATGCCCTAATCAGGGAGAGCTATGGAGATCTGGCTGGCCTCCTTCATAATGACCTGCCTCTGCTCAGCCCTGAGGGGGAGAAAAGCTTTGCAGATGGAGTGTCTTCATTTGGTAACAGCTTTTATTCTTGTCTGAACACGTAGATAGTTTGGAAATCAAACCTATCTATGCATTAATAGAATTTGTTGGAATTTAACAAACATGAAATTCAGAGCATCTCAATGCAGCCGTACAACACAAGCCAAACAATTTACATTGTCTTTGGCTATAAACTGTGAGCAAGAAATTAAACTTCCACCCAATTTCGAGCAAATTTTTAGCTTTTTCATATAATCCGATAATACAGTGATTCTATTAGCATAGATAAAGTTCATTCTCATTTAAATGGAAAAAAATGCGTATTTTAAGGTGCATAAGCAACTGATCGTGAGTTTTGGTTCTGATGTCTACATGGTCGGTCTATTTTCTGAACATATTGTGGTTCCATGGTTCAGACATTTTGTGACACAGTCTCTTTGCTTGAACACAGTTCAGATGATTCTGAGTGAAGGTGGAGTTCCTCAGAGACCAGTGGTGTTTGTGAGCCGACCGACTCTGGCCAATGTAATCCGGGAGAAACTATATAATCTGCAGAAGAAACCAGGATGGGTGACCGTTTTTGGCATGGCAGGATCAGGAAAGTCTGTGATGGCTGCTGAGGCTGTTCGAGACCACGCTCTCCTGAGAGGTTATTGCTTTAAGTCATACGTGATTTAATGAGATTTTCTGTGGGATTTATGTAATTATGATGAATTTCATCAAGTGATTTTTTTTGTTGTTTAAAACATTAATGACTTTTCAAGTAAAATAAAGTTATCACAAAAAACAACTACCAAAAATTATATTTGAAAATTAATATTTCTTACATTTTATTTTCTCTATTGATGATCCAAGTGCACAATAATTATGAGAATATGTATATATATATATATATGTGTGTGTGTGTGTGTGTGTGGGTGTGTGTGTGTGTGTGTGTGTGTGTGTGTGTGTGTGTGTGTGTGTGTGTGTGTGTGTGTGTGTATTTATTTATTTAGCATTTTTAAATATGGTCCGGCCTTATGTACAATACGATTTCATTCTGATTCATTCACATTTCGAATGTCCTGAGACTTTGTATTACAGGTTACCCTTGAAAATGATACTGGTTTTGGTGTGTGTTTTTTTTTTTTTTATTGAAAATGTATTACCACAATTTCACATAAAATATTCACTAAAGTGTGCTACTGTATTTTTCAACAACTGCCTAAACATATGTTTTATTTAAATCTTTTTTTTTCTAGAGTGTTTTCCTGATGGTGTCCACTGGCTTTCTATTGGACAGTGTGAGCGGGCTGACCTGTTGGTGAGAATGCAGTCTCTCTGTTTCCGTATGGAGCAGGGTCAAAGTTCAGACACTAGTCAGAGACCTCCCTGCTCGGTGGAGGAAGCCAAAGAGCGTTTGCGCTTCCTCATGCTCCGGAAGTTTCCAAGGTAAGTGAAAATAACTCAATATTAAATTTAAAATAAATATATAATATAAAGTAAGACTAAATGTCTGAATTGTTAATTCTCATCATTAGGTCCTTACTGATTCTGGATGATGTTTGGGAAAGCTTCACTCTCAGATGTTTTGATATTCAGTGTCGTGTTCTCTTAACCACACGGAACCGAGGTCTGACCGACTCAGTCAGTGGTGAGTAGAAAAATACATTTTTTGGTCACGAGTTTTTTGGTCTTGCAATGCAATCTCTGATCTAGTAAATTCCACTTCAGCTTTAAATGCATCCAAATGAAATAGATGATCACAGACTGATTGCTAGTATTTTCGTTTGTGCGTAGGCAAATGTTTTGAGGTTGCTGTTCAGAATGGTCTGGAGGAGGAGAAAGCCCTTGAAATTCTTGCTTTATATGTAAATGGAAAACCAAAAAGCCTCCCAGAACAGGCCCGCAGCATTGTTGAGGAATGCAAAGGTACTGGCTTTTTTTTTTTTAACTCATTTTATTCTAAAAGCATTCAGAATTATACCAAATCATTAGGAATTCAATATTGAATCTGACACGATTACTAATTCAGTAGTTTTACACGCAATATTTCTCAAACACACACACACACACACACACACACACACACACACACACACACACACACACACACACACACACACATCAGTGTGTCTGATGTTACTGATCAGTGCTTTCTAAATTTAACTTTTTCAGTAAGTGTAGTTTTTGAGATTTGAGGAAACACTCGTTGTATTTATTATTAAAGATGAGCTCCAGGCGCAACAATGCTAAGTTGGTTTAGTCCATACTCAGATTAACGAGCAGTTTGCAAACGTTTGCATTACTAATCTGACTTTCTTGCTTTAAAACAGTACTGTCTTTTTTTCTTCATGATTTTGTTTTAACAATTGTCTTCCACTTTAAAATAACACATTATGACCACACTGCAGACATTTTAGATGCACTGTGACACTAAGCGGGCACTCAATCCTGCTTCATGACACTTATTAGGTTCAGAACAAAGATTAGGTTCACCTATCTTGATGTTGTAATAGCTGTCTTCATCGGACCAATACTTGAAATCGTATCAGGACATTTACAGCTTTTCACGTCATAAATACTTAACCACACTAGATGTGAAAGGCTGTTTTTTTCTGTTGTATTGGTGTGTAAGGTTCTCCTCTGGTGGTGTCTCTGATTGGAGCTTTGTTGAGAGACTTTCCGGAGCGCTGGGGCTATTACCTCCGCCAGCTGAAGCAAAAGCAGTTCAAGCGCATTCGTAAGTCATCTTCCTACGACTATGATGCTCTGGACCAGGCCATGGACGCAAGTCTGCAGGTGCTGGATCCTGAACACCAAGAGCTGTACAGAGACCTGAGCGTCATGCAGAAAGACGTCAAAGTGCCTGCTAAGGTCAGCAAGATACTAGAAAATAAATCAGTTGCTTCAAATATGATGATGAGTAGATGAATTACGTCATGTACGTCTAGCAGATAGCAGATACATTTAGCAGATATCTTTGATTTTTGACATGTTGTTTTATTGAAGAGAAAACGGTGTTTGAACATTTTAAGTGATACTAGGATTATATTGGATGAGTGGTCAGTATGTCAGAGGTCCATAAGTGTGGAATTTATATTAAGGGTCCAGTTCTTAAATAAAGGTTGAGACAAAATCAAATTACCAGATCAGGTATTGGCATTTCAATAATATTGAATGATGAAATGACTATAGATCATAGTTAAAATAAATGTATAAATATTGAATTGTAAATTTTTCCATTTTATTTTGAAGTTTTGTAAACTTTTTTTTTTCCTCATGCAGGTTTTGTCTGTACTTTGGGGTCTTGAATTAGAAGAGGTTGAGGATGTGCTGCAGGAGTTTGTGAATAAATCTTTGCTGTTTCGAGACTGCAACCAGCGACCCTACCTGTATTACCTCCACGATCTGCAGCTGGATTTTCTTGCTGAGCAGAATCGTGACCAAATGGCTGTAAGTATTGATGCAGAGTTTATCTTGGTTGATCGGATCCAAAGTCTCCTGCAAAACACACGTCTTCACAATGTTTGGGACTACTCTTAAAAATGTAAACAAATACCCTTTCAGAATTATTTTTCCCTGCTGTTAAAGTAAAAATTGAGCATTAGAACCCACAATTACTGTGTTTACTGTTTAAATTTTTATTTGGAGTATTTGCCAAATATCAAAATTACTGTCTACATTGAAAGTAAATAATACAGTGAAACTAACCCTAACCCACTTTATTTAAAATCTTCCCTTTACATATATGTAAAGTGTATGTTTATATTCATTGATGGATTCATATTGATGGAGTTGTTATTGACCTTAAAGAAATTGTTGCTGAAAAAATCTTTTTAGGAACTACATAAGAAGATGGTTCACCAATATCAGAAGTTTTCCTCGCACTTTGGGTCACGCTCCAAGGACAAAGACTTATACTGGTACCACTTTCTCCCATATCACATGGCAAAAGCGGGACTGTCTAAGGTAACAGTGTCATTTTAAATTCTTAATTTGATAATAAAATGATAATACATTTAAAACACCTTAGACTAAAAAGTAAACTGAAAAGCAAATGACTATAGTCATCACCTACTTCAATCCAACTTAACCAACAGGTCTTCAGATGTACTTACTATTGTTGATATCATTTGTCTATATGTTGATGTACAGTTGTACTGTTACAGTATACTACTTCAATCATTCATAGTGACATTCATTGTATCTCTTATATTTTAATTTATTCTAGCGATTCATATATCTAATAAAAGAAAGAAAGTTGCAGTATACTGTTCTGATGTCTTTGCTGATAAAAGGAAGTAGGGATATCACTGTCATATTTGAGCCAAACATTGTTGTGAAAGGGTTTAAAAAGACTTTGTTTGACTCAAACATAGAAGAATGCTAGACATACAGATTTAGCTTTTTAATTGTGAGTGGAATAACTAATGATCATATACGGATCACCTTCTCTCTATTACTACCATCTTGATTTGTGAAAATCCACATAAAATTATTTTCTTTTTCCCCCTCATTTCCTTAATCAGGAGCTTTATTCACTGATGTTTTCCTTGGACTGGGTGAAAGAAAAAGCACGAATTATGGGATCTGCGCATCTTATAAATGACTATGTGGAATATAGGGAAACTCTAGACAAGAAGGTAATCAGATTTTGCACCATTGTTTTTGTGAAGTGTTTTGTTGCATCTACATGACATTCTATTGCCCCCCCCCACAGAATAGTGAAGTGAGACTACAGTTTCAGGAGTTCCTCTCTTTGAATGGGTATCAGCTTGAACAGAGGCCGTTTCCTGATGTGGTGCAACTGGCTCTTTCTCAACCCAACTGCTCAGAAGTTCACAGACAGGCTCTAATGCAGGCACGAGATCGAGCCAGCAGGGGGCGTCTCTATCTGGACTGGGTGTATGATACTCAGTATTCGTGGCCACCAGCTGAATTTACTTCAGGTAACAATATCAAAATCCTTTTTTTTTCTTTTCTATAGGAACAACAACAGTGGGGGCAGTTTGTCTCGGCTAGTCATGCATCCTTATCAGGGGTCTGTCAACCATGCCTGCTTTTCCAAAGATGGGAGCAAAATTGCCTCCTGCGGGGCCTACAAGATGCTTCAGGCAAGTAGGTCCAGGTCAGAGTCACACAATAACTTAATGTATTTATTCCAATGTTTTGTTTCACCCCTTAGGTGTTCAAGACGACCACTGGTGAGAAGCTTCTAGAGCTTCAGGTTCATGATGAAGATGTTTTGTGCTGCGCATTCTCTCCAGATGATCGTTATATTGCCACCTGCTCCAGTGACAGGAAGATTAAGGTTTGTATCACTTAAATTTCACTTTTTTGTATACACATTTGTCATGTAACCATAACTGTACAACTAACACATAACAATCAATAATCTGAGCATACATTTGAGAATAATTGTATCATATTGTTTATTCTATCTTTATTCATTATACACTTATGTTTTATATGGAAGAGATGTAAAAGACAGATTTACACACTCAATTCCTTGCTGTCATTGCAATGTGGCATATAAAAATGTCTGTTTACTGATTGTAATATTTTTAACCATTGCAATTTTTGCATGCTATTTTCAACTACCATATATTTCACAATTTTTACTTCATTTATATTTACTTCAAAATTCAAATATGGAATTTGTCCAAATCTTGCAGCTTTAAACTAAAATCATGAAATCCTCTATTTAACCCTTTATTTTATTGGACAAATTGAGTGACACCATGAGGGAAACTATTATGGTTTTGATGTCACCGCATTCAGGATGCTGTTGCATTTGATGTGGCGTGTGTGAGGCATACAGGGTTTTTCTGTTTTTGCTTGCTGTGAAAAGTGAGTCTTTGTGTGTTACAGTTGTGGAGTGTTGAGCGAGGCAGCCTGATTCGAGAGTTTGCGGAGGAACACGATGAGCAGATAAACCACTGTCAATTCACCAACACAGGCCGGCGGGTTCTGCTGGCCACCTGCTCCAGTGACAAATACACCAACACCAAAGTGAGAAGACATGCATGACAATTATATTTTCTTTGTCAAGTTAGTTGCTTTGGGAGTTGCTTTACGGCATCTCGCTACGTATTTCAAAATTATAATAATGTAAATATGTATTATAATACGTATATTCTCACGCTGCATTTACTTTCTACATATTTAGATGTGAGTTTAGTTAGTAAGAGCGATTATTGTGACAGCTGAGAAGGGGAACGGGGCAGCCGTGTAATTTTACCTCTTGTGAAATTTGCTGAGGATTGTGGGAGGGTGACAGCGTTTATACATTTGAGGGTGCGAAATAAAGCACGAATGCACACAGGTGTCAAAAACCGCACTAAGAACAGCACTTCACAGCGGAGGCGTCAACACAAAGAAACATTTCATGGTGTCTATCCAGACGAGGAGTGAGAGAATCTCCTTGAAATAGGAGTTTGTGTCTTGACGACATTTCTTTTGTCTTTGTCTAGATGCTCGTTCAATTAAAGTACATTCAGTGCACCCAAGATTCTATTCTATTGTTCTCCTCCAGCTCTGGAATCCAAACAAGCAGACCTCCCAGAACACCATGTTTGGACACATGGAACCTGTCAATCACTGTTGCTTTTCTCCAAACGATGACTATCTCGCCACTTCATCCAATGACGGCACCCTGAAGGTGTGACATGTGATTTGCAAAAATATAAATAAAATTAAGACTAACCATATTAATACTTATAAGGATTTTAGCATTATAAATTTGTGATAAATTGTGTTCGCGTTTAGAACACCAAGTTCTAAATGTACTATTCAAGAAACAATAATGCATTAGAATGGCAATCACAGTTAAACATTCATCACGTATTACAGTTATTGTTTCTATACTTTTTTTTTCACTTTACCTGCTACTATAGTTCACGTGATGTATACATATCATTCATTCTTCAAACTCTCCCTTTAATATTGGTGATTCTTTTTTTGTCTCGCAGCTGTTTGACATGTCTTCTGCCAACGAGTGGAAATCAATCAACGTCGATGAATTTTTTCCTGATGGTGATGAAGAAGTGAAAGCCATTGTTAAATGCAGCACTTGGTCGGCAAATGGCTCTCGAATCATATGCGCTGCCAGGAACACTGTGTTTGTAAGTGGATTTTTGCCAAACAAACGTATCTGATTTAGTACCTGGTAGGTTTCCGTGTTGTTGTGTGTCTTTGTTATTGTACAACCTGATTCTTTCCTTGAGGTAAATAGAGAAGTGACATTGATTTTCACTTTCGTGCTTTTTTGGGAATTGAACACCAGACCTTTGCCAATTTTTCATGACTTTTGATCCAATGATTGTATAACAAATGATTGTACATTTGGTGTTCTCCAGGTGTTTGACGTCCAGACTTCAGACTTGCTGTTGGAGATGAAGACGAGTCGCATGAGCACCGTGCAGTACTGCCACGCCTGTCCAAACAGCAGCCTTCTCGCTGTGGCTCTGTCTCATTACACCGTGGAGGTTTGTCCGATTAAACAGACATTTTTATCTGAGCTTTAAACCTGCATTGGCTAACTAGTTGCTTTTCAGTTGTGGAACCTTGAGAGCCGAAAAAAGCAGGCCGAGTGTAACGGACACCTGAGCTGGGTTCACTGTGTCCAATTTTCTCCCGATGGCTCTCTTTTGTTGTCTTCCTCAGACGACCAGACCATCAGGGTAAGGCCCAGGATTTGTTGCTTTCACAGTTATTTCAGCATTGACTTGTTTTCACAACACGAGTTTGCACATTGGTCTAGCTGTGGGAGACGGCTCAGGTTCACACATCCTCCGCTGTGGCGCTCAAGAGGGATTCGGATGTTGACTTCTCCCGCGGTGTCACATTAGTGACGTCTGACAGCAGAAACCGTCTGCAGGTACTGTCCGTCCGGCCAGAAGAGGCATTGTGTTTGATGTAAAGGTCAGGCAGAATTTGAGTCTTTTTATACAATGACACAAAGTTTTCTGTTCTTGACATTTAGGTGCGAAACGAATCTGATGTTATGTTTGAGAGTGAAGAGCTTCCTTCCAGGATCCGATGCACGTGCATCAGTAGAAATGCTTCATTCGTCGCTTTGGGATGCGAAGACGGAACAGTGCAGGTATCTTGTGTAATTAGTTTCCGACGGCAGCCTCTGGCCTTCAGGATGCTTGTGGCTGTTTAGATTGACCTCTGGAAATGGGATTTAGCATGATTGTCAAACTGCTAATACTATTCTGTAGCGTTTTCTCTGAATTCAGTGAATGCCACAGTGCTTGAGGCGACTATCGTCCTTCCCTGTGGGAAAATGTGTCCTGTAGTGAGACAGCGAGGCAGCGCGAGACTGCTAATTGATGGAGCGAGACGAGATGGACGGTCATTTTTATATTTATTGCTGTCATTTTACTGCCAACCAGCCTCCGTTTAATTCAGTCTTGATCTTCCATACATCATTTTGGAAAAAAGAGACAAGAGGAAAAAATATTTGTTACAGTTTCAACAGTTGGTAATAACAGATTAACCTTATTATTCTGTACATTTATAAAATTAATGTGTATAATAAAAATACTGGAATTTCTTCTGAATTACAAAGGAGTAACAAACTCTCTTATAACAGACCTTCGACTAGAAGGATGAAGGTCAACCGGTGAACATGCAGTAAAATTCTGGACATACCAATATGACTTAAAGTGTAGCATCTGGCTATAATTATCATTTTACTTCCTAACGTTTTAATGTTTTGTCTATAACAGACACTATTCATATGCTTCTTATGGTCAATCTAAACCACTATTGAACTTGAAAAAGTATTTAATATGGAAAAATAAAAGTTGACAGTTCACATGCGTTGTTGACTAATGATTTTAGTGACTTGAATGAGCCGCTTTGGATACAACACACGTGCCAGCAATGTCTGTTCTACTCTTTATCACTAGAGGTCACTGCATTGTTGACGGACTGAAATCTCTGCTGTGAATTCCATTCTACTCCTGTACAGTTTTAGAGTAAAGCAGGCCTTGATCATAGTTAGTCTATTCAATAGGACTTGAGGAGAACATTGGCTGGAGAACCGCAAAGTAGGATTTGGTGAGATGTGAAGAGTAAAAAGTGATCTTTAAGCAAATAATGTTCTCTGAGACGTTCTTCTCATCTAATTAAGATATTCAGAATCTAGAAATGGAATGAAAATAGAAATCAAATTGACAATTGATAAAAGTGAAAATATGTTTTGTGTATTAGTTGATACCATCTTCCTTTTTTCGCACTAGATTTTCAGCAATATATTTTCAATTTTCATAAATGTATCTCATATCCATTTTTCCTACCTTGTATAGAATATTTTAACATCATAGGATAAACAAATGACTGTGCTCTTAGGTGCTAGAGGTTTTGTCTGAAAACTCACAAGTAAAGCTGTCAGGCCACACAAGAACAGTTCACCATTGCCAGTTCACCGAAGACGGCGAGACACTCATCACATCATCCGAAGATACGACAGTCCGGGTAATTCTTTCTCAGAAATGAACACAGCACTAAGAGGCTGGCAGATGGGACACAGACCCTCTTTGTTTTTTTTTTTGCAGGTGTGGATGTGGAGGAAAGGCGAGTGTCTGGTGCTGGAGGGTCACAAGGAAGCTGTCAGAAAGTTCCTTCTGCTCAATTCCTCCACTTGCTCTATGCTTCTGCTCTCCTGGTCTTTCGATGGCACAGCTAAGGTGACACGCTTCTTTGTTTTACAGCGTTGTCGACGCATGATGCTTAATTGTGGGAGATAGGACAACTATGATTATTTCTTGCAAAATCATTATTATGCCTGATATGTGACTGGAGAGCTGCGTTATCTTGGTAATGAAGTGATTTGCGCATCCTATCACGAACAGCTTCAAGAGCTAATTGGCTGTAAATTTATGTTCAGTATGGGACTAGTCAGTTTCATTATTTTTTTTTACAACCAATCTTTATTCACAAAAACCTGAAGCAATAAACTACTAAGGTTTTTACTTGAATTGCCATGAAAAGATGATAAGTATTTTAGATGCTATGAAACATGAAAACTACCCTGAAAGTAAGACTGCTCTAAAAACAAGAACTATCCTGGTTAGGTAGTCTTGGATCTATGAGGATGAATCTTGTCATCCTTAATGAGAAGAACATTTCCACTTAAACAAAAACTAAATAAACAACTGCATTTGAGCTGTTTTGTAAACGTTATGTCAAACAGAAATGCACATGAATGAAACCTGTTCTCTTTTTTTTTACTTTCAGTTCTGGGATGTGAACAGTGGACAGAAGCTACGAGACATTGCATGTCATAACGCTGCTGTCCTGTCTTGTGACGCGTCCTCCGACTGTCGACTATTTGCCACCACCTCTGCTGATCAGACATGCAAGGTCAGAGAAAACCGGCTGAATGTCAGCAGATAGACATGAAGTCAGAGCTTCTGCCGTCTCACTGTGTTTTAGATCCTGGACTCCAACTGTGCAAACACCTGCTCTGGTTTCACTGAGAGCTTCTGCTAACATTAGCTTTCAGGATTGCTATGGTTTGAAGATCGTGCTCCGTGACTGACTTTATCATTAATGATGTGGTGTACAGGAGATGACAGTCACTTCGTTCAATAACTAATCCTCTCTGTAACATGAATGTTTTTACATTGGTTTCAGCTTTGGCTGAAAAGTTTTCACTGCATTCAATTCAAATGGAATGTCAAACAATTTTGTATTTTAGCTCTATAAAGTTGTTTATTTCTCGGGTTTTTAAACAATTTAACTTGACCACGTTGCGTAAAGTATTTTTTCAACTTTAGTTGTATATAATTAAAACAAAAAAACTAAAACTCTTATTAACCATGCGGCTTATAATCCATAAAAAATGCGTGCGGTATACTGTGCATGAAGAAACATTAGGAAATAGACGTTTATTAATGGTGCTATTTAATATTCAGAACAGTGTTTAATGCGAAAAATATGCTTCGTTTTTTAAATTTTGGTACAATAGTCACCATTGTTTGTCACACTTACTTTTAGAGGTCTTCATAATAAACCCAACCAAACTGTTACAAACTGAAATAAAACTGGTTTAATTTACATTTATATCAAATCAGTCCACAACCAGGCACCATTGGTTCTCATTAAATAACTCTGTGGGCATTTGGATCGAGCTCTAAAAGAAACACACACGGACTCTCCAGGGTTTGTGGCATCAGAGGTCAGGGTCCTGCTGCTCTTCTGAGCGTGTGATGAGAAATCTTCTCCAGTCATGTGACACCTTCTCTCCGGTGCCATGCTCATATCAGTCTGCCAGCGTGGTGCACTGAACAGTGGGAGACAAGAGGACAGCAAAGAGAATTTGAAGAGCTCGTTAAAAACTTCATGTGTGCCCAATCAAGCCTCCACAATTATCCAGATAAAATCATAATATATTTAGGTTTCTGACCCAAAACTGAGAGTGAAACGAGGACTGTTGTTTGGCCACTTTTTCTTTTTAACATCCTGTAGTACTACTGCTGATTTGGTTCGGTTTGAACCAGAAATGGTTTGTAACTGTGAATTTGGTACCTTCAGGTGTGGAACAGTGACTCATGGGAGATGATGTTCCTGCTGAGAGGACACAAAGCCTGTGTTCGTAGCTGTCGCTTTTCATGGAACAACAAGATGCTGGCAACAGGCGATGACAATGGTGAAGTCAGGGTACGTCTTAAAACGGAATATTTCAATATTTTAAATGATCAGATGTAAAATAAAGTTCATTATCTTTTGGAAAATTATTTGTAAAACTTCCAACTTTAATCAAATGTTCTAGCATAGACATAGACATTAAAAACTAGATATTTGATAAAAAAAAATATGATTCAATTTATGTACTTTATCTGTATATTTTACATTTTGTCGGAGTATCATTTAAAATTAAGCAGGTCCTTGGCATGATATTGACATCTTTTTTTAAACAGTGCAGCTTTTTATTGTAAAGAAAATGGGTTATGAAAGCTCTTTTATTATATAAACAATATTTGTTTTGAACAATGTTCACAAGAGTAAAGAAGCAAAGATCTCCCTCATCAATTAAAGATGCGGTTCACAGTGAGAAAGAAAACCAGGAAAGTGTGGGAAGTCCCGAAAAAACAGAGCGTCGCTGTGATGTTTTAATTCATGGCCTGTGGTGCCACGTTTCAGAGCTCACGCCTCTATTATTTACGCCTGTTTACTGCGACTGAGAAACCAGCTCAATGAGCAGACATCACGTCTAAACATCTGTTGGTGTCTGAGTGAGTTTCAAAAATAGATGTGTATTTGCTTTTGACGCTCGATTTGCTTCCTGAACACATTTGTGATCTTGTCATTTGAAAGATGTTTTGGAAAAGTCAGTTATATTGCTTGTTTTGTGTCGGTAGCTTTGGAGCTTGATGGATGGTGCACTGCTGAAGGTCTGTTCCCGGGACACGAAAGACTCCATGGACTCTTTCCATGGTGGCTGGGTGACCGACCTGCACTTTTCACCTGATGATAAGGAACTTGTGTCTACTGGTGGATACATTAAGGTAACATTTCACTTTATTTATACGTAATATATGTGAATTGTGTGACTAAATATATTTGTGTTGGAAGAATCTACTTCTTCAACAACTCAAGATCATTTTTTGTGCATTTTATAGTACTTTACACAGACAGGCTCAAAGCAGCTGTACATGGCCATAAAATATCAGTATACTTACTTCATTCATCCATCCGTCCATCCATTTATTCGTCTAATTTCTACTGCTTATTCCATTTCTGGGTCACAGGGAGCAGGCACCAATCTCAGCTCTGTATGCGTGACCAACCATTCGCAGAGTGGGACAAACAGACACACACATTCACACACACACGCACACATCGTTCACTCACACCTATGGTCAATTTTCCAATGCCAATTCACCTGAAACGCATGTTTGTGGACTGTGAGAGAAAACTGAAGTAATTACACAAACTAAGCAGCATCCACACAAGCAATTTCCCATGGATTTTAGATGATTCTGAGTAGTAGTGTGTGGTTCATTTAGCAATGTATGGTTGATTTTTAAAAATTGTACCAGTAATGACATTTTACGCACGCCAGACAAATTGAAAGACTCAAGCCCAGCCACTGTCAAAAATATGTTGTCATGGTTACAGGCATTACTAATCGCACTCTAATTAAAAGAGCCAGTGGTGCACTGATGTGGACGATCAACATCAGTTTGGGTGCTTGCACAAGATTTTGTATTCAACTATGGGTACATTGTTATCATGTTTTTCCTCCCTCTGTTATTAATGCCATGCTTTAAGTCTTGTACGCATGAAATCATCTGCTTGGTTTTTTTTTTTTTTGTGCAAAACCTTTTGCCTCACAATAACAGGAAGAAGTGTAGTATATGACTTACTTAGACCAATAGGCTAGACATTTAAGTGACTGGCTAAGAACAACAAATCTTTGAAGAGACGCCGATGCAGAACACAAAGATCTTTCAGAGCTTAACCTTAGATTATCTGCACATACCCTGTGAAAAGCAGACGATTGGCCTGTCGCTCATGTCACAGAGGCCCATTGCCATGTCTGACACCAGTTTCTTTCAACCACTTCTGCAATTATAAACCAAAATGTCACGATGAACACACCGTCTGAACATTGTGTGTCGGCTTCTTAATGAGGCTTCATCACACATCAATCCATCGGTTTATCATTGTCGGGCTGACCCCAGGTCTGCACATGCTTGAGGAATTCGTCGAAGGCTTAATGTTAAGCTATGATGGAGTACCGGCTGTCCTGTAAAACTGAGTGATACATGAATTATCTGGTCTCCAGTGAGAGAGGAAACTCGCACTCAGCTTACTGTACGATGCAGGTAGATCTTCAGGCATTTATTC
Organism: Paedocypris micromegethes; assembly: GCA_028031935.1. Lineage (NCBI taxonomy): Eukaryota > Metazoa > Chordata > Actinopteri > Cypriniformes > Paedocypris > Paedocypris micromegethes. The sequence goes on from CM051496.1 coordinate 11,960,809, forward strand.
ACATCTTTTACTGTACTTCATTGGGTCATTCATTCACCATGTATTAAGCCAATCCTTTGAAGACCTTTCAATCTTTTATTTTTGTCTAAAAGAGGCACCAGATCTTTATCTTTTTCAGAGTCGTTTGTTTTGTTTTTAATCAATGAGATTTACTGACAGAAAGTCAATGATTAAAGTTATTGCATTTTTCTAAAAAATATTATTGCACAAACATATAGGCATAAATATGTTTGTATGCGTGTATACACTCGGTGTGTGTATATGCACGATATATAAATAGGACAGAAGCCTTGGAATAATAAATAAAAGTAGTCATTGAATCTCTCATGTTTTAGCCTCAAAATAAAATGCTGACTCCTGTAAATCATTCTAATGGAGGCAGACAGCAGTTATTCCTCTGCTCTCCTGACAGTTGCTCGCTGTCTTCACTTCCATGAGCTGATCTGCCGCTCAACTGTCACGTCATCGCACAACTCGCTCTATAACCTGGACCGTCACAGTTTGTTCCTGACGTGCTTCATCAGAAAAGCTTGTTCTTCAGGATGGCAGTGGATTAGCTTGACCCGCTAGATCTGTATTAATCCAGACATCTTTTTGTGCTGAATTAAGAATTAGTGATAAAAGTGTCTTATATACAGAAAATGTTTTACAATTTAATCAATATATTAAATATTTTGGATCATTTCTTTAAAATCACTGCAGTTATAAAGTTGTATTCATGGACGTAGTACTATTTCAAGATTTAAAGGATAATTTAATAGAAGCTGAAAGAAGCAAAGAGAAACTTCATGAACGTTGTAATTTAAATAACTATCACTTTACCACAATTGTGTTTCATGTTTTTCCTGACTGTCTTCGTCTAGAGACCAAGACATTGTCTTGACAATGTTCTTGCATTTGAAATACAAGCAAGTCTCTTTTTTCACATGTCCCACCATTCCTTACATTTGAAACGTCTCTGTTTTTCTTTCTTTTTGCTTGTGCTTTCCATTCATTAAGCTGCATGTCACCTTTCTTTTACCGCTCAGCGTGCTTCCATTATGTTCTGGGGTGATTCATTGCTTTCCCTCGTAAAATAGCACACGGTTATTTTAGCGGCTTTGCCGTCTCTGCTTGAGACGGAAACGTTTCCTGAAGGAGAAGAGAAACGAAAGATGAGGTCAGCCAAGACTTTACAGAACATTGCATTAAATCACACTGTCGGACTCTCATTCCATCTCTTGCACGTAATGTTGTCTGTCCTCTGTAGACATCCAGACCTTCACCTCCACCATCACTTCAGCGTAAACCTGCCCTTGCTATTACTACTCTGTTTGGACGTTTTGTGAAAGACCTTTTTGACTCTTGGCTCGTAATGTTTTTGGGCTTTTGTTGGGATGAGGTAGTGGATGTAAAAGCTGGACTCTAAAGTCAAAACGGGTTTTTGTGAAGTGTGCACATAGATACAAGACCAATGGAGAAAACAAACATTTAATTTGCAAATATAGATATGTGTAGCCCATGTTGTATCTCATGCTATTAGACTACTGCAAACAAACATCAAAGACTGTAGCTTATCATGTAGCAATATTTTTCAAAAGTAAAACCTAACTATGCAATTTTGGTGAATTTTACATCCAGTTAATTTATTATTATGTACAGACTCTATATATACACGCAAATATAAGCTTTTTGTCCAATTTTAGAAGTTCAAAAACTTGATCTGTGCTTATATTTGCAAATGTCAAACAAACGCATAAAAGATCCCATTTTTCCATAAGTCAGGAGCAATTAAAGTACCATATTTTCCGGACTATAAGCCGCTACTTTTTTCATATGTACGACATTTACGTCCGACATTGCATTCGCTTCTCCACGCCAGAGCGTCCAGGCCCTTCTACAGCCGCCACTAGATGCGCGGGAAGCGCGCGAGAGAGAAGCTTGCGCGGAACGCCCGCGGGATGTGCGCGAGACGCGCAAGAAGCGCGCAACATCAACAGACTTCGCGGTCGTGCACAAATATATTTCTTTTATAATTTATGCATACCTGAAGCTGTGAATCCGCGAACATATTTAATAAAGAAAAAATTCTAATCCAAAAACATACATATCTGTGGCTTGCAAAACTCTCCAGGTTTCGACTGAAACCCTTGTTCCCTGTCAGGTAATGTTGTCCCCAGTAGTGTCAAGTGAACAACTGGAAAGGGAACTTTTTTTAATAGAGTGGATGCGGCTTGTATGCAGGTGCAGCTTGTTTATGTTTTTTATTTTATTTTTTTTTCGAAATAGAGCAGATGCGGCTTTTATACAGGTGCGGCTTATAGTCCAGAAAATACGGTAAATACTAAATTGTCACCTGTATGTAGTGATGCGCTTTGTCTTTCTGTAATTAATGATTCTGGAGGCTTACAGGCATACATGCTTTTGTTGACTGAATAACAGAAATAAAAAAGCATTAGCCAGGCCGCGACATTTAACAGTGGGTTATATTTGCGTTAATACGATATTCAATTTTTGCGTCTAACTCTCATTCAGTTTTACTCTATTTACACTTGACAAGGAGTCTGCTTACCAGTTTACCGACAACCTTCCAACCCGCAACCTTTTACACTGCCTGTGTAAAAGAGTGATTTGAGACCTAAATAATTTATTATTTTGGCTACTTGGCATGGGCTTGGCATAGATATGGAATTTTGTTTATTTAGTTTTATATATTCAGAATATACCAAACCAAATATGGGTAGATATTGTGTGAATAATTTTGAAACATTACTATTACATAGTAATAAGCCTAATCTGCTCATGTGTTTATGTTGTTTATATTGGGTGTGAGATAAATAAGAGTGAACAATGAGCTGTTGTTGTTATTCCTGAGTGTAATGGCTTTAGTTTTGTGTGGTTGATAGTGATCGGAATAGTGACCTGCGGGCAAACACACTCCGTGAGCGTGTCACGCCTTGGTGATTTGGTCTGGATTTGGTGCAGACGTCTACACACAAGTAAAGGATTATTTAGTGTAGGGAAGAAAAGAGGAATGCAAAACGGTAAATCCAGAGCAAAAGATAAAGAAAGGGATTGTATCCACATCAATATTTCAGCCTTTAGAGACTCAAATGAATAATTTAGCTTTGAAGTCTGAGGTGCATGTTCTGTTCCCATGCTCTTGGTCTGTGTGAGTGTGTGCCGTTGGGTAGTTTTATGGTGCTATTATATAATCAGGCCTACAGTATGAGGGCTTTAAATGCATAGATGAAACGCAGGAAAATAAATGTCAAGTCCATTTCATTTGACGTGTAGTGTCTCATGGGAGTCGTATGGTTGTGTTCTTGTATTCACAAGTAAATATTCCTTTGGGCCACAGAAACCATGATTACATGACAATTTATAATATGCTAATCTTTGGGGCTGGGCCAGATATATGAATTTTGAATATTTTAATTAAGGCTTTTCCTCCATCTCATGCATTAAAATGGTTAACATTTGTACTTGTGTTGCACTATTTTTGTCTGTAATTGAAATTTCTTTTCTAATGTCCAATAAAACATTTTTTAAATGAAACTATTAAATTCAAGTCTTTAGCTGTGTGTGTGTGTGTGTGTGTGTGTGTGTGTTCGTGTGTATACTTACACTTGATATTTTTATATTTGTATATTTACAACTACAGCTGTTGTTTCATAAGTAACGTTTTATTTATTTAATTTTATACATTTTTCATAAATAAGTTGAGCTCATAAGTGCATCTCTTGGATATTCAATTTCCACAATTGACTTCCCGAGAGGAAGTGAAGGGGCTGTAACAGGCTTCAGGGCCACTGGGCATGTCACTCAATACCACAGCGCCTCATGGGCTGCGTGATGACAGCTGACCCCTGACCTGCCCTTCTCAAGGCAGTTCACACTTCTTTAATATCTTCAGATGTCAATAAAATCCTCTTCCTTTTTCTCAAGTTTTTCCGTACCCTATGTACGTTCCCTGTCCTACCAGATCGATCTTCACTTTAGTTCACTTCATATCCGTGTTCTCCTGAGACTCAGTGATCCGGATTTGCTCCTATCTACTTTCTCAAAGATCCCCCTTTTTTGTTTAACTGTTCTTTTTTTCTACCTAGTGAGATTTCACTAATAACTCAAGACATCCTGCAGCCTTAAAGTTCTTCATGCCTCACACTTCACTTCCCATCTGACTTTGTGGAATTAAGATGGATTTGTATAAGGAGGAAAAAATAAGACATGACCGAGTCTAAAACGTGGTTTTGGCCCGATGAATAATTCAAGAAAGTCTTGATCTTTTTCCTAGTTGCGTAATAGCACTTCTTAGCATGTTCTTTGCCACTGAACGTGAGAGCTTGAATATATTCCTACGCCAGACGCACATTAATGCATAGTCCATGAATAGAGTTTGAAGTTTGCTTATTTATGGAAGTGTTTACGGGACAGGAAGTGGCTTCTCCATCTGCTGCCTATAAAGTCTGACTGGTCGGGGGGAATAATGAGCCGAAGCGCTTGTGTAAAATACAAACGTCCCGTTCGTGCGTGAAATCCTGTTTTAATTTTATCCAGTTTGTTACAGAGCAGATGCTTCTATGTCAAAACATCAGCACGTTCTTCTGTTTGCCAGATGCTCTCCAGAGCTTCACCAACAGAAAATGTTTCCTCATCGGGCACCCTCCCTTGAGTTTTAAGAGCGCGGCTTGTGTTCCTACACTGGAATGAATAAATCTGAAGCTCAAACGCGATTGGTTTTCCCAGAGGAGATCAGATGGCCACGGTTTGTATGAATCAATGTTTCTCAGCTCATCTTTGTAGAAGTCAACTGAGTCATTTTGGGACAAACAGTCGTCACTGGGACAAGCATACTTAGGCGTTTTTGATTAATTTGTAGAAGTCATCAAGTTTTATGTGGACAAGATGTTTATAAAGTTGGCCCTCGACCCAACACAAAAAGGGCAAAATCAGTGTCATTCGTTTGTGCTTTGTTTGTGCTGCAAACATTTTTGTTTGTGCTGCTGGTTTTTGAGAGAATTGTCTTTGTATTTATTTTATTACAGTAAGAAGTTGCATTGGTTGAATATATTCTTAAATTGTACACGGTTCTGGACCTGTTGTCTGAAAATATTCTTCCATAATAAGAAAATGTATTTTATAAGTCAATAAATAAAATGAGTATTGTCATAAAAAAACATTGCAGCACAAACTAAAGTTTTTGCCGCATAAACAAAGCACAAACGGGTGAGACAATCTTCGCCTTTTTTGCGTTGGGAGGGACAACTTCACGAACGGATAGACAAGGGTTGAATTCATGGGGATCAAAATGTGCAAATATGGACGTTTTTTTTAATTATTATTTAAATGAAATCTTATTTGTCAAAAGATGCACACTGTACAAAACACTCTGGGAGGAGAAATAAAAATTGATAAAATACAGTTTTGTAATATTTGACCCTAAATGGAAATGTGTGTGTGTGTGTGTGTATTATAATTTGATATATGTATTTAAAATTATTTAATCTACCAAATAATGGTAGTTTCTTATTTAACAGTACATGTTTTATTCATGTAATGTTACATTTTTTTAGACTTATTTTTGACAAGAACATCTCCTAGTTACTTTAGAATTGTCCTGCTTGAAATCCGAATAAATCCAGGCTTTCCTGAGACTCACCCGACCATGTGGAAGACATTTGGAGGTTTTGCTGCGCTGAACTTTTCTCTTGGTGATGGCATTTATCTAAAGTTTCAGGCTGAAAAGAAGCAAGCTTGTTAGATGCAAATGAGCACTGTTAATTCGCTCACCGGGCTCAATGATTAATGAGTCTGTTGGTTGTTTACGTGTGAGAAGGAGCTGGATGCTTCAGGCATCTGTTGTTGTCGCTGATGGTTTGGCCAGTCGCTGTGCAATGCCCTCATTTCCTCTTCCTGCTGAAGAAACTCTTGGACCCTCTCACAAGATCGTCTTCTGCTTGGTCGCCTTCATTTGGAGATGTTAACGGGCGCTCTGGACTTCAGAGACGTTAAAGATTTAAAAATGTTTTTCAGTATTCCAAAAGGAAAGATGAGAATTTGTTTTCAGATTTTGTACAGTTTTCTAAGATAAAGCGAACAAAACAGTTCGCTGTTTTAACGATGTAGCAGTTGTGATGAGAATTTTGACATTGTTTTTCTGCATAATTTCAATTTAATTTTTGTATTCTTAAGGGAACATGTTCTTCTGTGTCGTGGGCATCGGGGGGACTGGGTCCTGGTACAATGATGAAAATAAGATTCATGGAAAGTATGCAGTGAAGATTGTAATATAGACCTAGAAGGGGCTTCAAGGCTTATGAAATGAGAAGACCCCCTTGCAGGATTTGGGCTGATTATTTATATATATATATATATATATGTATATGTGTATATTCATTTACAGTAATCCCTCGTTTATCGCGGTAGATACGTTCCAAGCCCGACAGGTGAAAATCCGCGAAGTGGAGGCACAACATTTACGTATTTATTTAACACTTATTCAGACTTTTAAAACACTTTTTTCAAGCAGTATTCTTTATTAAAGTAATGTTAACAAACATCTCCCCACCGCACGCGTTTTCCCCGCGGAGATAATCATTTTCAGAGTGTTTGAATGGGGGGATATGAGGCACGAGCACAAGTTTCCCGCCGCTGGGGCTCGTGCGGTGGTCGCGGGGGGACGTCCGACATAGCGATTCGCATCTCAGCGCCAAGACGTGTCTGGCGGCGGTCCGTCTCGAGCCACTGCGAGCATCCTCCGCCGAGATACGGGCGGGGAAAATACGAATCCGCGAATATACGTAATAAAGAAAAAAATTACGCAAAACAGGTAATATGCGATAGTCGAACCGCAAAGTAGCGAGGGAACACTGTATATATATATTATATATATATATATAGATTCTATTAACCATTTTCTTACAAAAGCCAATTTATCAGGGTGATACTGATTTGGCCCTTTGATACTGACAGTCCAACATTTTATTGTGGCCCCTTTTTATTATTTAAAGTCATTTGTGTTCAAGGTCAGTTGTTAAACTAATCTGTTAAACTAACTGTCTAATGGTCAAAAAGTTGGACTTGCTATTGAAGATTGCAGGTTTGAATCTAAGCCTATAAGACCCTGAACCCAATCAGTTCAATGGGTGTGTGTGTGTGTGTGTGTGTGTGTGCTGACCTCTCTTTCACGGATGGGTTCAATGTTAACTGCAGAACACTCATTCCTACTGTCCCTAGTGGCCTTAATGGGCAAACAACCCTCACCTCACTTTGTCATCCAATAAAAGACTGTGGTCTTCATGAATATTTTGTGTTTTTCTTCCAGTGGTGGAGCACAGAGTCTGGAGAAGCCTTACAGACGTTCTACACCACTGGAGCCAACCTAAAGAAGATCCACGTGTCCTCCGATTTTACCATGTTTGTCACCATCGATAGCATCGGAATCCTCTATGTATTACAGAAGGTGACGGCAGAAAACTAGATGTGAATATTTGTATTGTTTTAACACTGGAAAGGAAACAAAAACATGATGTTTGTGAAGCAAATCGATTTCTGTTGGAACTGAAAGCAAGTCTATGACCCACATTTACAAACTTTTTGGAGCCTACGCAGACGTGTTGGTTTTTCCTCTAAGCTCGTACCTTAATCTCTGAAGACATGTCTTGAATGAAGCATCTTGGGAAATGTGCCTTCATCTTTCACAGAAGACTCTGGTTTAATCAGGGATTTGTGAGAAGTCTTAAACGAATATCCATTCATCAAGGCTTTGAAGGAACATGTTTGAGGATTTTGCTAGCACTACAGATTAATCATTTTTGCGAGTTTGAGAGTTTATATTTTAATATCTTTATTAAAAATCAAATTGTCAATTTCTATAAGTTAATTTGAACAAAGATGTTCTTGCGTCAATAATCGCTTTTGTAATGGTGCTTTAGTAAATCCATGTTTTGTGCAGTTCAGCTAAATGTTCTTCTAAAATTCTAATGTTTTGTCAGTGTTTTACCATGTAGTTTCACAATTTACTGTAGAACAACAGGATTTACTCTCTATTACAATTATTAGTCATATTGAATTGAAATCTTAAGCCACTTGAGCAATCATACAATCTTTTTAGACGTTGGAACAAACGTTTTTCAATACTGTGAAAATGTCATTTTTGAAATCCGAAATGCAATCCCATATGCACTGATGCTCAGTATTTCAGTACATAAAAATGTATGTGAATTTTAAAAAGCGTGTATTTTTTTTTTCCCGTTATATTAACATGTTGACTTTTATGCATTTTACAGTATCGTCTAAACTAAGAGTAAATCGAATTGATTTGTTTCGTCCTCCATTGGATTCAATAATAAAAAATATTGAAAATTGGAGGAAATTCACATTTAAATTTTGTGATACTAAAAATAAATTCTCTGAGAAAGTTTGATTCATCATCAAATGGGAAAGAAATAAAGATTATGTATTTAATGAAGTTAATTATGTATTTAATGAAGTTTATTTAACCAGGTTTCCAATGTAGAATAATTCAAGTTAATGTATTTGATTTATTCAACCAGGTTTTTTCACATTACAGAAGAGAAAATGTAACACTGGTTGGTTGTAGTTCCTCAGAATATTCTAGGCAGTTGTGGAGCGTGAGAGTGAAAGTGGAAAAAGCGATGAGCGGAAGAGTCCGTAAAGCGTGGCATTGCTGACACAGCAGCGGTCACGCTCCGTCTGCTTCTGACACTTCCTGTTAGCAGCTCGCTGATCAGACGAGGCAGTGTGGTGTCATGTCAAGACTGGACTCGATGTCTTTCAACCCGTGATGGACGGATTTGTACGTCAAAAAAGCTACTAGGGTATTACTCCTCATTTACTCCGGGAACATTTCTTACTTTAAGACTGCAAATTGCTGCAGATTTTGTTTCACAGTTGATGATGCTTTTGTTCACAAACAATTCACATTGCAAATAACCTTTATGAAAAACCAGTACTATGAAAAACTACAGAAAAGCGCAGAAAAAAATCCTTGGTTGATGACACAAGCCTGAGGGGGAGTTGGAACTAACACCTTGACATATTAGGTTTGAATCCCGAATTCGAATGTTTCATATGAATGTACTTGAATTCGAAAATTGGTTCAGTCCGTTGCTTTTGTGATATACAACACAAGCTTTAGGTCTATAATGACCAGCAATGGGAGTTACATAATCCTCCATGATGTTCTAGATCTCCTGAGCCCTTCACCATCACCTCAACTCCCTCCTTCACTACCCATCGACATCTCCGCTGAATTTACCGTACATCACACCTGCTTCTACAGTGTGAATGGGATTTTAATGCCCTGTGGATTTTGTTTCTTTGCCAACGTTCTTTCCATTTTTGCCCTCATTACACTGGATGCCGGCACAGGTTAAGTGAAGAGACACACACACACAAGGAAAACGATGCTCTGGCGCTTATATAACACAGCGTTTTCCCCAGTTATGTCCACCTACAGGTTCACGTCTGCGTTTGTTAGAAATTGTTCTGCAGATCTTTGGATTGTATTATTTTTTGAAGTACATTCCTGGAAATCCAAGTTAATGTACACTTGGGATTCTGTAAAACCTAAAACATGTTGTGGTTTATTCAGGTCAAAGCCTCCTGCTTGGTCTGGAAGTCCAAGAATCATGTTGAAATGGGTCACACTCAGATTGGATATGATGCTTTCAATGGGAAAAAAATCCTTCTGAAGATCAATATGAGTGATCACATGTGATTAAGTGATTCATTTTTTAAGAGTCCTCAACTTTCATGGATTTGGATAAATAAACGTGTGTAAATATACTGTACATGTATAGGTATATATTTTCAAACTTTTGTACATGGCAAAAACCTATAAATTGAGTTTCAGTGTTGAAATTTAGGGGATCAAACCACCAAATGTTCCTCATGCAGCAGCTTGTAGTCGCTCTTTCCCTCGCTTATCCAAACCTTGGCTTGAAAAGCGTTCCTGTCATCTGGTATCCCTGTTGGTGGTGATTTTATCGCTCACCCGTTCAGGCGGAGACCTGCCTTCCATGTGTTTCTGAAGAACCCGCGAGTGAACGGAAGGTTGCCAGATCCACAGGTCAGTGTTGGTCTTTCCTGATGCATCTCTCTCTGCCAAGTGACTTTGAAAATGTCATGGAATGGTTTTTTTTTTATAAGCTTCAGTAGGTGAAGGCCACATGTGGAGTTCATGAGGTGAATGTGTGGAGGATTTCAAAGATAACGTTGGATCAGGAGCAGAGCTTCATGCATTTAATTTCATTTCCAATGGTGTAGTCTATGGTGGCATCTCTAGGTTTGGCTCAAAATATTTAGATATTGATTTAAATCACACAAAACGTATTAGTCTTTAGCCATTTTAATTTGACTGTTAATTTTTGAAAATATTCATTGTTAATCATGTATTGTTATAGTACAAATCTTTAACGAGATCCAAATCACAAAAGCTTCAAAATCATATTTTTGTGTGGATTCTGTGTGTGTTTGTGACTGAACACCTTCCTGTACCTCCTCTTTACACCACTTTACCTCTCTGAAATCAGCTGCTCAGAAGTCCAGGCGAGTCCGTGTCCCGGTGAGGAATTCAAGAGGAGCTGCTCCTAAATAATAATAAGATCTTCTGGACATCAGGGAAGCTTCCTAAGTTTTAAGCATGTTTGGTTCAATGAGCAGATGAATCTGGTCTAGTGAGATTTATTTTATCGATCTCCTCTTGACATTCACCTCGGAGGAGGTGGCCACTGTTGTCATGGCAGCAGCCTCAGGATGCCAAGCAAATGCCCTCTGGACTGACCTCTGACAGCAGGTCTGATGAGTTCAGCCCCGTGAAATAACTGTAGTTACGTTTCTCTTAGACCTTCAGCAACTGCTGCAAATGTCAGTTTGCAGTGTGTCTAAAACTCTTTTTTAGGATAGTTCTATCACTCTTTGTTTTAGATATTATAGTGTAAACACAAAACAAAAATATAACTTTTTATTTTTTTTTTTAAATGAACTTTTTTTTTTTAAGTTTTTTTGTATTTTTTTTTTGTATTTGACGACATTAATTATTAGAAACACATTTTATACACATTGATGACTTATAAGGTAGATTTGGAATGCTTTTGAAGAAATGACAGTATTATATGATTTTTGATCCTTGGAGGGCAATATATTTTCGAGGCCATGTTAGCTACTTTACTTGGGTTTCAATGGTGAAATTAAAAACATCTTTCCACTGGAAATTAACAAGTTAATCATTGTTTTTGTCCATAGACTAGTTGCTGTAAAGTTACTTAACAGGCTAGTTCTGCAGGTGTCTTATTTACCTGTGACGTCACACGCCAGCGAAACGTAGCTTGAATGAAACGTGCTGTCGAAAAATATGGAACAATATTCTTGTAAAATTCGAAAATTCGCTTATAGTGTGATAATGTGCCAAAGTTCAATCCTTCAAAGAAATTGACTTACTGTATATCCCCAGGGCTGCTTTGTCATTGTCAACGTGCGTGTTTTGCAGAGAGCTTGACACCCGTCCACCTGAAGCTGACCAACTCCTCGCTACAGGTAGGTCGAAAATACAACTCTCTCATAATAAAAAAAATAATAATAATAATTCAAACACAAGTCGTAATATTCGTTTCTCACAATAAAGAGAACGCTACTCATTAATATGCCATTAAAACAAATTTTCAAACTCATTCTTTGAGAAGTCTTTGATAGCACACTTTTATCGAATGTTCTTTAATGGCGAAAACAGACTTCCATAGTAAATACAATACGATTTTGGGAGTTACGCGTTACAAAAGTAACATATTACACTAATGTATTATTTTTTGCTGTAACGCAGTAGTGTAACATTACTTATTGTATTTTCAGTAATATATTACTCCTTACATGCAAGTAACGCTTGCGTTACATCAAATCTTTCACTTTCAAAACAATAAATCAAACATTTATTATTTCCTGTTCGTAACTAGACACGTAAGTCATTCGTCTCGCCTTTCGCTGGTGGAGCGTTGTATTTTGTAACGTGTGTGCAGCTATTGGCTCTGAGCTCGAGGTGTGCAGCTATTGGCTCCGACTGGCTTGCATGTCACAGTGCAGGTCGCAGACCCGCGGCAAATTTGATGAACATTTAATAAACAACAGCCGAAGGTACATTCGCGAGATGGTTTTATGCGCATTATTTCAATTTTGTAAAAAACAAGAACATTGTGGTGAAATGCATCCTCTGTGTAAACGCAAAACAATGGTCGACATAAAAACCAGCACTAGCAATTAAAAAAAAAACACCTGGAGCGGTGCCATTAGACCGCTCAACCCGAAGAGAAAGAAACAGCAACGACAATGTCCTCTGCGCTTTATGGCCAGAAAGCAGGACAGTTTTGTGTGGTAAGTCTTTTTTTAACACGTATTAATGTTAATTATTAGGGTTGGCAAGCGTATTTTCCCCAGACATCCGGTCGGATTTTATAAATTCACGATAATGTCCGGTTTTCCATCTTTTTCAAAGGACCATTACACGAGTATAGGTTCGCCACCCGTGCTTAAATTATTTGAGAACGGAAAATGAACTAATACATTGAAACTTTCTATATTATTAAATGATCTGTCAAATAAAAACGTTTTAATGACAACTGCCCACTAATATTGTTCACTAATATTGTTAATATTGTAATAATTGTTATTATTAGATATATTGTTGAAGCTGGATTTTCAAACAAAAGAGTTGATATTTAGAACTTTATTTCATATTATTAATGTATTAGTTTATTGTGGAAAAAATCTGACTAAAATTGTTACATATTTAAGTTTTTACTTTTTTTTGTAATGCATATTATGTTTATCAACCTCAGAGAAGCCTGTATAAAATTTGTTGAGGCCGCGCCGGTTTTCCTCTTTTTTTGAAAATCAAAATATATGGTCACTCTACAATTATAGACTATGTATATTGTAGCTTGGATAGGCCACAGTCATTAGGCTACATACCTATGCCTTCTACTGGATGTAACAAACTACTGTACAAGTAAAAGGTACACTTTTAGGTTAATTCTTTAGTTAACTTCTACTTGGTGAAAGTAAGTGAAAAGTAAGACAGAAGTAATGTAATGTATTACATTACATTTATTAGACAGTAATATTGTAATGTAACTTATTATTTTTTTAACAGTAACAAGTAATTTTGAAGTAACTTGCACAACACTGAACATACAGTACAAATGTTATTCTGTTTGTGCCCGAGACAAATAGTGACTTCAAACACAGTGCACAGGTTTTACGCTAATATTGCCGTTTCTCTGAACTACCACCAGTTTGTTATTAATTTCTTATTTTGTTGTGGCTCAGATGGTTCATAAACGTCATTTACAGTCACCACAAGTCTTTATATTTACATGAAGTCTTAATGTATCTTTCAGGCTCCTTTTGATTATTAAGTAATTATTAACTGCAGTGTACAGGGGTTTGACAGCACGGGAGGGCATTTGTTTCCACACAAGAGAAAAAGAAAGTATGATGAAGGGCCGAACTCAATCCTGTACCACATTAATTAAATAATTTATTTACAACATTAAAAGCGAATTTGCTGGATGTTTTCATTTTTGCTTTTCAAGTGCTTTTTATTTGTTAATGGCAACTTAAACAACTTCAGTATAAAATCAATGCATTTTCAGTCAATGCTCTCGGTAAATTATTTAAACGTTAAAAGTCCACGTGCCATAGTTTACCCACCACTGCTATAAACCATTCCTTGTGGTTGCTGCGATAAGTTCAAGGTTCATGAAAAGTTGGGTTTCTTCATAATTTAGAAATTCATTGCCTATTGTTTTTGTTTACTGTACGAGGGAATTGAATGCAAGACATTTAATCACTGAGACTAAACGAATAATTGCGTGAATAGATTGAATCCTGTGAATAATTGTTCTGTAGAAGGACTAACGGAAGTTAAGAATCCAGCATCTATCCATCACATGTAGTTTTCTTTTATTACACAAACTGACTTTGGCCACACATATTAAACCAAACAGACACAACGGTTCTACAGTATGGATTTATTCTGTGTGCTTTGCGGGAATTCAAATAAAGTCCTAACTTACAAAATGTGTGTTGGAAGCCCAAGACTATCTACATCAAATGGGAAATTATAATTCAACACAAGACCTGTAAAATATTGAACTTAAACATGTGACGTTTTTGGTACTTTATTCACCAATGTATGTTTTTTTTTTTTTTGTAGTTGTTTAAATCAATTCTTTTTATTTCACATATGAACAATGGCTCAACAAAATATTTACAGAAACGTGTCAAAATTCTACAGCGACAGTGAGTGAAAATAAGATCCGTCTCTATATTTTAATCTCCTGAAAAGCAATCGGAGCCATCCACACATTCACTTCATCGTTGTAAAGAACATTATTCTTGTTTTCCTGGATGGTAAAGTCTTCAAGCTCAATGTTTCATATAAAAATAATGTAACGTTAAGACAACATCAGACAAGAGTTTATACTTATACACAATAATAATTGTAAATATTACAGTTATGATAATATAGTTCTCTATTAAACATTAAAATGTCTCGCCAGTATGAATAATAATCTGTATGGCATCGTCAGTAACAATCACTCCAAAGTAATTCTGGCACCAGACAAATCCATTTCATGGTTGTCCAGTTCAACAAATTCATTCACATTGTGCATACTCATCTTTACATCTTCAACCACAAACAAAAGAAAGAAAGAATTAAAAAAAAAAAGACAAAAGATGTCAATTTTATTCCCAGTCCAGACATGCTGTGTACATAGTGAAAAGTCAGTGTATTGTGTCAGAATCCCCAAGGTGCGTCGCTTCTTGTTGTACGTCCTTTAACGTGAAATGCCGTTGTGGAAAAAGTACATTCAGATTGGACACTTGCAGTGTGTGTGTGTGTGTGTGTGCGAGCATGCGAGTGGTCCGGAGCGGCAGTCCTTGTGCGTGTATGTCAAGTTTCCGTTGAAAAGTCCCCGCATGCTTTATGAGAGGCTCCAGTGACACTGTTGGTCCGTTTATGCAACGCGTGTGAGAGGGGCAGGCTACATTCTCTGTATTCCACTGTAATAGACATGGGCGTCCGCCATTGCCCTGTGGATAAAATCACATCACTTATCCAAGGTGTCCATCAAGAATAGCCCCCCCTTTCTTCAGGTCACATGGTCTGCATGCTTTTCCATCAACTACACTGCATGTCTCGGGACCGACTCGCTTTTCTCGGGGTTTCACTCGCAGCCAAAACCAAAAGGCAAAGGTAACAGAAAAAAACGTAAAGGAAGAAGAAAGACCAATGCGCAGAATCGGAGACCAATTTAAAGAATGTCTCGTTGTACAAAAAAAAAAGCGTAAATGTCAAACTTTGAATTACTTCTAGGCTTTTACAGTTAGTCATCGTGATGTGCCTTTATAAAATATACAAAAACTCCCTCACTGTGGGATACTAAATTACAACACGTTTTTTTTTTCCTCGAGCGTCAAAACTACAAAACAAAAACGAACAATCAAAAACACAAAAAAAAAAGAAAGAAAAAAAGTCTTTCAGTGAAGTCCAGTCTCCTCGTTTATGCCAGCTTTTTCGGATGCCCACCACGAAAAGCTCTCCGTTTCCGCAAACGCTAATGCTCGCCTCGCTGAACCCTACGCTGTCTAGGTAGAAAGTGAGTAGATCTCGCCGCTCAACACAACATGCGTGTTTCTAAAGCTCGCAGCAGCATTACGTTTTTTTTTACGTTGTGGTTCAGGCAGTCGAGGGGGTGGGAGTGTGGCAGAGAGAAAGACTGGAGAGGGGCTTCCCTAAGAAGCCAAGAAAGAGAAACGAAAGGAAGGAGAAACGAAAAGGAAAACTGAAGAAGAAAAGGAAAAATCAATGGAAAAGGAGCCGCTTGCAACGCATTTTTGTGTGCTTCGGAGTGGAACGTGAGCGCTGTGTGATTGGCAGCGCCGCGGCCTGAGGGCTCGGTAGGATCTTTCCTTATTGTGCTGCGGCCTGAGAGGTGGGGGGAGCGGGAACGATCGAGATCGAGGGAGAGAAAAAAAATCGGAGGAGAGAAAAGACAGCGGCAGCGTCATCATGCAGAAGCCACGGTAAACGGCCGAGCTGGGCCGGGCGGAGAGCGGCGGGCTTGTCACAGGTCACTGGGCCCGTGTCTCCGTGGGGGGCCTCTAGAGGGCGCTCTCTGTAAGGCACACACACAGGAGTGGACAGCACACACTGGGTGTATATTAGAAAATAGTTGTCTCATACTTGGTGTTGGCTCCTCTTTTGGCTTCTTGTCCAGGCTCGACTATCCAGGGGACATTAGCGTGACCTTTTTGATCCATTGAGGGCTGTTCCATCTGAAGTGCACAGAACAAGAAGATGGAGTTTGAGATAAGATGGTTATGCCAATCGCTAGACTGATTCACCGTCACACTCACTCATGCATCCAGACATTCAAATGTCACATTTTGTTAAGTAAGCTTAGTTAAAAAAAACTATTATGGCTTTCCTTTTGCTCAGTGATGCCCAACCAATGGTACACGTTGGCCGCTCTTTTATTTATATATTCACATAGTTACTTTGATCTAGTAGTGACTTTGATCTAGTTGGGAAAAGTGGTTATGTACACTAATGTTGGAATAACTTTCAACGGAAGACGACCTTCAGACATCTGTGAAAGACAAATTGTGGAAGGATACATTTGTACCAGAGATTCAGCGTTACACTACAATTAGTACAGATTATCAACCAATCAGAGCTGTTTTTCGTGTTGCCAAGGCACCTCGGTCGCGCTCTACATAAAGCTGAGCTATAACTGTCCACACACAAGAAATCACTCGCGACTAACGTTGGCTTGTCTTGATTTCTTTATCAGCTTTCTCCATATACGGCATGAATATTAAATAACATAATCCTCACTCTGCCTGACTGCGCAAACACACCCACATGCCTCATTCTTTACACATTCAACCACTCAAATCAGAAACCCGGGCTAATCTTACGCAATGTGCATCTAATATGAGACTTCAACCTGAAAAGGAGCTTAAGGGTTCGATAACACACTTTGGGAATGGTGAGTTGGTGTCTTGCATAAGAAATCCCAAAATAATCCAAGCAGGTTATGTCAGAATGTTTAGTCAGTGTGTATTTTCGATGGAAGTCTAAAATTCGACTCTTGAAATTTCTGGGTTAGAAAATCAAGCCAAAAATTATAATGGTTTTCTCCTCGTCCTCTCATGCATTTAGATCAAATGATTGTTTTTCCCAACAATTATGTTTGTGAACAGAAAATATGCTTGTCACTAAATGGAAATACAAAAAAATAATAATTTTGCCTCTGTTTGGGCAACTCAGCTTGGTTACAGATACAATGCAGGTGGTCTTTTCCAGATTTGTTTTGCACATTATAGAAAGATGTACCTATACTTTGATTTTACCATGATGATTTTTTTTCCCCTAAATTTGGGTTAATTCTATCTGGGAAAGTTATTTACATTTGATTAGTCTTAACTGAAATGTATTTTTAATATTACACACATTGAGAGAAGCGTGTTTTTTTTTTTTTCTAGAATCAGACAATTTTTCATAGTAAAACACATTCAAGACTTTTCTTCTATTTGTTTTTTGTTTGAAAAAGCATTACAATAATTTTTTTATTACTTTGGAAATAATCTTGATTTCTGGTATTAGGTTTGATTTTTCATCCATGGCAATTGTTCAGATTGAAATTGTTCAGAAGTGAAATGAATGAGAGTAAACCGTGTCCTGTATCGCTGCAGGTAAAACCAGCGTCACATTCACATGATGCGAGACATAATCAGGGTTTTCCCCTATACAAGGGTAGATCAATAGTTATTGATCACTTGATTTCACTGGGAAAGCTATAAGGTCCACGCTGACACACAGCTTTTTCATTGAAGTGTGTGCAAGTTATTTTTCTATCCGTGTTTTGTAAAACACTAATGCTGTTCAGACTTGGTTTGTTTTCGGAGTGAGTGTCAGTTGTAATGATTACCACGTGTTATTTTATGTGCTGGTGAGATTATTCGTTCTTAGACTATTTGAGTGAGTGAATGAGTGAGTGAGAGAGAGTGATTTGTGAAAGTCTAGTAATCTTGGTTTCAGTACTGGTTCTCTGCACTTGTATAATTTCCTCTAAAGTGGCTCTTGTACTAAATTGTCTAGCAGTCGTTTACATATTGTGTTATGGGCAGTTAAACTAGCAACTGTAAGATGTGTTTCGTTCATATGCTTAACTTGGTTGAAAGTGATGAATCACACTCATCGTCTGTATTTTATGTCTGTGTATTAGTCCCTCGAGCATTTTTTGAATCATTCTCCTTGGGAAGATCTTTTTAAAGATTTGTTTTTGTCTCGCTTTGTCAGTAAAAGGATTTCAGACTAGCCATATTTATTTTTAACTCTTGAGCGGATTTTTTTTTGCAACTTGGGACGAAAATTTTCAACGAATTTCTTTACCCGTTTCTTTGTTAGAAAGGACATTCATAAGTCAGGGTACCACTGACTTACCATATACATATATAGAGAGAGTTGGGAAACCCATCAGCTGCTTGTATCACTTGGTGAGATTGTCTACGCAGTGACCCAGAAATGAAATAAGTGCTTAAGACATTTTATGGAAAATATGAAATTATATGGGGCAATTTTACTGTCCAAAACCCAAGGCACCGTTGTTATACTTGGGGACTGTTTTTAAAATACCAAAAATGATCACTTGACAATTATACTGAGCAACAACCTTTGTCATCCCCAATGTGCCTGTGCTAGCAACCAACACCGGCCCAGAGATTGTGACCTACCTTCCAAATCAGAGCTGAAAACAACTCAGAAATTGAGGGCAATCTCTCGCGGCGGGATTCCAACTGCTACTGTTTATTTTCAACACAACATCCATCATTTCTAATCTGTGTGTAATGCAACTCCAACAGGCTGGGTAAGTTTTATTTCTTTTGACACGCTGCCACCTATTCTGGGTGTGTTCCAGGGAGCGTGAGCATCCCCGGTGCTGGTACGCGGGAAAGGGAGGCAGTGGGACTCGGGCAAACTGCCCTCATCAATCCCTTTCATCCTTAAACGCACTGAAGGGAGAGGGGACGGAGTGAGGCGTTTACAGATCAACACACACCTCTCCCTCCCTCAGGACACACTGCGACACACACTGCTGTGAATACAAACAAATGTTCACCACTGAACTTCTGAAATACCCGAGTAGCGTTGAAGTTAAAAGGACAAAAGCCGACTCTGTGCCAGCACGATCCAGCAATTGTTTGTGTCACCAAGCAATTTACAGCAACCATAATTGATTTAAGGCCTGTTCACACTAGAGACTGGGACCAGTGAGCAGGTTCTAGGTTTGTTTGTCTCCAGCACAGAGAGTTTTGTTTCCCTAGCCACTGTTAAGATGGCAAAGCTCCAAATTTTTTTTGGGTTAATGTGGTGGTACCTTTAGCGTGTCATTTTTCTTCTGTGCCTTTCACAAAACTGCCGCAACGTTTTTTTATTATTAAACTAGAACTCTAATATGAGTCAACTAAACTTTAAATTGCGGCACTGTCTTGCGATTTAGCACCTCAGTGTGCCCTCGCATTGCTAAACAATGAGATGTGAAACTGGCGGTAAAGGTCTCGGTGTGAACAGGCCTACAGAAGGCTTCAGTACGATTTACTCACAGACTTTCGTATGTTGACTCGGGGTTTAGGAACAGGTTTGGAGGGTTTACTGTCAAAGCTTTCGGGGAGAGTAGATGAACCGTGGCCGCTCTTTCGGGCCTGTAGGGCGAGCTGATACGCCACCTCAAACGCTTGGCCCAGTGTCAGGATAATCTCGTAGGCCAGATTCTGTTGAGAACAATCACAGAGTTTTCAGTATGAAAACCATTATGAGGTGACATATTCAGCTTCATAATTTTTCAAATTAATGATTTTTACAATATTTAAATGAAAAGCGAAAAAGAAAACCTACACAAAATGTACTAAATGTAAAATATGAGAATTTCAAGTCAAATTTACTACAACAATGTAGTTTCACGTTTTTATTTAAACGTACAGTATAGTTGAAGTTACTTAAAACAATCCTTTGAGGACTTTATTAAAAGTAATTTTTTTACATTTAAAGCTACATTTAAAGACAATAATAATACATTGACACCAAACACTACTTTGGATTTAACATTTTCTTACTGGTAATGTGTGGCTAAAGTGTAAGCTACTGAATAACGGGTGGTTTCCCGAAGAACATTTATGTTACTGACCACGTCGAAGGCCGTGAACACGTGGCAGTAATGATGGCTGGATTTCAGGTCTTTTGTGATGTAAGCAAACGTAGACAGATCTTCAGGGTCCTGCGCCGCACAGGAGATGTTTCTGATCTCATGTTCCGCTATTATATTCTGAGCAGCACGAGAAGAGAGAACACGTGTTAGTGGCACACAAGCTTTGAAATAGTTTATAATGAATTGTTTACACAGAATATATGAAGAAATCTTAATAGAAGAGCATTACCTTATTAGTGGCATCAATGAACTTGACACCCTTATAGGAGACTGAAAGTACTATGGTGGGGATCTTCTTCATCTGTTCTGTAGACTTCTTACAGAGAGGAAGAAGAGCAGAGATCAGCAGACAGTCCCACACAGCCCAATATAAACATTCACAACATACTCAAACACATCCTGAATTATTCACACGCAACTTCAAGTCGCCAGCACTAACCCAGAAAGTGTGTGTTCTCTTGAGAAAAGAGGCGACATCACATGCTGGACTGCATACGTCCTAAACCCTCCTCACGTTGACTTTTACTACAAAGTCAAGCTAAATGGACAAACATGACCAGCTAAAGATATCGGCAATTTTTTTTTTCACCATTTATAGCTGAGGGAAGATGAGAAAGTCCTGGAATCTCTTGGAACTTTTGTCGAGTTTTCTTTCACTTCTGGACTGTATTTCACTAGGCCCTGAATTGTGCACATCAGCAGATCTCCGCACTTGTCAAAACATTCCGCTCAGATCCACGAGAGGACAGAATTTACATCGGCTGAACACGGTGATGGGGCGAGAGACTGTGAGGTGTGTTCTCATCTAAATGTGCGGTGGGGAACAGATGGAGGTTTACATGCAGAAACATTTGCGTTAAACATCCTCTAAAGAACCGAGGCCCGTGGTGGTTTAGGTAACAGAGCAGATTTTAGGGTCACTGCATCCACATAGTGAAACGTCGTATGGCATTGAGCTTTCTGTGGTGAGGCGGAATTCTTCAATTGGATTAAGAACCACAGAGTACCATAGAGACATTACAGCTGTTTTCCATTTTATAAAAATACATCTAGAAGATGGGTACTAAGGTTTGTCTATCCAGGCCTCTGTCAGTGTTTTATAAGGAAAAAATGAAACTAGATACAGATTATAATTGTAGATTTTGACGCTGACACTTCAGGCGTGAAGCGTTTCACTTTAACTCCGCCCTTAACCACAGGTGTTTTAGTGCTCGTCATTTGACCTAGAGCTGCACAGTCTTTCAACCAATTTTAGTTTTAGAACCTTTTGTGGTGGGCGGGGACGGCGACGCCAGGGATGTGCTTTGCGATGGGTTCGCTTTGACCAATCAGAGCAAGGAGTCAAAGTCCCAAATCGATTTGTACTCGAGCACAAGAGACTTGAGTGTGAGTGTGAAAATGCAGGCGCGCTGCTAGACACACGGGCGCAAAACATGCTGCGGTCGCTTAACAATAGCTGCGCGCGCACACGCACACAAACCCGGTTGCTTGCGCAAAACTTTTTATGATCTCATACAAACACTAGAATGCATGTTATCTCGAGATCAGAGAAGTTTGGCTGAATCGTATAAATGCTGGATTAAGACTGCGAGCGCGTTGGAATCGAGATGAATTGAGATCTTCTAACGATTAATTGTGCAGCTCTACTTAGACCACGTTGTCACGAAGATTAGTACTTTTTTAATTGTGGGACAAAACATCACAATTGATGTGAAAGATAGGATTAATGGTGCTGCAGACCTATTAAAAGACACTGTAACCCGAGGCATGACGCTTTTCAGTTACGACTGCCATGGTGATCAACTCTTACCCTCATTTTAGCGCAGGCGTCATGCGTCGAGTCTGTACCACGCAGCTCTTTCACCAACATAGACCCTAGATACTGCAACACAATACAAGCATAATCAGAAATCAAGAACACGCACACATAGTTTTTAAGATGAAGAATGAACTCTAGCACTTCTCACATGCACAGGTCAGTCGGATCTACAGTGTATTGATAAACTCATTGGGCTTTGTTGTTGTCATTACGAGAATGGAAGTCAATTGTAGTTGTTGCTAGGAAACAGTGGGTTTGTATAAGATTCTACTAGAAATACTAGCGAGTATTGATTAAAGGTTAAAATGCCATTATTTTGTTCTGAATGAGTCAAGAACTGAGATTTGGTTTGATGGGTTTAAAAAGCCTGCAGATGAACTGAAGTTCTCAAGTGAAAGTGAAATGTTTAGAAATAAGAGGTAACACGCACACTTACATATGCTTCGTAGTCACATGACTGGAATATGAGCTTCTCGGGATGATGCTGCCAGTACTGCACCGGTGTAGATGACGTCGCCTCGTTAGGAGGCCGTAACGTGATTGGCTCACACCATTCTCCTTGCTGAAAAAGAAATGGAGGATTGTTAAAATTCTTACGTAAACACATACGTTTTAAGGTTCCACGTTGAGAAACGGAATAAGTAAAATTGCTAAATTCCATCATAGGAAGTCTGGGTTCTATTGAATGCACAAACACACACACACACACACACACACACACACACAGGACTTGCTTAGAACATTGGCTATAATAAACGTTGTTCAATTGTCCTTGCTTTTACGATTATGCAGGATTAAATTGTTTAAATTCAGGATTAAATCAAAGGATTATAACAGAACTAGATATATACGATTAAGAAATACAGTAATTAAAACACAAATGCCAGGAAAGTTATGGCTGTATTTTTCTTGCTATACTGCATCTGTCGCGTCATATACATAATGTAATCACTACTCAATCAATGTTTTAGTGATCAATGTTTACTAACATGGTAAAAATAATATAAAGAAAAACTTTGAGGCAATTAGATTTTCACATAATATAATATGCAAAATTGAAGGCCTGTGGGACAATATCCATCAATCTCAGGCATTCGTTCATCACTATCTCTTCTACCTTGTGTTTAGAGACGGGTCACCCTGGTGGGACACACAGATAGACCCCTTTGTGTTGAACCTTCTGTTCATGGGTAATGTTTCATTCAGCGGCACCGTATCGATGAAGATGGAAACCACCGATGGTTCTCTTATCGCTGGACACAGAACTCACCATACTGACTTGTGCCATCTGCCTCTCCAGTTTGGAGCGTGGCACGTCTTCAAAGTAGCTGTCGTTGCGTCTGCGCCGGGCGTCCGCCTGCATGATCAGATGCTGCACGTCCAGAGAGCTGGCGTTGGTGTAGGCCTGATTCAGGGATGGAGACAGCTGAGGAGGAGTGTGGTTCCCAGTCGGCTCCTGCAGGGCAAAGGCACATTTGTCTGGTCATGACTGTCCTGCGAGATTAATGAGAATGCTAATGCACAGATTCTGTTGCACATGGGACGTGTCGTCGCCGTGAGAAGGATGGCATCTCTACTGGACCATCAATAGATCTGCTTCTCCCTAGATTACGTTTTCTGTGTTCCTAGCCAGTGTTGTCTATTTGCTTGCTCTCAAAAAAATTCCAAGTGTTATATTAAAGCTATTATTTGGTTTTGTTCACTTTTGTATAGCTGCTTCAAGTTGGAGTTGCTCCAACAGTCACAGTTGCTTTCTAAACTACACTTGAAACACATTTCCTCGGGCGCTTTCTTGTGTGGTTATCAAAAAGAAGACAGTTTTTTTCTAGGACAGCATGACGGGATTAAATATAATTACATTTTTTTCAAACTTTATTTACTTCAATCTCTTGAATGCACTTTTTAGTCTTGTACTATTAATAAAGCATTAGAAACAGAAGACGAACTTAAGAAGTTCTGTAGTTTCGAGAGAGCGAGAGAGATGAACACTCACCCTCAGAGAAATGGCCCGCGGAGGTTTCTGTGGCGGATCTTCGTGCAGTCGATCTCCAAGTGAGGCGAGTATTCTTTTCCTGTGGCCGATTAAATTTATCTTAAGAACCTATTAACAAAAAGCGTAAAGAAACATCAGACAGTGTCTAATGTCTATACACACAGGTAAAGGATCCTGAAGCGCACACGAGTTTAGATTCAGGTCTTATCAGTGAACGAGAGTTTATCTCGTTCAGGTTTTATTTTGGGTTAACGCAGAAAGACTATGATTAGATTTTTAGTGTCCGTGTGTGTGTGTGTGTATACACATTTTGTCTCCACAAAAGAGAGGAAGCAATTACTAGATGTTATTGATATGAAATAAAAAAAGCCATTGTGTGCAGAGAATCTGGTTAAAACCTGGTCAGAAACACAAGAAATTACAAGATCAATAACCTCAATGGTTCTTTCTCTGTCACATAGGAACAATGGCACTGCTCAAATGACTTAACCCCGTTAGCCATTATGCATGAAGACACGTTTTTCACACAGTTGGGCGATAAGTGTCATCCATCTTGAAAAGCAACAACACACAAATGCTAAGCTGCTTCAGACACACAAAACAAAGACATCTCACTGGCTCCTTTTGTCTTAATGTTCATTGGCGAACATTAATTTATTACAAAAACATTTCTGGACTGCGTGTGTGTATGTTACTATAATATGACACTTGATTCAGGTTTAATACTAAACTATTCCCATTTTAAAACAGGAAAATTAAAAACTGAGAACATGCGTACAAACAAACAAACAAAAGCAAATGCGTGTTGCAGACTAATCTACTCTTTATGTCGAATACAAATACAACAAACCGTACGTCAATATAATGAACCACTTTCCTTTGTTTCTAAGACTCTCGTGTTTTAAATTGATTAGCGTAAGCAGACTGAAGACTGTTAAACCTAGTTTAAAACGACTGCAGAATCTACGAACAAGACAGTACCTACCCATCATCTAGTTTCCCCTGTACTCATGCAGGTAAGAAAATAGAAAATAAGGCATTGTGAATTATAAACCTGCTCAGTCATCCTGTAAAGCTTTGTTTAGCTACATTCACTACAAATGTAACCTACAAATAAGCACTAAAAAATAAGCTACAAAGTAACTTATTTTAGACATTTAAACCCCTAATCGTTGCCACTAACTGCTTAAAGACTGAAGTGCGTAGAAGGCACTTAATCAGCCGCTCAAAACCACAGCGCATCAGCCGTGTCTGTGAGAGAAGATAGAGTGAAATAGCGACGGGATTATGTTTTCAGAACAAAATTCCGCAATAAAGCGGAGGAACTCTATTTACATCGTTTTTACAGAGAAAAACATAAAAATTGGTTTTACAGCCGCATGCATCAGCTGCTGTGTTCAGTCAGGCCAGGCCTACAGGTACTAAGTTATGTAAGATGTTTATATTCCCACATGCCAATGCAGCAAGCAACAGAGGAAATGAAAAAAGAGAGGAAATGAGTGTAAAGAGGCAGTTTGCTGTGAAAAAGCAGACGTATCGGGGTTTCATTTAAATGCAAATGTGTAGTGCGGGCCGCAATGAAGATGCAATGTGCCGTAGAGAAAGACTGTATATAGCACAAAACAGCGGATATGCCTTCACCATACGACCAGTGCTTGTGTATATAGTGGCGCATCACACGCTGCAGCAGTGATGGAGAAGCAGTCATGTGTTTTAATCACTGCGACGGTTCGTGATGTCAGATTGCGCTGACTGCGCTCCTGACAACTGCAGAATCCCATGTCAGAACGTGATTCGTCGATAATCCGGCGGTTACTAACGTTTGCAGAAGGGTTTGTTGGATGAAGGTTTGGATTTCAATCTGCTAATATTTCGATAAAAACCGTCACCAGTCGACTTTTGTGGTTAAAGGCCGCACACATAGGCTTCTGGTTCTATTTCTATAGAATAAACACTATTTCTCAAAAGAAAAACTCACAGTAATAAGCAGAAATGCAAATGAGGTCAAATTGCTTAATACTAAATGGTTTATGAATGATTAAGAAAGCATAAACAAAACAAAACAAAAAGAATCGCACTGTTTTATTCCAGTGATTATTCTGTTTAATCACGCCGTGTATCCGCGCACACGCCTATGTCGCGATTGTTGATTGCAGCTCTACTTTATAAACGCTCGGTGTCTTAAATAGACCATGAATCATTAAAAGTGAAAGAAAAGTGCTCATTCTATTGAGCTGAACAGTCAAGAGAACCGGCATGAAGAGAATGCAGTGACACACAAAACGAGATCACTCATTATAATCGACAGCGCTTTTCCACGCAGATGTTGTTGACTCCACTTTCATCAACCTCTGTGCAGAGAAACCACTGTTTGTTTTACTCCGACTGCGGCTGACAACCCCAAAATCTCTTCAAATTCTAAAGCAATTCATGCAGGAAAAGCATGACTGCAGGACTGATTTGGCCTGGGTAAAGTACAGTGGAAGAAAACAGCACTCGGCACAGACCAGAGAGACCGTTGACATCTTTACACTGTAATTGAAGGATTGTTTAAAACATTCAACCGTCTCATGTGTGTAATCGGGTCTCGCAAGGGCTCTTCCTTTCAGTGAGGGTAATTGCTGCAGTGGCGGGATGTAAAATGACTGTTAATCCCATTAGATTAGAGAGAGAGAGAGAAGCAGGTCTGGAGAGGAATTAACCTCTGCGGACCAGAGGAAGAAGTGTAATCTCCAAGACAGTAACATTATTGTATGATCGGGATACGGACTATAAGGCCTGACATGTTTCATCTCATTCCCTCGCACATTTGATTGATGATATTGTTTTATCTGAACATTCAATCCCGACTCATTATTAGTTAGTGGTGATCAGACAGAGAATTTCAGAAACCAAAAAGCAAGATTCTTTGTCATGGCTTGGGCAAAGGAACTATTCTGAGAAGTTTGACATAAAATGCCAACATAAAAATCACTCGTTATTCTCAACACATTTGATAGGTTTATTCAAATCAGACATTTTATAACCAGGTACTTTGTTTGTGATCTTTAAATGCACCTCTGTTTTTGAGTTTCTAACAATTTTTTAGTAATCACTCAGGATATGAATAATACATTTATTGTAATATGAAGAAAAATATTCTTAATGAAACATATATGTATAAAAATGAAATATACCTTGTTCAGGAACCAATTGTCAAATCCTCCTACGGTTGGTTCTGCAACTAAGTGTCCTTGGGCAGGACACTGAACCCCACATGCCCGCCGGGCGCCTCGACTTAGGCTGCCCACTGCTTCGGGTTTGTGTGTTTTCACTTCACTATGTTAATGTGCACTTCAATTGGATGGGTTAAAAGCAGAGCACCAATTTCGATATGGTCCCTAGGATCATATTGATAATCTCACTCACTTTACTTTACATTACTTGTTTGGCATCTAAATTGATATTACCAAAACATTGTAAACCGAGTTTGACCTGCTGCCAGAATAATGGATGACTAAACTAATGGTGGGCACAGAAAGCAGAGTGTGTAAGTGTTTGCTGGTACAGTTCAGGTCAGGGCAGGTCATGACAGCATTACTCTCTCTCAGCTCGCGCTTCAGGCTCCAGCAGATACAAGTCATACAGCTCAAAATGAGCAGTAAATGAAGTCTGATGGGGACGGGGTGAATACAGCACTGTTTGTGCTTACAGCAGCAATCCTGCATTGGATTTTAATGATCTGGGAAACACAAAGTCCCATTTCATTCTCTCTTACTTGAACACACACACAATACATTCTTGTTTTCCCTTTTATATCTCATGTTTTATATCTCTCTTGTTCAAGCTCTTTCAACAATTATGCAATCTATAACTAATTTGTGTTTTTGCATTTGAAGTCCACCTATATCCATTCTACGTTTATCTGTCCCTCTATCTTTTTTCCCATCATCCATCTATCTGTAGCCCTCTTTATATATCTGTCTCAGTCTCTCTCTCTTCTATATGTCTGTCCGTGATAAACAGACAACCAGATTTCTGTCTTTTTCTTCATCTCTCTCTTTATCCATCCATTTCTATGGAGGGCAACATGTTAGAGACAGCCATTGTGTAATGGGCTGTAAAGCCCAGATGATTGGTCGAATGACCTTTCAGCTAAAAAAACGGAACCAAGCTCTTGCGTTTCTTCTGCAAAATGAATCAATAACTCACTGTAATTTAATATACTTTGTACAGTGTGGCTGCTTGCTCTTGTAATACACAACTGGGTTTATCATGACTCTCTGCCTTGCTACACATTTATTAATATGAGCCAATCACTACAGACACACTTCTGTTGCCAGGATTACTGGCCAACACTTCCCACACGGATGTCTAGTGTGTTTGCAACAAATCTTCCTGATCTCCTGACTCCTGGGGTTATCTGAGCCGCAACACAGGTTCACTTGGAACAACTGTAATCTCTTGGTTTGAAATTGCTGTCATTGATTGTTTTCAAGACAGCGGAAACGTGAAAGAGGACCCTGGCCTGTCGATCAAATCTGAGGATGCCTGGGGTCTGCTTACAATTGGTCTCCTCAGGACTCAAATCAAATTTTAGCCATTGTAAAGACAATTCAGAACCAGCCCGAAGCCACTACGTTCTTGGAAGCACAGTGTTATCCATCTCAGATCCATTTATAACCAGCAGCTTCCAACCAGGGTACCACTGGAAGAAAACCAGAGCCTGCCAGTTACCTAGCAACTATTGGAGCGAGTGCTGGTGCTATGCGTAAAAATCCAGCAGGCCTGTGAGATAACAAAGATGTACAGCAGATCTCCGGACCAATGGGATCACGTTTGAGTCGAGTGAGGAAGTCAACAGCCAATGAAGTCACGCATAACTTCAGGTTCAGCCAATCAAAAGAAGCGGCCAAAATGGCATAATCCTCTTCTGTGCAGACATCAGAGAGCATCAAGACGACACAGAAACCATCTGAAGCGCTCGCAAAGACAAGAACAAACACACGTTGCGGCAGTTTCTCAATTCTCTGTCACTTTGTAGAGATACTCGCACTCCTACCCGATCCTTCACACAAACTCACAGACGTGCCAGACTAAGAATAACACTCTGGAACGGCTAAGAACCAGCGCTTCTTCTCATAAACAGAATATTATTGAGCGCAACACGTACACTGAAGTGTGTGCCCATATGTTGAAACTCACACGTTCAGATGATTAGGAGCTGAGCTGCTTTTTCAGACAATCAAAACCAACAACTTTCGAACAAAAAGTGCTGCAACATCCATAAATACACACGTCTAAGGAATCAACAAGCTGCGCTGAACACGTTACTATACATTTCAAAGTCTGCAGTGAAAACAAAGTGATGTGTGGACTCTCGTTTAAAGAGCGAGAGCCTGAAGGCACTCGAAAACAGACAAGTCACTTACGCATCTGCTAAAAAGACACATTGAAACTGGATAAGAGGCCAGAATCGATTCTTTAGCAGAATGAGAATCTATGATTCACAGCACGAAAGCAGCTAAATTCAATCTGCAAAGTGACGGCCAACTTTAGGTTTTAAGAGCAAATTCTCAAAGAAATCGCAACTATAATCCAATGTGGAATGAAATGGTAAAGTCTCTGTGCAGTGTGCAGTACATCCAGTCCACTCCACAATAATCTTATAAGGTGATCATCTGAGAATGTAGATTTGGCCCGGGCTGGCTGATGCAGAAGAACATAAGGACCAGCAGCAGGCAGATCAACAGCATTAGACCAGCTCTGGTGTCACATCCTGCACAGCATCGCACCACTGATTGGATCCAAGCTTCAAAACACCACAGGATAAAACAGCAGAGGGTCCGGAAAAATCTGTGCATGATGTCTGCACCCTACGTAGAATTATGGATCCAGTTATTTAACAGAACATTCTGAACCAAACTTCCTTATTAGTACTCAAGCTGCTAAAAGTCAGGTCGAAATGTGTCTGCAGCATGTGATTGGTAAACAGATGAGCCCTGATAAATCTCACCAATCAGTGCCATTGATTCACAGTGATGTCATCCTACAGTGGCTGAACTGAATCTGTGCAAACTCCAGTTATGATGGAACATAAGGTTTTTGCTTCCCTGATCAAGTACAGACATTCATGTGAGAACATTGATTTAAACTACCGTAGCTAGAACATGAAAAGGTGCCTCATAACCTGCTCATGGGAAGAAAAAACGGGCACCCACACTAACTACAGGTCGTCTAAAGACCAGTGGGGTCTACATCAGACTGCCGAAGACCACCACCAGCCGATCGATACCATTGTTTGCAGCATCTTTATCCCACTGACAAGAAAACCCAACAGAGCTTCACTGAGCCCACCTTAATGAAAGTCACAAAAATCCCAAACTTCTTGCTTCTGGCTAAGGACAGAATAAAGCTCTTTAAGAACATTTCCCTGATCCTCCTGAGATGCTGGAGCTCATTGGCAGCTGCACGGGTGTTATGAGAAAGCGTCTGCGTGCGGAGGGCATTGCTGTGGGATACTTCTAATGCACCAGGCACAGCAGCAGACTCCACTTTCATTATGCAACGCGCCTCGCTTCGGCTCCCATACGACTCTTTCTGAACTAATGCAGTGTGATAAAGACTGTTGGTCTCCTCATCCTGACTGTCCCCCTGACGGATCACACGAGGTTAAACTCCAAGCACAGAGATGGAGACAAGTACACACATGTGCCCGTGAAGGAATGTAAGAGGAGCGTCACCTACAGGAAAACTGTTTTAGAGTGTTTTATATTTATATATATATATATATATATTAGTTATGGGGTGTACTAATAATGTATATTTTTTATACACACTACAATTACTCTTTACAGTATTTAATATTTAACTACATATAGGCATATATAAATACACTACATATATGCACACACATGTGTGTGAACATACATACTATACACTCAATATAGAAATAGTTGTATGTACTTATTTCAATATTACAAATACATATGTAAATTCATACACTATATACACTATATACACTGTCTTCCATAGACACTATTTTTACTACATGTGCACTGTATTCACTAGATACAGACGTACTGTATATGAGGTGACAAAAATGTTTATGGAATAAATACACACTGATATATGCACACACACACACACACACACACACACACACACACAATGTACATACGTATACAGTCATGCACACACTAAATATAAATAATAGTAGTCTGTGCATATATGTCAATACAATGTAATTTGTATTGTTATAATTTGAGGCCAGCTACACACACACACACACACATACAATAGTAAAATCACGTGCAGTGTGTGTGAATCAGACACGGCATGATCAGAGACACAGTGACCTAGAGCTGATGTTTAGAGCAGAAACGACACTGCAGCGAGCGGAGAACAAAAGCTCAAACCGTACCGTACACACAAGGCTGCTGGACTGGAGTGACTTACCCAGAGTTCCACTGGAGCCCCGTCCTGTCCCCACAACACAACTTCACCTCCAGCGTTCAGACATAATGCACAGCCGAGCGTCAGCTCATTCTTCTACTCTCCTCGTGCCCTGTTCTGTACTCAAGCAGTCACCCTCCTTTCCTTCCTCAGATCTTCACACTCTTCCTCTGGTTACTATGGTTACTCTGTTCTTCATCCAGCGAGGAGTCGATGTTTGCTGTGGCGTCAGTGCTCAGCTAGTGAGTGTAGTGTGACTCTCTGCTTTTTCTGCCGCTTCCTCTCATATCTGTGTCCCCTCCCTCTCTCTCTCTCACTCAGTCTCTCTCTCTCTCCCTCCCTCTCTCACTCACTCACTCACTCAGTCTCTCTCAGTCTCTCCTTCTCTCCCTCTCTCTCGCTTATTCTCTCTCCCTCACTCAGTCTCTCTCACTCACTCTCCCTTTCTCTCCCACTCACTCGCACACTCACACACTCAGTCTCTCACTCTCTCTCGCTTACTCTCACTCCCTCCCTCCCTCTCTCTCTATTGTTTAGTGCAGCGCTCTGCAGCAAGATTGTTGCATGCTCATCCGCGTTTCATTTGTTGCTTCTTCAATAAGACGGAGCATCTTATTCACTCTCCTTCAGCATTACAACAAAGCTGTGAAGACCCAATAAAACCCAAAACAATTAACACTCAGATACAAGAACAAGTGAGAACTAGCCTTTATCCATCCAGCTGTTGTTCCTCCTCACACCAGAACATTGTGCAAACACCAGCACATTGCTCATGCACTTTCACAACCTTAGAAATCATTCTAGATAGTTATCATTCTATACACTTTTATATCAAAGTACGATCAAAAACTGCTTTATTAGGCAGATCCTGAAAATAATAGAAAAAAGGATTTAGTGCACTTCAGGCACTAAAATCAATCTCTTTCTTCATTCATCATATTAACTGTTTATTCCATATCGGGGTCACGTGAAACTGAAGCCAATCCAGTGACCAATAAGAAACAGAGCCTCCAGAAAAATGTTTTTAAGAGGTTTTTTTTTCCAAGTGGATGTTTTAAGAGCTGTAATATAAATGGATAAATAATCGGTTCTCTAAGGGGCCGCTGGATGGCCCCGGGGTCCGTTAGCAGAAAATGTACCGGGGGAATGAGTCAAGATCAAGACATGATGGTGTGTGCCAAAACCGTGTGTCAGTGTGCGTCAGTCCAACATGTGAACCCACAGGCCCGCCCGCCCACACTGTACTTACACAACACACACACACACATCATGCGCCGATATTTCAGCGCGGCAATCACTAGAACAGAGAGACGGGGACTGTGTGTAAAAGCAGGCCGTAGCCATCTGCTAGAGGAAGAGAATACCGCTCTCAATCTGTGCGTTTGGAAAGGTGACAGGAAGTACCGAAAACTGGACGCCACACTAAGGATGTGGAAACTCACACGGACCACGCACACTTAAAGACACATGCCGTTACACACTCATGCACAAACATGTAGGGTTTGAATCATCGCTACTTCACGCAAGCCGTCTCTATGGTAACTACCACTAGCAGTCATGGCAACTGGTAACGGTAGTCAAAAAAAATCAGCTAAACTATTATTACGAGCAAAATCGCTTGTGCTGCTCTCGTGAATATACATCACACACACACACGCACGCACGCACGCACTTTACACATGTATTTTTTTTATATTGATCAAGCCAGATCTGCCAAGTTCATACTTTTTCATTAGGTACATTAGTACAACCGTTTAATATACATATACATATAATAGATAATAATACACAATAGTTTGTTTGAGCGAAGATGTACAGTTTGTAGAGTTTAATCTTAAAATGTCAGTACAGTAATGAGAGAGAGAGAGAGAGAGACAGAGAGAGAGAGAGAGAGAGAGAGAGAGAGAGAGAGAGAGAGAGAGAGAGGGGGAGAGAGAGAGAGAGAGGGGGAAATATTAATACATTTAACAATTAAATCAGACACTTGAGTATAACTAATTTATTGTTCAAAAAATTGTTGTTTGGTTTAAGAGTGGTTTCTAAAGAATGTGTGTTAGCGTGCAGAATGCAGACATGTTGAGTCGTGTTGTGGATGAGCATTAGATGCATCACACACACACACACGTTGTCACATGCTCGGAATGACGAGCATGAAACACACACACACACACACACACACACACACACACACTTGTGCTTTGACTTTGACAGCAGCTGGTTTGGTTTATTGAGGCTGTTTATCAATCATTTCACAATGATTACTTTTCATCTGTACTTTTTTAATGTCAGACTTCTCAAACCTAACCTACACACACACACGCGCACACACACACACACACACACACACACACACACGCTATAAAAGCATCACACCATCAGGGAATGATGTAGCGTAAAACCATCTTGCCACAAAATAGGTTTTTAGTTCTATCTAGTGGACAACAAGAGCATTGCAGCTATACTCAACTCAAGCCACAACTGAAACACACAAACATTCATTCATCACTATGAGTTCTCTTACTCTCCGTCCTCAAAAAAACAATTTCCCTTAAACACATACAGAGACGTTCCTCTTCGTCAGCATCGTTCTTTCCACCACAATCCTAGCTGCTGAATTTAAATAAGTGACTAGGCTGTCAGTGTTTCACACATGGCTTGTCTATCAGCCAGCCTCATTTTTACGAGAGCGGTTCAGGAGACAGAACCGCTCTGTGATACGCAAGAAAGAAGCTCATTAGAGGAAGCTCAGAATGTTCCTTTCAAACGCACAAAGGACGGTTCAGAGGCCGTTCTGTGTTTATTCTCCATGTCCCAACTTCACCAGCTTCAAATCTAGAGTTAAAGCACCCACAAATTAAATCATGTTCCCCATTTCCTACTACAGAAACGAGCTGTACCTTTTGGCCTCATGATAAAACCCCCTATCTTTAAATGTAGAAGATGGAAGAGATGGTTTTGGACTTGACCACTGATGGTGCTGCTGTATAGAAGGTCAGCAGTACCAACTTCCTGGATCTGCACATCATCCAGAACATCTCCTGGAGAAACGACCTTGAGCAAAAAATTGCCTCTACTTTTGCAAACTCAGAAATGTTCACTGCTTCATTGTGAGCTTCAACACTCGTGGACAACACTCGTTCCACCCGCAATGACCCCTCACTGCACTTGCCGTCAGGGAAGAGACTAAGAACCTCCTGACTGAGGGACATCTTCATTCAAGCCGTCTGGAAGCTGACATCTCTTATCTCTTAGCACCAGCCACTGAAGACAAGCTGTTTACATCCATGCGCGGTGGAGCTCTGCACCAACTTGTTTATTGCTCTCTCTCTTTTCAAATTGTTTAAAGAGCACATGAAAACCAAACTTGGTGGGGGTTTTTTTTGCCTAAATTCAATACAGGTAAAATACTCAAGAAGTGTGAAACAAGAAATTATTTGAGATTTTTTTTCCTAATGTGGAAATTAAATTTGACACCTCAATGTTTCAAAATGGCAGAACAAAATAGATTAAAAAAAGAACAAAAAGTCAGTCTCAGTCAAACTCAAATGTGCAAAAAATCAGAACTGCTGATTAACATTCAAGTAATCGCCTCGTCCGCCCAAGAAATGAACCACAATAGAAAAAGATGCAGAATTGTCACTCTCACACACTATGTAACAAGTAACGATAAGTGTCCATTCAAATGTAGTGGAGTAAGGAGTACAAACACTCAATCACAAATGCAGTCAAGTAGAGAGTAAAAGTTGCTTATGTTTTTATGTAAAGTTGCTCAGTACAAGTACAAAGCAGCCAAAAATACTTAAGTAACAAAGTCCATTCACTCAAGGGCTCTACACCACTTCCTATGTTCCTGATATTGTTTTTTGCGGGTCTCATGCGTGGAAACAGTTATTCCATTTTGCACTTTCTATTATGTCTTTTCGTGTAAGTCAGACAGCATGGTGTGGGTTTGACAGTCTGTACAGTAAGTCCGGGACCCACTGTGTTACACTAACTGGATTCTGATTTTGTATTTTTACTATGAATAAAGGCTGACTGGAACTAAAGTGAAGTGTGTTTGTTTTGTTCTGACTCCCTCTACTGGCTGTAACACACCTTGAGTTTTACTTGTTTTCACAGTGAGTGGAGGTGTTTGTATTTTTTGAGCTTCTCATCCCACATGATTATATAATCAGCTTCCCTGCTCGCTCTCGACAAGTGAAAATCAGATTGTGTGAGGCTGTAATTACAGTCAATTACCAGAAAACCTCACGTGATTGGCAGACACAAATCACGAGATCTTATTGTTAGCAAATACTCGTCATGTGATCACTGTCAGCAAACACCAATCATGTGAACTTGTTGTCGGACAAACACGAATCACATGATCTCACTGTGCACAAACACAGATCATATGATGTTGTGGCTGATAAACACAGATCACGTGATCCCGATGTGAGCAAACATAGATCACATGAACTTGCTGTCAGAAAACAGGTCACGTGACCATGTGAGACCATGTGATCTCACTGTTGGCAAACACAGATCACATGATTTAACTGTGAAAAAGCACAGATCTCGTGATCTTGCTGGCAAACCAGCTACAACACCTTCAGGAGAAATTAGGAAAGAGAATATTTCAGCACTTACATTGATGAGCTCTATCTCCCAGATCTTCTTGACCAGCTCCATGGACGTGTAGCCGTTGATCAGGAAAGACTTGGTGTAGTCACCCAGCTCCAGAGACTCCAGCCATTCCGCAACTGACGTCGGGTTATTTCCATCATATCCGATCGGTCGCACCTTAAGCAAAACAGTTATGCAGTTATGTGTACACTGCATATCCAGTTTCTATTCCATTTTTATATTTATTTATATTTTTATTTGTATATAAAAAATGATAAAATGCTAAAAAAAACGTGCAATTCTTCGAAGTTGGTTTCTCCGAATTTTTTTACGTGCAATTCTCCGAAGTTGCTTTCAATCAACTTCATCCCAAGTTTAGTTGTATGTGCTCAGTTGAAGAAAAAGACCAGTTGAAACCAATTTTTACATTTACATTTTTACACCAACTACATTTACACATTTTTGAATTCTTAAAGACCTGAATCTTTATTAACATCACATTACAGCTTTTAACAACTAAAAATGTCCTACTTTCCTGGGCATTGAACCCACAACCTTGAGCTACTGGACAATTAGCGCCAGTTCCAGCTCATTTTGAGTTTAAATTTGTCTTTTTTCGGTCAAAACCTGTCACTCATTCAAACTTCTAAATCTTTAAACAAAATGCTCAGAATAGTGAAAAACACAGGAGGGAAAATGTATAAATTATACATGAAAAAAGTATGATTATGCTTTGCAGAACTTTCAAAATAAAACGGCCATTTGTTTTGAATTTTCTTCTGTCGCACACTCACACACATTTCTACACAGCACATGTATGTGTTGTCATGTCCGTGTTCTTCCAGAGATAATGAAGAACAGGAGAGCAAGGTTGTTCAGGACGCAGGGGAGATTTATTCCACGTTGAGGCCTTTGCAAACTCGCGTGACAATGCCAAAAGCTTTGAGGAATTACTCATGGGGGTCTTAACATTGTGTTCTGGTGGGAGGCTCTACAAAGGGATTTGTGATAAATGTGGATAGCGTGAAAACTCATTTAGTAATGAAATCCACAACACACGTGCGTCACGTACAGAATTTCAATGAAGCTTCAGACAGCTGCTTCCAGCTCCGTCTTAAATGTACCAAACCCATCAACTAGCACGCGGTGCATATCTAACAGTTAATATCACTAATGAGTCTCTGTGTGCTGGTCCTGGATCAGGATGGTGTTCGGAACACCAAGGTCATGTGTTCAACCCCCACATAAAACGTGAATTTAATTGCGAGTAAAAACTGGTCTGTTTTGGGACTCACCCTGGGCAGCAGACGAATGGCCTGTAGGAGGCGCTGTCGGTGAGCAGAGTTTAAAATCCCGATCTCCAGCAAGTCCTGGTCCTCCACCACATTACTGCCCTGCAGCAGATAAATGGAACATTTCATCTCACTACAATTTAAACATCATAAAAGAAATAATATGGAGCAGTTAGTTCAAAAGATTCAAAAACCTATTCAATATTCTACGTATGGCCTTAGAAGCCAATGCGCTCAGGAGCATCAGGTGCCTTACACATAAGCCGTCACACATGACACACACACACACACACTCGCGTCACGCTGACTTTCACCTTTAGTGACCTTTCAGGCAAACTAAACCAATCAGGATGGAAACACATTGGAAGTAATAAACACTCACATCAATAACATTTATTACCAACTAATGTGGAGCCATAAGGGACCGAAGGACGCAAACATTTTGCATTATTCAGGATTTACAGCTGGATGATTTCTCCATCACATCTGGATCCACTAGAGTGAAATATATAGTTGATGGAATAAACTCAGAGCACCAATTCCCAGTACCGGGCTATGCTGAGTTCAGATAGATGGAGCACAGACATTACTAACCACACTAAAACACCTGCCAAAAGTGTGACGTTGTTATGGTATGTTTGCGCACACACACACACACACACACACACACACACACACACACACACACCTGTGCTGTTGCAGTACATTACGCTATTGAATTACTAATCTCTGATCTCAGATCTGATCAATTTGACTAGCTTGACTTTGGCACTACCTTCCACCAAACACTTCAGTGTATTAATACATGAATATGCTAATACTCCAATCAGCTTTCACATTACAGCTAAAGTAAAAGGCATTTATATTTAATTATTCATTAATCTAAATACTGAACAAAATAAAAGTGCTCTGAAAGCAGCCTCATTTAAAGTTTAAATCTAGATTAAATTATTATGTTGACACCTTGTATAAACTAACATCTCTGCAAAATAGTAATTTTAATAAAGCCTGCAGGTAATATCATATATTTATATCTGAAAAGAAAACAGCAGAAAATGTCACAGAGAGTTCAATGATCAGTCTCAAATCTCAACAACATGAAGCTGAAATTAAAGAAATTAGTGTAAATGATGTTTACTTGGTGCAAACACACAAATACCTTGTGTAAGGACATGATGTAATGGTATAAATGGTGTTATAAAAAACTTTTAGCAACCCATAAAAGTAACATTTACATGATGTAAATATGTAGTAATACCAAAAAGAATTAGTGTATCTAAGGACTTTTTAATGGTTTTTATTTCAGAATATTGTCTGCATTGGTTTTTACACACAGGTTTTAAGGTCTGCTTGTTGTTTGGGTTTGCTTAGGCACGTTTGTGGAAAGAAATTACTCGACAGGCGCTTGGCCGCTGACTTCAGGAGGCTTTTAACACTCTATTAAGGATGCTCTGCTGGGAAAGTGCGTAATCCATTTCCTTGACAACGAGAAGAAAATGCACATTTTTAAAAAATTCTATAGCGCTGAAATACTCCGTCCTCGGTTCCTTTCTCTCGCTGCTGTTGCCTCGGCAACCACAGGAATGGATGCAGGTCAGAACCGGGGGAGGATAATCAGCATCAGCAGCTAAACACTCGCAAAGCGACTCATTACATACAGAAACGTGCGGGATGGTGGGATTCACTGTGTTTTTATCCGTTTTAAGTCCTCTGGGATTACTTCTGAAACACGCTTAAGCAGAAAGTCCTTTGTGAAATAGTTATGAAATTGTTTCAGATGTGTTGATGTCTACACACACACACACACACACACACACACAGCAAAACAACAGAACGAGTCGAAATGACTATAGTGAGTCACTGTATTATTAGTATTCAAACAGCAGAATGTTCCAGAAGCTGGTGAGTTGCACTGTAAATGATACAATATGCCTTTTACATAAGGTTTTTATATTAATACACATTTCCTGCCAAGTGTAACGACTATGTATAAGACTGAGCTTCCTGTTTACACATGGTTGAAAACACTTCAACATGGAACACAAACCCAATTTAATTTAAAGACACTGAAATGAAGTGATTTTTAGAGTGTAAACAATACATATTGCAATACTACGCATGCATAGGAAATAAAAAGGTAAATGTGGTTTGTCGCTGTAGCGTGTACTTATAAGGTCAGATATAAGAAACAGGAAGTGAACCAAAAAACTACAAGTGGTTTCCTATTTTAATCTAATTTATCTTCAATTACATTCATATTTCATTACATTCTACAGAAAATATTTATTCATTTTAAAATTTTCATGGGGAATTTCATTAATTCGGAATTAACAAAATCCACATCATACAGAAAAAAAAACAATCGCTGATCTTTTTCTTACAGCTGACATATTCAGATTCCTCATTAATATAAATAGCAACTTTTGAAGAAACTGGAAGATTTCTCTATGGCACATTTGGATTCTATAGAAGGTGATGCATATTGTTCAGGCTGCCCGGGTCAAACCACTGACCGAAAGGTTTCAGGCAGACAACAGAAGTGTTCCAGTGCTTTCTGCATTGTCAGAGCGGTGACGCTGACCACGTGTTGGAATGTAGCAACAAGAACAAGCAGCGCTGCACGTTCACTGGCGTCAAAAAACACCTTCAGGTTCTCCAACAAGCGAACAAAGTCTCGTTGCTGCCGGGAGCCATTCTTGCTGATATAGCAATTCCGACAGGAAACACACACGCTTGGCAATAGATTAATGTGTGAAATGTCACAGTGTGGTATTGCCGAGACCTTTAAAGTGTACAGAATCAATTTTCTACAGTAATGTACCGGAAAAGCAATAAATGAAGACTGACAAGTTCCCACACAGAGCGTCGTCCATTATGGCCCCAGTGAATATATAAAAAAATACCACAAACAATTCAACCTATAAACAGCCAAAAGAAAAGAAAACACTCACCATAAACTGGACATTGTCAAAGCCGTTAGACAGCAGGTGGTTTTCGTACTGCACCAGTCCGATGTTGTCCAGCCACTGACCCACGGACTGGACGGGGCATCTGGGACCTATCAAGGGATGCAGAGGAAGCCTTTTGAGAAGCGAGTAGCCATCCACCCGATAACAGCGGCAGTCCGGCTGCGAGAGCTGGCACTGCCACATCATGTTCCTGGCAAAGTGACTGTCAAACGAACCCGCCATCCTCGAAAAGCCACGGAGCGGGCGGAAAAAGAGCGGCTCACAAAAGTGGTGAATGGGAAATCAAAGGGAAAGCCAGTTAAGAGGGAGAGAGAAAAAAAAACGTGAGTGAAGAGGCGTCCTCTTTCCGCGGAGCGAGCATCAGGGTCCGGGATGCTGGTGCAGGGCACGGGCTGCGCAGAGAGACATGCTGAAAGCTCCAAATTACATCCACCAGCGAGGAGAGTGAAGTGTGCGGCTGCTTCCTCTGCTCAACGCTGCTCTCAACGTGTGTGTGTGTGTGTGTGTGTGTGTGTGTGTGTGTGAGAGAGAGAGAGAGAGGCTGGGATTGACAGAGCGCCTGGTACAATTCTCTATCTCCAGCACTCCCACACTCATTTGTATGCCACGGTGTCTCTCTCTCTCTCTCTCTCTCTCTCTCTCTCTCTCTCTCTCCTCACTAGCTGTACCTCGCACTGCCGATAATAGCCATCAGATCAGCACCAGCCTCTTTGTCTGGATGTAGAAGCTGCTGCTGCTCCCTCCCACACAAGAACACACACTTTGTGGGCGTCTGTGAGCCCTTGTGGAACGACAGCAGCATTGGGCTTTCAAAGGAAAAGCTAAGCAAGAAAATGCTGGCCATTAGGAGAGGGAGCAGGAAACTGTAGGCATGAGGTGAAGGCAGAAAAAGATGAGATAAGAAGACAAGAGAATGAACATGAGTTGAAAGGAGAGGATGGTTTTTGAATAAATGTCTAAACAAAAGGAAAGAAAAGGAAAGTAAGGTGATGGCAATATGGCCACTAGGGACCATACTGAATTTGTGCTCCACATTTAACCCATCCGTGAAAGTGCACATACACAGTGAAGTGAACACACACAAAGCCGGAGCAGTGGGCAGCCTAAGCCGTGGCGCCCGGGGGGCATGTGGGGTTCAGTGTCTTTCCTAAGGACACTTAGTTGAAGAATGTCTGTTAGGAGAATGTCTGTTAGGAGACTGACTGCAACATTTGACAAATACTGATAAGTGCACTCACACGCCTGCTCTCAACATTGTCTTTTCTGTCAAATTCCTCGTGTGTCTCAAGAAAAAAGTTTCCAGCGCACGTGACCTGTGCGTAATGTAGTCAAATGTAACCTTGTATGTCTGCAACTGTTTGTCTAGAATGCTCTGCTCTCGCTCTGTTTTCTTCCAAGAAGATAGTGGCGGTGCGCTGAATGTGCTGCGGCCCTCTCTCGTAATTTCGTTACAATGTTGTACCCCAATGCTGTAATGACAATAAACTACTACTACTACTACAACTAGTGGTAGGGGGGATTCGGACCTGCAACCTTTCGGACACGAGTCCATGTCCCCTACCACTGGACCACAACTCCCCTTAATTGCTTAACAAGGTATAGACGCTAAAAGTTGATGTACAACTATCTTTACCAACACATGGATCTGCGCTAAATGAGATGCTTTACTTAGTCTGATGAAACAATATCAGACTTGATCCGATTGGCTCCAGCAGAGGTGTCTAGAATCGCTTTAGGAGAGTTTATCTCCAAGTAATCAAGCTCTCAGGTGGTTTGGAAAAGGTTGGAGCTAAAACGTGCCGGACATCTTCCTTCTGGAAGGTACCCCAGGTCTACAGGAGAACTGTGAGATGTGAGCTGCTAGTAACCATGGCTACATCTCAAAAAGAATCTTGTCTAATTGCATATTTTCTTTACTTTAAGGGTCAATGAAGCAGTCCAAAGTGCTGTAGGAAACGTTTCCGCCTTCACCACCACTTTGCTCTGTCCAATTAGCATCAACTACGAGAAGAAAGTAACCGACCTGAGTGGTTCTCCTGGATCCCCTCCAACTCTGTGCCGATTCCTGCACCGATGGAGCTCATGATCTTGTCGATCTGTGGAGGGAAAGAGAGTTTGGTAAACAGCAGCCGTTCAACCAATTTGCATCTTCCCAAAAGGCTCATTTCATTTCCCACAAGCCCGCATCCAGCTCTTGGGTGCCAATATTTGCACAGCAAAAACTTAGCGATTGTTGGCTAAA
The DNA here is from genome assembly GCA_028031935.1 of Paedocypris micromegethes. NCBI lineage: Eukaryota > Metazoa > Chordata > Actinopteri > Cypriniformes > Paedocypris > Paedocypris micromegethes. Next base: position 12,003,436 of record CM051496.1, read on the forward strand.
AGTGAGAAGAGAGCTGTAAATCCCAGGAAGGCAATTTATCACAATCAGGTCTGTTGGAGAACACAGCTGTCGAGAAGAGAGTTGCGTGATGAATGTTTCCTCATTAAACTGACAGCAAACCTTTGTGTGGGTAAAAAGTTGTTTCATATCCGTAGCATCGAAACACTTTCCTTTCCGTGTCCTGCTGGACCGAGTTTTACTCCCTTCTTACTGCTTTGATCAGTGGATTCTAAAGTCAGCTCTGCTCTGAAGACTTGACAGACAACTGAGGCTGAAACGCTGTGGTCTAATAAACCCACTGACTGTGGACTTTTATTCATCATATCAAGTGGAGCGACCTCCTGCATCTGAAAAGAAGCGCTGACCTGAAAGATTCCATTGAAGAATCCACAATGTAGCAAGTAAGCATGAGTTATCAGAGAAATGATAACAAATACACACAAACACACATTATTTAATAGGATCCAGTTAAATGTAAGCTGAAATATGAAAACTGAATTTGGACGGTATTCACTTATACACACAGTTTCATGGAAATACATTTAGCAACTGTATCTCTGCTGTTTTTAAGCAGACAGACACAACACATAGACAGACGTATATATAGACAGACAAACACAGAAAGAAACACAGATTGAGTGATGAATCTCATCCGTGACAATTTTGGGTATCAATTCACTTTAGAAAAAGTGAAGATGTAATTATTTAAATAGTGTTTTTACAATAATTGGCCAGATGATTGGTATTGTTTGCTTCTCGCAGAATTGGGTTCTGTCTGCGTTATTGAATAAAAGCTTGCCACATAAGTGCAAAACAGAACACAATGTGTTCCGGCTCCCTCATTATGCATCATTGTTATATAAAGAAACACATTAAAAGTCATTTAGCTACCATGACAACATTGTTAAATCATTCAAATTTCCTAGTAAATAGAGCTGGATTTCGCATCACGCATCAAAAAACACGCTGTGCGGCGAATAAAAACCTTTCAATTCAGTCAGGTTGGTTACTTCAAGCTAAGTGAATTAATTAAGTGGAAATGATTCTGCAATTAGCTGGCAATTAAAAGGTTATTACCTCTTCCCACTCTGCAGTGAAGGAGGGCGTTCTCTCCATTCTGCTGGGGCTGTTCTGGCCCCTGGAGCTCCACTGTTCCTCTTCAATGGGAGACACTGCCACCAGGTTGGAGTCGGATTTTGAAAAGTTCCTGGACAGTTGAAGGTCCAGAACGTTTTTGGGAATGGATCTCATCCTTCCCAAAGTGCAGGCTCGTTCCTCGTAGCCTGTGCTGGCGGGACTAGAGCCGCCTGTGCTGTTGCTCCGGGCCTCGCCGTTTACGACATGCACTTCTGTCTTCTCGCTTGGAGTTTGTGCTACCTGGTTGACTTGAGTGTGAAAGACTGTCCTGTAGACCACCTGCGGTTTGGGTTCCTTCTGGGACTTGAGAGCCGATGCCTCACTTGCGGTGCGGGGCAATGGAGGAGGAAACCCTGGCGCCTGGAGGAAGTTTCCGTGCCGCAGAGGAGGGTCGAGAACGCCCAATTTCCGCACTTTGCCGTAAAGCTGGTAGGGATTGTCGGGGGACTCGCAGGCCGGAGAGGAGCCGTGAAGGAGGCCGGCAAACTGCTCTGGGACGTGGCTGTTCCTCCGCTCGTCTCTGTCTATGCTCTGCTGCGTCGGTTCATCTTCAAGTAAAAAAAAAAAAAAAGTCAGGATTTAGTTTTCAAGTTCTTGCTGTAGATCCAAAACATACAATCCAAACAGACAGTGTGTGTTTGTGAGTGTGTGGACGCCACTGTCCCTGTCCCAAACTACCAGACCCTTCTGACACAAACATCCAGGGCACGACCATGTGAGCGTTGGTGAATGCATGTATCATGCATCGGGTGGCTGTGTTAAGACAAGCCCCAGATGAGTGCTGGAGGCAGGAGGGCGAAAACAGACTCGGTGGGAGAAAAAGACCCTGTTCTTGTTTTCCTCTCATGCCCTTTAGCTTCTGCTGAACTCTCTCTATATGTGCAGAAGCATCGGACCCTTTCACTAAAGAGACCTAAAAGCGTCCGTGTCCGCAGGCGGCATGTGACTGTGGTGTAAGGACAGAGCTCAGTTAGGATTCGTGATTTTACCCGCTGCAGGGCATTCCTATTTTTGCTGACAAACAGCAACAGGAAAAAAAAAAGAAACTAGAACTAATTAGTTTCAGTGAGCTGCATGTCTTAGCTTTGAATTGGACTTTGAAATTTCTCAATAGATTTCCAACTGATGCTCGGGTTTTCTTTGTCTGAAATAAGAGGAGTAATGTTCAGAAACGTTCTCAACAAGCAGCGAGGTCTGAAAGATACTTCTGCGTTTATCAGACGTACTGTGAGACATTCAGTTGTAAAAAAAATAATATTATATTATTTAACCAAGTATTTAACGCTTCTACGTTTAAAATGTACATTCATTGATTTGTTAAAAAAGTTTTTTTAAAGAAAAGAAAACAACAACCAAAATCCCTGTGCGCCTTGTTTCTACCCCATACGATAGTCAATATTATTTAGTACATTTCTAACAAAATGGGGGAGAGTCAGGCTGGTGTGTTCCGCTTGAATGTCAGACAGTGATATTTTATACTCACATTCTGATTAGAGAGAGATCAGGATGGAAAAAGGAGCATAAACATAATGGGAGAAATGGGAGAGAAGAAAATGGAGAGAATAGAAGCAAAAATAGAAATGGAAGAGGAGTAAAAAAGAGAAACAGAAAAAGAGAGGGAAAATAAAGGAGGCAGGAACAGAAAATGAAGGGGAAAAAAGGGACATGGAAAAAGAGAAAAGGAAAAAAGTGAGAGAAAACAGAAAAAGAGAGGAGAAAAAGTCGAAAGCAAGATGCAAGGGAGAAAGATGGAGAGCTGGAGAGACACAGGAAACAAGAGAGCACAACATAAAAATCTATAAATACGCAAACGTGTTATTAAAAGCCTGTAAAAAAAATGCTTATCTTGCAAGAAAAGCACAAACACGACTAATGAAGAGCCAACAACTCCATCTTCAATAAATAATGAAACTTTTGCCAACGATGTTCTGGTCTTATTCCACCCCAAACAGAACATCCGTCCCAATTCCGTGTCTTAATCCCAACTCACGAGTCTATAAAGCAAAACCAGCTGATTCCCCAAGGCATCAAATAAATCACAGCCCTCCATTTGCATTTAATTCACCACCTCGACATGCCAGATCTCTTATCTGGTGCATCAAAGAGAAAGACAGCGGCTCGCGAGGAACATGGCCGTGGAGAAGAAAAGACACGAGCACTTCACACGCTGACAGTCATATTAAGTGAATGTGGAGAGATGGAACATTACACAGAATATCAGCGTCTATATCACTCTGAGCAAGACATCAGAGCCAGCGATCCTCTACACTTCACTGGCTTTAGTGCCGATCCAGCTCCTGTAAACAGCATTATCCACTGATAGAGATCAAACCGCCAACCTGCAGCTCACGGCGAGCAAAACCTGGAGAGTCCACTAGAGCTGCGGAACATATTCCTGCTTAAAAAATACCTTCCTCTTTAACCCTCTATTCAAATTTAGATGTCAGTGGAGCTCTACTGTAAATGCATCAATTCAAAATCAATTTGAAAATAAAAATGACAGCGAAAGCACTTTTAAACATTTTATTTAAAAACCCTAATGGGAAGTGTAAATTTAGGGAAGTTTATATTGTAGAATCTGGCTCTTGTCGGTTCTGATCAACTGGAGTGAAAGCAGCAGAAGCTCAACGCTGTGATGTGTTCATCCATTGAAAGAAAACAGCAGGAGAAATAGCAAAGGTCACGGGCATCTCCGACACAGCTGCGTTTGGAATAGCAAACACACGGATGCCTTGACCAACACACAGTCACGCCACAGGAAACGGACACAATGACCAGAGTCAAACACAATACAGTTTGGAAATTCACTTGATACCGAGGCAAAAGTGGCAGAACCGGAGCTAATGGAGAATGAACCATACTGGGATTAATCAAGAGACCTTACTGGAATTACACAGAAGGTAACTGTACTAGGAGCAGATCCAGAGAAGACCCAGCACAGACAAGGCTGGACTTGGTGTCCCCCTAGAGGAGGTGATGAGGAACTGCTGGGGCTGTTGCCCCCGTCACTCAGACATGCAGAAGTTGGATGTATGGATCAGCAAACTGTAATGAATTTACACCTATATGATCCATACAGAAACTAAACAAGAATATATTGTTCCAGTTAAACAAGTAATAGAATTACACAATAATTAGAGGAGGAGTAACAGTACTGGAATTACAGAAAAAAATAATTATATTGTAGATAAATAGATTGACGTTAAAGAAGAACCAACAGTAGTGGAACTACAGAAGTACCTACAGGTTGTGCAGAAATGTGATGTGAACTCTAAAGGCGTCCGGTTGTAGAGAGTGTGTTCATCGGTCTCACAGGAAACACAAGTGGATAACACTGCATTACAGAAGCACTCGACACCTACACAGCAAAGCGGAAAGTTCACTCGAGCTGCTGAGGAACAGATTGAAAGGTGTGAGCACTTTTTCGACCAAAATAAGCCTGTGCCATCACCACACAACTACAAGAAAAAGGAGTACAAGTCATTTCTGAACATTTAAAAAAATCAAATGTGGGTTAACAGTTTGATTCTGTATTCGGAAAATAACTTGTGAACTGTTCGACTCTGCCTTCAAATAGAAATCAGAGGAGGAGTGCAAGAAGACGAAAGAAAGCAATTTAGTGCAGATTGATGGTGGCACCATGTGAACTGACCTGCAGGGCAAACAATAAGAGTAATCTCGGCTGAAATATTAGTCTTATCTGAGCGCGGCGGAAAAGCATCAAAGCGCCAGACGGGCGACAGAAAGCTGATCTTGGGTCAGTAGGAAAAATCTATAGGACAGCATCAAACAAGCCAATGTAATTAGAAATCCACACGGGTTACTTTTCATCCTTTATAGGAGACATAGAAACAACGGCACTAAAGTGGTGCGGCCCAGATTATCAGTCTGATAAAACCCAACACTCCCTGAGCTACGAGATGTTCTGGTTAGAAATGAGCAGTTTGTCTACATCTCAATCCATTCCTAGTCTAAAATCCTCAAGCAGAACCTTTCAAGATATGCTTCACTTTCACTTTCTCCAAATCTACATCCTAAAATGCAGTTTAGGACAAATGCTCAACAAAAGCTGCTCTCCTCACACAAAACTCCAAAGCAAATGCCACTCGCTAAACATTAAGTTAAATGATGCCAACCAATTCTGAGCAACATCCAAATGCAAATCTCATTTCGGTATAAACTGCAGTAAAGACGGCGAGCAACAGCCAGCCTGTGAAATAAAACGAGAGCTGCAAAGCATGCTGGGAAACAAATCTCTGCTGGAGTCGGGGTGGATTTAAATCACCAGGAGGAGATTAAATTACGGAATATATAAAGAACAATGAGAATAACAAGCGCACTCCATGGTTCTGCACCACCTACCTGCTTCACAAACACTGCTCGCTCGCTTTACCTCCTGTGGTCAAACACACGCGTCTTTCCAGCTGCTGATCTTCAGCGAATGATCTTGTGAGAGACGTGTTTGCGTTCCTCATCTGAGGTCACACTCACACATACACCGTTACGCCACACAGCATTCCAGTGATTTTTCTGCACAAACACTGCTTTACGGACACACACGTGCGCAGCACCATCATGTCTTGTCATGTAGAGACAGATGGGAAGATATCTTCATCACACACTCACATAACAAGATGGTGGGTACGTGTGGAGACTTTTCTGGATCAGCCGGTTCCTAGATCCAGACACACAAGAGAGCCGAAGGTCTATTCCGCCGAATTAAAGGCCTCGTGTTTAATGGCTTGTTAACAAGTGTTTACTGCGCCGTATTGATCTACACACACTTCCTGCCAAAAATAGAGCTCGGGATTCTGCCCTAGAACTGTTGGAGAAGAGATCTTTCTTTTTAATATCCCCATGTTCCCCTAAATCCAGAGAAAAATCTGTTTTAGTGGTTTGGTAAATGCTCTTATGTTGCATTTGTTCAAGTGCTGCACAGATATTACAGGAAAATGCCATCAAAAATTTGCTTTTAAAGGTGATTTACTTACTAATCGCAAGGTCCGAAGTTTCAATGGTCTAAAACTCTGCCAGGAAATGACCCGCAACTGAGCCCAATTCTATTTAGAACTGTTGTAGTCTGCAGACTAAAGCAGAGGGCCTGTGTCACTTTGTTTCATTTGTCTCAGTCTCACTCACAGTAACTAAAAACAAAACGTGTGTGTAAAAGCTATGAATTTTGATCTAGTCTCCACTAGAACTGCACATGATTCAGCGGTTGGGTATTGAACCTGCCATCCAGCTGTTGCAGGTTCAAATCCGTGCCCCCCGTGCCTGTGCCCACAATTTCAATCTGGTCCTTAGTGACCATATTGACAAACTCACTTTACTTTACATAAAGATTGGCTTGTAGTTAATACATTTTATAAAATTACATTGAATTGTGACAATCACGTACAATAAAGATTGTACTAAAAAAAGGCATACAACAATGGACATTTGACTTATCAGTTTGTCGATTGTATTATGAAGATTAGTAAAATTATAAGATTGTGTATTTAATATTCAGTAGACTAATTTATATGTTCCAACGCCTGAAAAGAAAATTTCATAGCTGCAAAATATCCACACTAAATCTGAATAATTTGATTATTCAAATTCGATAAAAATTTTGACGCACAGTACCAAGACCTCGTAAACATTTCCCAATTTTATAAATATTACGCAAATTTCAACAATATTCCTCAGTATTGAATATTCCAAAATATTCCTGTTCATTTGCAGGAGAGCTGACGCCTGCAGAATTTCTCGACATTTTGATGCAGAAAAAAACGCGCTTTAATCTAGTTGAGCCTTTCCTTTACAGAAATTATAAAAGCCCTGCAGCTTTCTCTGCAGTTTGTGACTCAAGCCGACACGAGACAGAAACCGTGAAGAACTATCAACACACACGCAGGTCCTGCACAGGTCGCACTGATGTGAGTTAGTCCACTGCACTGTTAATCCTGGATGATTCCCTCACTCATCTCTACTCATACACAACATCAGTAACGTTTGGGATAAAAATAACACCAGCTCTGGAAACCCAAAGCGCTAAGATCTTCTCCACATACTGTAGGGAACAACAAAACCTATAAAAGTCATGGCATCAAAAAAACTACAATGCGCTGCTCACTCAATGATAGTTGCCACGGCAACAATACAACATACCTTATAAGGCAAATAAATAGCAAAGAGAAGGTGGAGGAGGAGGAAGATGGGGCGAAAGCATGGAAATGCGAGATCTATTCCTGGACTTTTCTGCTTCAGATCTGGCTTCAATTGCAACACTGCATGGATTTCAAGTTTCGACCTCGTGCAAATCTTTTCACTGTCACGTTGAGTGACAGAAAAGTAAACACATGCCGTGATAAAAGAATTCTTTGGTTGTGTGGTTGAATTGACTGAACATTTGAATGTCTCATCAACAGACAACATCTGCTCACAACCTTCAAGCATGAAGTGCATCACGTGCATCGGTGAAGACCTTCAGGGGGCTGGAATCAAAGGCAGAAGAGCCCGATGTTAAACTGAAGTGTGACTGAGATGAAAAGGTCTTTTCACGGTGGAAACCTGGCGAGCGGAGATGGAAACTCTCCTGCAGTGGTCAAAGCTTTTTGTGTCACTACTTGTGTCCATCAACACGAGCGTTCTCTGATCGATGGGAGATGTGGCCGGGGATTTAGTCACAGGGTTGGCTGGAGCTCTGGCCAGCACCGCCGAAGAGCATTTTAGAAGTAATGACCCCCGCTGGGATTTAGAAAGAGACAGGCCATAATAAAAGAAAGTTTGGCTGCGCAGACAAAAATCAGTCACTACATCTGAAATCATGAGCAAGAATAAATGTTGTCTTGCAGTTTCGATGTTTAGATAACTAGAATTCTCCATATTTAATATATTGTGACACATCTACAAACCTCTGAAAACAGCGAAACTAAAATGTGTTTGTCTTTCTTTGTCTTCATCTTTTCATCTGTGCATTCATTTTCTACTGCTTATTCCATTTCTGGGTCAAGAGGGTGGAGCCGATTTCATTAACTCTGGGCCTGAGGCGGAACACAACATACACACACACACACACACACACACACACACACACACACACACACACTGCATATAAAGTCTTGATCTCACACCTGGAGTCTGGAGCGGGTTCGTCTAGCTGTGAGGAGACGGAGCCACTGTCCCTCTCTATCCATTAACACTACTTTTTTTGTTATCTCTTTCTTTCTAGTCTCTTTCTGTTATCTCTCGCTGTTTTTCTCTTTGTCTTTTTCCCTTTTTTCCCTCATCTTTCTTTTACCGCCCTGCGTAGTATTTATATATTTTTAAATGTCTAAATAAACATTATAAAAAAAATCTACATACATTTTAAATATATTATGCATTTACTTTTTTTCCCTTCTCATTGTTTTTATCTTCCTCTCTAACTTCCTCTCAGTTGGTCTCTATTTCTCCCTGTTATTTATCTCTCTGTTTACCTACTCATTCTCTATCTGTATCTTTCTTTCACTCTCTCTGTCCTCTCCCTCTCACTGTCTCCCAATCTCTCTTTTCTGTCCTTCTCTCTCACTCACTGATTTCCTATCTCTCATTCACTGTTTTTATCTCTCTCTCTCTCTCTGCCCCTTGAGTCAGAAGAATTGTAGTGCCAGACAAGCATGTGTGAAACATTAGTAAAAATTCCCCTGATTGCGTTTCACACCAGCATCACCATGGCTACCCCTCCTCAGCACCGGGAATGACATTGTCATGGAAACAGCATCAACTGCCCACTCGGCCAGCAGTGGTGTAGGTGGATGCTGGGGAAATGACAGGCAGGAAGAGGCAGTGCTCTGCCAAAATAATGACGTCTGCTGAGTTGGTGAATTTGCCACAGGCCTCGAGTGACGCTCCCGTGGAGAGCTAGTTTCAAACAAACACGTTTCTGAGATTCTCAAGCTACTAAAAGCTAGGGTGACGAGGCATTTAGTCACGTTTTTCTGTAGTGCCACTCAGAGCAGCGGAAAATACTTGGGTAGGTACCGGGGATGGCGTAGTCATCAGTGGATCCGCTGGAGCAGTTGGCAGGGCTGATCGGGGGGCTGGTGCTGAAGCTGGCATAGCCCAGAGATGAGCTGACCTCAGAGGGGTCGCCGCTGTTGTTCTGCCCGGGCCTCTGGACGTCCTGCGAGGACGAGAGCGACGTCCGCTGTTTTGGCTGTAGAGAATAAACATCGACACACATTAGATTTAGTCACTTGACTTTGGGAGATCAATGAGTTAACCTCTAGAGACCCGAGCTCTGAGATTATATTCTTTTTTAAATTGCCTTTGCTATTTGGGCTTTTGCTTTTTGGGCTACTTGGGCTTTCATTTTTACTCGATGATTTACACAATGAAAGAATTTTTACATAATGTTGTGTTGGAGATAATACATTATAAATAATTACTCATTTTCATCGATTTTTCGTGTTCTAACAAAAGGGACACGTCTTACCTAACCATCACGCTCATAATTTTCCGTAAATAATACATTTAAATACCTCCTTTGCAAAGACTTGCTTCTAGCACTGCAGCCCACAGAACTTGCATCCTATTCTCCACCATTTTCACTATATCTGAAAAATGCACTTCGGCGAACGGACACAACTAGATGGTGGTCTAAGACCAAGACAACATGGCCTGTTTTAGCACGTCAGTGGTTAACACAGCAGGTTGGAAAATTCCATGAAGGTAAGTACAAAGACGAGGCCATCAGGACTATGCACACCAGGGCGAGGTTAAATAAACGGTTTTAGTTCGAGTTTGGTTTTAATGACTATAAATGAGCCCGTTCAAAATGTTTCAGCGACACAATGTTTGTTCAATGTTTGTAGTATATTTCTCATTACTGCACTGTCTACTTCCTTGAACCTTTATTTTTCTATATCCTATATTTATTTATATCTCATTTGTAAATATACCTTATATGCACTTCTGGTTAGATGCTAACTGCATTTCATTGTCTCTGTACATGAATTTTGCACAATGACAATAAAGTTGAATCTAATCTAATCTAATCTAATCTAACCCTCGGTCACAAAGCATCAAACACGGAGCTGTTGTTAGCAAGCGACAATTGACACAATTAAACAAAAAAAACTATGAAGAAAAATGTTGGAGCATTTAATAATTATGTTAAGACACACAAATCCACATTTCACAGTACATGTGTGTACAGTATATATTATACAAAAACTATATACAGTACATATGTAAATATTTTGTGTACATATTGTATGAATAACTATACCTACACACCTATACGCACATTTGTATTTAAAAAATATATATTTATAAAACAAATCATGTGCACTTAAATTCCTGCTTCACTTCAGTTGATTTTGCTAAGAGATGCATCAGAAAAGTTCTGAAATAATCATTATAAATAAACATTCAGAAAAGGTTGACAAAAATGCGCAGCTTGTTTTGGGTTTGTAACTAAGCGCTAGTTTTTATTAGCATGACAAACTTTATTCTCGCTGGGCTAAGGCAATGAAATATGCATATGCCTCATTTAGCTCATCACGGATTCATTTGAGGCTTTAGAGATTCTTAACATCCAGCTGTGCGCATGAAATTATCCTTCATATTCCTGCTAATAACATAGAGGAAACACACTCCGCACAGGGACGGTGTGAATGAGTTGGACTGAATTGCTTAATTCACACACACGTCACAATCTAAAGGTCAGTAAAACGCTGAGACATTGCGGTCAAGACCCTGCGGCCAGAAGCTGCGCTTGTAATGGTAGCATCAGGTTTTGCTGGGAATCAGAAGCTTGAGTGATTCAGTGCTGCGGCTGCACTTCTCACAAACAGGTTAAAGGTCACCAGCTTTAACTTGAACATATAGATTTTTGTTCTGAAGAGACTGTAAATACTGTTATTAAGCCAGACAAAAGCAAAGGCAATGCTCTGAACAAGAAGCTTTTGAAAAGTCGCAAACAAGGCACAAATCGGTCTCCCAATTTGGGTTTCTTAAAATCTCTTTAAATGTCTTTTTGATTAATTAAAAATACTGGTGTGTGTGTTACGTATATATATATTAGGGCTGCAAAAGTTAATGAGTTAACGAACGTGATTAATTTTAAGTGCTTAATCGCGTCCATT